>ML664177.1:28010083-28030951 GCA_007570785.1 Antilocapra americana | reverse complement strand
GTGAGATGAGTGCAATTATGTGATAGTTTGAGCATTCTTTGGCATTGCCTTTCTTTGGGATTGGAATGAAAACTGACCTTTTCCAGTCCTGTGGCCTCTGCTGAGTTTTCCAAATTTTCTGGCATGTTGAGTGCAGCACTTTCACAGCATCATCTTTTAGGATTTGAAATAGCTCAACTGGAATTCCATCACCTCCACTAGCTTTGTTCATAGTGATGCTTCCTAAGGCCTACTTGACTTTGACTTCCAGGATGTCTGGCTCTAGGTGAGTGATGACACCATTGTGGTTATCTGGGTTATGAAGATCTTTTTTGTACAGTTCTTCTGTGTATTCTTGCCACCACTTCTTAAAATCTTCTGCTTCTGTTAGGGCCATACTGTTTCTGTCTTTTATTGTGCCCATCTTTGCATGAAATATTTCCTTGGTATCTCTAATTTTCTTGAAGAGATCTCTAGTTTTCCCCATTCTGTTGTATTCCTCTATTTCTTTGCATTGATCACTAAGGACGGCTTTCTTATCTCTCCTTGCTATTCTTTGGAACTCTGCATTCACATGGGTATATCTTTCCTTTTCTTCTTTGCCTTTCTCCTCTCTTCTTGTCATAGCTGTTTGTAAGGCCTCCTTAGACAACTATTTTGCCTTTCTTTTTCTTGGGGATGGTCTTGATTCCTGCTTCCTGCACAGTGTCACAAACCTCCATCCATAGTTCATCAGGCACTCTGTCTATCAGATCTAGTCCCTTGAATCTGTTCATCACTTCCACTGTATAGTTGTAAGGGATTTGATTTAGGTCATACGTGAATGGTCTAGTGGTTTTCCATACTCTTCAATTTAAGTTTGAATTTGTCAATAAGGAGTTCATGATCTGAGCCACAGTCAGCTCCCAGTCTTGTTTTTGCTGACTCTGTAGAGTTTCTCCATCTTTGGCTGCAAAGAATATAATCAGTCTGATTTTGGTGTTGACCGTCTGGTGATGTCCATGTGTAGAGTCATCTTTTGTGTTGTTGGAAGAGGGTGTTAGCTATGACCAGTGCATTCTCTTGGCAAAAGTCTGTTAGCCTTTGCCCAGCTTCATTCTGTACTCCAAGGCCAAATTTGCCCTTTACTCCAGGTCTCTCTTGACTTCCTACTTTTGCATTCCAGTCCCCTATAATGAAAAGACATCTTTTTTGGGTGTTAGTTCTAGAAGGTCTTGTAGGTCTTTGTAGAACTGTTCAACTTCAGCTTCTTCAGCATTATTGGTTGGAGCATAGACTTGCATTACTGAGATATTGAATGGTTTGCTTTGGAAATGAACAGAGATCATTCTTTCGTTTTTGAGATTGCATCCAAGTACTGTATTTCGGAATCTTTTGTTGACTGTGATGGCTACTCTATTTCTTCTTAGGGATTCTTGCCTACAGTAGTAGATATAATGGTCATCTGAGTTAAATTCACCCATTCCAGTCCATTTTAGCTGGAATGTAGATAGTACTAAAATTAGGAGGATTGTTTGAAGTAGTTAGACACCCCCCCCATCTCCTCCTTTGCTTCCTGTGTCTCAGCGACTACTCACCCCCAACTCATCATATTGCTGGAGGTTTCTTTGTTAGTGATGGAAAACAGAGTCTTTCTCATGGAGGGCACCTGAGTATGATTGTATTGAAAACAGAGATTGAGTCAAAGTTATTTACTGATTGGTGGTTTCTAGAACTCTGGCAACTAGGCTTATACCTTCCAGGTCAGAGACTGGAAGATTTTTACCTGGGGAATTTGACTATTCAGAGAAAAGACCTAAGGGTATTAACGCCAGGGGTTCTCCAACAGAGCAGTTAGCAGGATCACCTGACAGTGAAACCCACAGTTGGTAAGTCCAAACTGTATCCTCAGATCTTCTAGTCATCGTCTTAGCATGTCCCCCTGAAGGATGAGCAGACAGGGACTTCCCTGGTGGTCCAGTGGTGAAGAATCACTTTTCTGGTACTGAGGACGTGGGTTCGATCCCTGATTGGGAACTAAGAGCTCACGTGCCATGGGGCCACTAAGCCTGTGTGCTGCAACTCCTGAGCCCATGAGCTCTGGAGCTCTGTGCTGCAATGAAATTCCCAGGCACCATGACGAAATAGTCCGTCTGCCCAACTCAGTAAGGCCCGATGCAGCCAGATAAAACAAGAATATGCAATTTCTTTAAAAGAAAGATGAAAGATCTAAAACAAAGGATTCCCAGATGTTTGCTGGAACTTTCTAACCTGAAAGGCAGAGACCAAAATATACTGGGGGGGGGGGGGGGGGGGGGGAACACCTTAGGTAACAAAGAGTAAAACTTAAGGAAAAAAATATTGATGCTATTAGGTGAGAGATTGGGGCTTCCCAGGTGGTGCTAGTGGTAAAGAATCTGCCTGCCAATTTGGGAGATTTAAGAAACTCAGGTTCCACCTCCTGGAGGAGGGCATGGCAACCCATTCCAGTATTCTTGCTTGGGGAATCCTATAGACAGATGAGCCTGGCGGGCTATAATCCATAGGGTCGCAAAGAGTCGGACATGACTGAAGCAACTTAGCATGCACACATTATAAAAGAGGACTGAATTGAAGAAAACACAGTTTAAAATAAAACCATGAGGGAAGGAATACATTGAGCAAGAAGGTTGAAGAGCAAGTGAGAAAATTAGAGAATCAGTCCAGGGGCTTAAATTCTGTAAGAGAACAAGGTAAAGGGGAGGAACAGATGTGTGTTTCCAGAAGAAAAGGGCCCATTAAGTGACTGGCATCAAGGCACATCATAAAATGTCAGATCACTAGTCTCAGAAAAGGAAGTCTTGCAAAAGCTTCCAGAGAAAAAACAGATCAGCAATCAGAATGGCGCTGAGCCTCTGAATAGTAGCACCCTGCACCAGTGGAGCAGTGCCTTCAACATTTTGGGGGAAAGTGGTTTCTAGCCTGGAGTTCTCTACTGAAGCTGTGCTTTGGGAAGGCTAAAAACGCAGTGGCTCAACCAAACAGAACTTAATTTTTTTCTCAGAAAACAGGTCATTGTGAGTAGTTCAGTATTTTCTGCAAATCAGAGAGAGACCAAGGCTGGCAGTGCAGCTCTGCCATCCTTTAGACTCTTATGCTCAAAAGTATGGTCTTCATGGACCTTCCCTGGTGGTGCAGTGACAAAGTAGTCCTTACTCCCAATTTAGGGGGTCAGAGTTCAATCCCTGGTTAGGGAACTAGATCCCATATGCCTCAACTAAGAGTTTACATGCCACAACTAAAGAGCCCACATGCTGCAACTAAGACACGGCATAGTCAAATAAATATATTAATTAAAAAAATCTGTTTTTTCAGGCCATAGGATTGGCATTACCTAGATGCTTGTTAGAAAAGCAGACTCTCAGGCTCCGCCAAGACCTACTGCATCAGTATCTGTGTTTGAAGATTCCCAGATGCTCTGTGTGCACAGTAAACATTGAGAAACACTGCTCTGGGGCATTGCTGTCTGCAGTGTCATCACTGGATTGCTGCCATCCATGGATCGCAGCTGGCAGGAAGGCAGAAGAGAAAGTATGGAGGAGGCACACCTGTCTCAGAGGTCTGGCTAGGGAGTGGCCCATGTAATTTTTACTCACATTCCTTTGAAGAAAACTCAGTCATGTGGTCTCACATCAGCTCCAGGGTTTGGAGAAATCCAGTCCTTAATTAGGTGGTTGACTTTCAGTATTTTTCTAGCAACATGGGAGAATAGATTTGGGGGGATATCTAGACCATCACAACAGCTCAACTACCAATAACAAAAACAGAATAAGGACATTTTGATATGTACAGGGTCTCAAGTTTGTCTCCCAAGTATGCTTCTTAGGAGGTGACTAGAGTTAGACCCAAGTTAGACGGCTCTTGGAGAGATTTTATTTTTCAGGGAGACAGAGGAGATCACATCTGTTTTGTTTTGAATGAATTGAGAGGATACATCGAATTTTTTGGAGGAGAATATAGTGCATAATTAATGATAAATTCAGAGAATAAGAAGCTTTTAAAAATGACAGTTGTTCAGGGAAAACAGTTGTGTAAGTAGAGAAGGGTAATCAATATACCACATAGTGCAGGTCCAGATAACATTTGCAATAAATCCTGAACGTTGACAGAATGTTCTTGAGAGAGTGTCCCATGCTAGAGCAGTGGGGATGGTGAAAGGGGCTCAGACTTCACCTTACGTGACAGGAAGCATGAAGAAGTAGCAAAATAAACATGTTGTTTGGAAATACAAAGTAAATACCCAAAGAAACATCTAGATGAGGTGAGAGAGGTTGCCTGTGAGGAGAAGGAAATTGGAGAGAGGGAAGGGGGTTACTTTTTATTGTGATAGGCTTTGTAGTTGTAACTAACTCCTTCCACTGTGTGGGTATACAGCTTTGAAAATAAAAATTAAATGAACGTGAAAAGTGAGAGAGGAAAAACTCGAGAAATACTTTACTGTGAAAGAGCCCCAAGTGTGGAGGAATGTTTTTTCCTTTGGTTTTCTTTCTCTCTCCCTTCTTTCCTTCCTCCCTTTTTCTTTCCCTTTCTTCCTTTAATGAAAGAGACCTGTACGGGTTTATTCACCATGGAGGAAGAATCAGTAGAGAGAGAGGCAGAGGTTGAAGAGCTGGGGGCGTTTTGCTGAATCAAGGTCTCAGAGGAGTTGGGAGGGGAGTGATCTGAGCACAGATGGAGGGATTAGCCTGGCCTGGGAGGAGGCATGTTAACCTCGGTGAGGTAGGAGAAACAGTGTCAGTGCTTGTCGGTAGGAGATGGGATTCATTTATCCCTTAGAGCCTAATCTCTCTGAAAAGTGGGGGAGAAATCACTCTGAACATGAGAAAGGTTTGGAAAATTAGTGAGTAGGGTGGGAGAAGGAGAAAGGAGGTGACCAGGGATATGGAGAGGAGGGAGATTGGGAGTTATCAGGTATTGAGGGCCCAGCCGAGGTTAGAAGCTATAAGTTTGTAGTGGCCCAGATCCGTACCCATCGCTTAGCATGGTGTTGGCACCTAGAATGTTTTAAAAATATTTGTTGAGGGACTTGTGGTTAAGTCCCCGGTTCAGTGGTTAAGACTCAGGGCTTCCAGTGCAGGAGGGCTCTGGTGAGAAGAACTAAGATCCCACATGCCTCACAGCATGGCCAAGAAAATGTGATGAATGAACAAGTAACTGTGGTTGTGCAATTTTTCTCTGGCAGTGCCTCAGCAACCCCGTGTTGGAGCGGAGAAGGGTGAGGTGTTGGTTAGGCAGAGCCAAGGGTGAGGTTTGAGAGTAGGTTTTGTGAAAGGAGGAACATTTGAAGCTGCTGAGATGGTGGTTGATATGATGATCTTGAAGTTTCGTCTGGAAAGGAAAGGAAGTGTTAAATTGTGAGAAAGCTGAAGGGGCAAGAGTTTTGTGACAAAAAAAAAAACCAAGAAGCTATTTTTAAAAAGTGATTGTACCTGACTACATATTACAATTTAAAATTCATGAGTTTTTAAATTGTAATATGAGGTCAACAATTTTGTTGTTGTGATTTAGTTGGTAAAGTTGTATCTGACTTCTTGCGACCCCAGGGTCTGTAGCCCACCAGGCTCCTCTGTCCATGGAATTCGCAGGCATGAATACTGGAGTTGGTTGCCATTTCCTTCTCTAGGGGAGCTTCTTGACCCAGGGATCAAAAAGATACTCACCCTTTTTTCTCTCATTAAAAAAAATATTTTATAGGAGTGTAGTTGATTTATAATGTATTAGTTTCAGAAAAGTGGTTCAATTATACATATATACTTAAAAAATATATATACTTTTTATATGTATACTTTTTTTGGGTGACATCCTGCACCGCAAGAGAAGTTCCTATATCCTTGTTGTTTGGTTGCTGAGTCATGTCTGACTTTTTTGCAACCCCATGGACCATAACACGCCAGGCTCCTCTGTCTGTGGGATTTTCCAGGCAAGAGTGCTAGAGCAGGTTGCTCTTTCCTTCTCCAGGGGATCTTCCCAACCCAGAGATTGAACCTATGTCTCCTGCATTGGCAGGTGGATTCTTTACCACTGTGTCACCTACGAAGCCTATATGTACTTTTTCAGATTCTTTTCCATTATATTAGGTTATTGCAAGATACTGAGTGTGTTCCCTGTGCTATACATTAGGTCTTTGTTGGTTATCTGTTTTATATATAGTATTGATGCTCACCCTCTTTGACCCACCAATTCTACTTTTTCTTTTTAGTCGTGTTTTGTGGCTTGTGGGATCTTAGTTCCCCCACCAGGGATTGAAAGCGGACCCTCAGCAGTGAAAGCATGAGGAGTCTTAACCACTGGACACCCAGGGAATTCCCCCACCAATTCTGCTTTTAAGAGTTTGTTCTACATATGTACTTTGCATGCAAAAAAAGATATATCTTCAAGGATAATTATTGTAATAGTGTTTGAATTAGCAAGAGTGGGAATCCTTCATGTTCATCGATAGACAACTGAAAAGTAAATGACATCTAGGCAGTGGAAGCCAGGCGACTCTCTAAAGCAATGAGGGAGATCTAGGGACTCCCACGGTGGCCCAGTGGTTAAGAATCTGCCTTCCAGTGCAGGGGGTGCAAGTTTGATCCCTGGTCAGGAAACTAAGGCCCCACATGCTACAGGGCAACTAAACCCCATGTATTGCAACCAAGAGCCCATGTGCCACAACTAAGGCTTGATGCAACCAAATGTATAAATAAATGACAGTGAATAAAGAATGAGATGTATATGGATTGCTAAAGGAATGTTTTCCATAACTAAGGAAAAAAAGCCAGGTGTAGAAGAGTGCATAGTATGCTGTTCAGTTCAGTTCAGGCACTCAGTCGTGTCCGACTTTTTGTGAACCCATGAACGGCAGCGCACCAGGCCTCCCTGTCCATCACCAACTCCTGGAGTTCACCGGAATTCATGTCCATTGAGTCAGTGATGTCATCCAGCCATCTCATCCTCTGTCGTCCCCTTCTCCTCCTGCCCTCAATCTTTCGCAGGATCAGGGTCTTTCCAAATGAGTCAGCTCTTCATATCAGGTGGGCAAAGTGTTAAGAGTCTCAGCTTCAACATCAGTCCTTCCAATGAACACCCAGGACTGATCTCCTTTAGGATGGACTGGTTAGATCTCCTTGCAGTCCAAGGGACTCTCAAGAGTTCTCCAACACCACAGTTCAAAAGCATCAATTCTTTAGCACTCAGCTTTCTTTAAAGTCCAACTCTCACATCCATACATGACCGCTGGAAAAACCATAGCCTTGACTAGATGGACGTTTGTTGGTAAAGGAATGTCTTTGCTTTTTAATATGCTGTCTAGGTTGGTCATAACTTTCCTTCCAAGCAAAGCATCTTTTAATTTCATGGCTGCAATCACCATCTGCAGTGACTTTGGAGCCCCCCAAAATAGTCAGCCGCTGTTTCCAGTGTTTCCCCATCTATTTGCCATGAAGTGATGGGACCCGATGCCATGATCTTAGTTTTCTGAATGTTCAGCTTTAAGCCACCTTTCACGCTCCTCTTTCACTTTCATCAAGAGGCTCTTTAGTTCTTCTTCACTTTCTGCCATAAGGGTGGTATCATCTGCTTGTCTGAGGTTATTGATATTTCTCCCAGCAATTTTGATTCCAGCTTGTGCTTCCTCCAGCCCAGCGTTTCTCATGATGTACTCTGCATAGAAGTTAAATAAGCAGGGTGACAATATACAGCCTTGATGTACTCCTTTTCCTATTTGGAACCAGTCTGTTGTTCCATGTCTAGTTCTAACTGTTTGCAGTTATCTGTATTTAAAATAAGAGAGAAATATAGATTGTACAGGTATGACTATGTCTGAAGAATGTCTTTGGAAGAATAATCAAGGAACTGGTGATTCTGGCTGCCTCTGGGAATGAGAAATGGGAGACTAGAGGTCAAGGGCAGGAGAGAGGCTTCTCTTCCCTGCGGATTTTTTTTTTAAAACTATTTGCATGTTTCACTTTTTAAAAAGCATTAAAAATGTATTTAAGCTAAAAGAAAAAAGGCCTTATTTCTCAAACCGTGTTCTAATTCAAAATCCTGATTCATGGATTCTTCCTGGGACCAACTGAATCAGAATCGGGGATGGTGGAAGCCTAGGACTCGTGTCTTTATCGTGCACCCAAGAGGATTCAGATTCACCTGAAAAGCTGTGAGGTCCACAGGCCAAGGGCTCCGAGGTCAAGGAGCAGGTTCCCGAGAGTCAGAGGGATGATGGCGGTTCCTCCAGGTGAAGAAGACCAGGGTGTGCAAATAGACTGCTACTGTGGAGAGGTAAGCAAGGTCACTGGCATTCTGGGTGCACTTAAAGCCTGTAAGCCATGATTTCATTAGGCTTCATGAGCCGTGTGTGTGTGTGTGTGTGTATGCTTTGTCATTGCCTGACTCTGTGACTGACTGTGACCCCGTGAGCTACAGCCAGCCCAGCTCCTCTGTCCATGGAATTTTCCAGGCAAGAGTACTGGAATGGGTTGACATTTCCTCCTCCAGGGGGATCATCCCAACCCACGGATCAAACCTGCATCTCCTGCATTGGCAGGCGGATTCTTTACCACTGAGCCACTAAATGCCGGTAGGAGGGGCCCCAGTGCCTCACCGGCCTCAGCTGGAACTGCTTTGCCCCCGGAATGTCTCTGTCCCAGTCCCTCTGGCCTCTTTCAGCCTTTGAAATGTGCTCTGTTCCCGCTGCCCTCACACATGGTGTTACTGTTGCCTGGGATACTGGCCTCCTCCTCATCTTCCAGGGCTCTGTTCCGAGGTCACCACCACCTCCAGGGAGATCAATCTCCAGCCCTAGCCTCAGTCAGAGCTCCCTGGCTGCTGTATTTCTCCTTCGGAGCAGATGTTGTAATGATTTCAAGTTTGTTTTGATCACTACTATCCCTGTACTATACTTAGCACATGATGGGGATTTAAATCAAGATGGTTCATGGCACAAATGAATGAGCCTTAAGAGAAAAAGGAAGGTTGGACTGTAGGAGTGGGAGTGGGTGGTTGGGGTGAGGGATGTCAGGAGTATCGCTCCCTCCCTCCAGCCCAGCCAGGGGCTTGGGCTGAGCCTCTGGAAGTCCCCCACGAGCGTCAGAGGAGCAGCAGTGGGCCGTAGCTTCTTGGACTTGTCCACAGCAGCACGACTGCCTTTGGCTGCCTGAAGCCTCGGCTTCTGTGTGACAGTTTAAGTACCAGGCTCCACAGAGATGTCAATTGTGTGGTTTCTGCCTGCAGCTGTGGCCCCGTTGAGCCCCAGGAGTGAACAGCAGGAGCAGCCACACGGAGCAGTGGAAACAGCTCAGCCACAACAGGTTACCTTGTGGTCGTGTACATCAGCCCCAGCGGGGATGGGCCTGCCCTGCCCAGCTCCCACAAGCATCTAGTCTGTGGGAAAGTGAGTTGTTATTCTCTCTGTAAATGAGAGTTTGCTCTGTGGCTTTATCAAACTACCTTTGAGTTGGGACTGACCAAATCAATTTTCTTTGTTCACCTTGGGGCTCAGGTACATTTCAGCCATTTCGTAAATGTTTATAGACAGCCTCTGGGCCAGGTGCCATGTGGGTGCAGAGAAGGGGCTGAGTCCTCACCCGCAGTGGACAGTCATGGATGAGCACACTGTGCGCCCCTTAAACACCCACAGAAAAAACGCACTCGGGCCTGTTAAAAGGTTTATTTTCTTCTTTATGCTCAGAAACAATGAAGTGGTCTTGCCCACCAAAGGGTCCCATCCTGAAGGAATGGGAGGCAGAGATAGTGACAGGAGGGGGTGTCGGTGTGAGGTTGAACCTGGGAGTGCTTCCCCCCACCTTTTCCTACTATCACGCCTCTTCAGCTCCCCCTCCAAAAAACTGAGGTGTGAACATAGCTTGCCACCCACTGGGGGACTGGGGAAGCACAGCCGAAGTCAAAAATTAATGCCCATGTTCCACAAGAGCTGGGTCCAGTGCGTATCTGGTGGGGGGTGGGTGAAGGAGGGAGGGGGAAGGGTTGGTTGAGGAAGCCGCTGGGTGGAGGGGAAGGGAAGAGGGGCTGGGATCCCCCTCAGTGATAGTGGGGGTCTTGGTCCTGCCCCTACCTCTCCCCCAACCATCCACTTCCTTCTTCCAGCCCCCCTTCCTAGCAGAACTGGTCGTCGTAGTCCTCGTCCTTCAGCCCCTTGAGCCGCAGCCGGGCAAAGTCCTCAAACACGATGTCGTCGTCTGTAGCATAGCTTGGTAGTAGAGAGGAGGGGGTGAGGTTGGGGCCCCAGGCCTCCTCCTCCTCCACCTCCCAGTCCCCTCCACTCCCAGAGACAGAGGCTCTGGAGCAGCCTTGGGGGTGGAGATGTTTGCAGAAGGGACAGAGAAGGGGTGGTAGTTGGCAGCTCATGAGCCTAAAGTCCTCTCAGTTGGATGCTTCAACCATCCCGCCTCCCGAAGAGAAAAAAATGGGGTAGATCTGAATGTTACAGGAATGTGTCCAGAGAGTCAAAGCTCAAAGGGGTGGGGCATGAGTCTCTTACTTGGTATCAAATTCAATGAGGTTGGTGTCCACAGGGGCATCTGTTTCAGGAGCAGCTGAGGGGAGGAGAGTTGGGGGATGGGTGGGTGCTAAAAGGACCAGCTTTCCTCTCCGCTGGCCTTGCTTCAGACCCTCCCTTTGGGGGCTTGGGTGGGTGGCAGGCTCACCTGACTGGGGCCTGGGAAGGGCGATGTGATCATGGGGCTTGGGGTGCATGAGAACAAAAGGCAGTTCCACTGAGACGTCCCTGGGGTTGGGGGAGAGGTGGCAAGAAGAGGTGATAACGCAGAGCCAGAGGAACCCCTGCACCCCCAACCGCACCCCCACCCCCAGGATCCCCCCAGCGCAGCACTCACCCGCCTCGAGATACCACCAGCTTCACCTTGACCCTGTAGGACACCAGGATCCCCAGCACCTCCTTGTTGGCACCCTCCTTCACGCTGCAATTGGGGGAAGGGGTTGGACCAGAGCCCACTGCCCACCCTGGGGCCCCCATGAGGAGGCAGGACTACAGATACCAGCACACTATGTCACGTAAAGTCCCTGCTGTGGTCCTTCTCATCCCTGTCTCAGAAAAAGCCCAAGTCCTTCCAACCCAGCCACCCTGCACTGTCTGGCTCCCTGTGACCCCACTTCCGGCTCCTAGGCTGGCCTCCAGGCTTGCTGTGTGTGGCCGTGTACAGAGGGATGGGTGGGGGTGAAATCCAGCCCCTACTTTATGAAGCTGTTTCCCCTAGAGGGCCGGTCTCAGACACCCAGGTGGTACACCTCAGGGTCTTTGTGCCTGTGGTACCCTCTGCCTGGAGTGCTCCTGCTCTGCACATCTACATCACCTACTCCCTTGGCATCTTCACCCAGAATCCACCTCTGGATCAGGCCTCCCCATCCCTCCCACCACCCTCCTCCTTTATATCTCCCATGTTGGCCTTGCTTTTTCTCCTTAACACCTGTTACTAAACACGCTACATATTCTGTCCTGTATCTGATTTGTCTGGCCTCCCTCTGAGAACGGGAGAGGTGTTCGGGGTCTGTTCGGTGATAGAGCCCTGGCCCAGGGGACAGAACCTGGCACACAGCTGCACAGAATGGGTGTCTAGTCTCCTGTGCTACAGCCACCGCCCCCCCAACCCCCCCTCACATGGTGCTGGACGCCAGATTGGTGTCCTCGTGCTTGAGCTTCCCGTCCAGGGCGAGGCCGCGCTTCTCCCGGTTGTTGCTGAGCAGGGGGGTTATGGTGTACACCTTACAGAACGTGGAACTGGGTGATACCTGGTCACTGTGGGATGGGGACAAGAGCGAGACTCTGAGGGGGCAGGTGGGGCAAGGGGGCAGCTCCCATCCTGAGCACCTTCTCCCCCATCACCAGCCCCTCCTCTCTGCGGGCACAGGTCACAGGGAGTAGGTTTTGGCTCAACCTGCTCAAGAAAACGGGCAGCTCAGAGCCACCCTCAGACTGGAGGGAATGCCCTTGTAAGTAGAGACAGTTTGAGAAGAACCACCCACGCCCCCACATTCCCAGGGCCCACCCTCCCCAGGGCTGTTCTGCCACTCACTCTTGTTCGACCTGAGCCACGGGACACTTGTACTGGGCAGTGCTGAAGAGGCAGATGTCGGCGTACTGTCTCACTGTGGGGGAAAGGGGCCAGGTGCCAAGCCACTGGGCATGGGGTACAGACAACTCCCTACTTAGCTCCAGACCCAGGCAAGGACCCTGGCTCCAGGCCATCACTGCCCCGGCCCCTCTGAGGACCCGCACTGCCCCTCCATCTCATCCCAGGACAGACAGCCTGAGGTCTTCGAGCCCTATGGGTCTCCCAAACTGGGCACTGTCCTGGGGCTGAGCTGATGCTTGAGACCACATTGGCAGAAACTGACCCCACCCCCACCTAAGGTCCCCTTCCAACCCCCACCTCCTACCAGAGACTTTGATCTTCTTGACAGTCTTGGTGGAGTTATTGGTGACGTGGACATTGACATTGAGGGGCTCCCCATGGTAGTACAGCTTTTGAGGGGAAGGGGCTCAGGTTAATTGGGCATTTTCACTGGTCCTGTTATTAGCATGCCCCCCTCCTCACCCCCGCCCATACACACACAGGGCTGGGCCTCCTCCCAGCCTGTACCCAAGCCCACCCTCAAGTAAGGTGGCTTCCTTTGAAAACATCATCTTGCCCTGTGGTTCCAGCCCTCCCCCACAGCACGTGTGTCCCCAGCCCACCTCCTTGTCCAGCGAAGCCTCAAGGTGCAGGGACCGGTCAGACATGAGGAAGTGGCGTGTGGTTTCAGCTGAAGGCTGGGGGCCGGGTTTCTCTGGGGCAAACTGCACCTTTCGGATCACCAGACGCACAGAGTTCCTGTGGGCGGGGAGTGAGCGGTGAGAGGGTCAGTCCTCAGAGGATCAGACACTGGCTCCCACCTTCCACAGGGGTCCGGGTCAGGCCCAAGGGGAGGTTGCTTCCCTTACCGTTTGTGGCTTTTCTCTTCTAGTGATTTGGCACAGAAGGCTCGAATCTCAAAGTCTACCCCGCAGGCCTCAAGGAGGGTAGAAAAAGACACATCTTACACAAGGTCCCTGCCACCACCGCCACTCCCTTCCTTCCTGCTTCCCTTGCCTTGGGCAGGGACTCTTGGTCTGAGGAGCCTAGGGCCTGGGTCTCCTGCCTCTGCCTCCCCGTGGCCCGGCTCCAGCCGGGGCTGGGTCCTGGCTATGCAAGGTGAGCCCTTCTACCCTTACGGGGACAGGGGACAGCGCCCATTCCACAGGCCACCGCCACGGGGCACATTTCCCTGCCCTGAGTCCCACCCTGATGTCTCCTCAGCACCCCAGCCCGCCTCGGGTATGCCCCTGGCTCCTGCTGGACTCTGTTCCTCCCGTACCTTCCCTGTGTCCTCTGGGCCTGGCTGCAGGGTGACAGAGCAGGGGAGGTTCTGGGGTATCTGTGGCGGAGGAAATGAGTTTAGTTCTTCCAGAAAGTCCCAAATCTTCCTCCCAATCTCAAGAGGCTGGAGAAGGACTCTTGGGGATGAGAAAGGAAAATGGAGGGGGCCCCAGGGAGGAGGCAGAGAGGCTAGGAGTGCAGGGTGACCCTGAAGGGACCTGGGGGGTCTAGGGTCCCACCATGTTACTCCCAGACCTTCTTGTAACAGGTGCCTCACCCCCGCCCCCCAACACAGTCCTGAACCCCTTGCTCTGCAGAGAGTGGGGGCATCCTCACTGTGAAAAAAAAGGGGTGGGCATGCTGGCCCAGCTTCCTCAGCAGCCGCTCCTGCAGGCGGGTGGGGGGCCGGGGTGGGTTGGGCGTTGGGGGGAAGGCCTGGTAGTTGGCAATGAACAGGTCTTTGCGGAAGGACAAGCCCAGCACGTCCAGGTCTTCTCGGCCATAGCGGAAGGCGCAGGTGAGGGTCACAAACACTAGCAAGGGAGGGCAAGGCGGGGTGGTCAGGAGCCCCCCTCCCAAAGTCCCCCCAGTTCGTCGTAGCAGCAGCTGCTCCCTCCTTGGAAGCATAACACCTGCCTGAATCTCACCCTGCTCCTGGCTTTCGCCTCAGCTCCTCACCTGTCTCCCTGAGGCCCATCTCAGTGCCAACCCCGTCTCCCTGACTCCCTTCCCTCAGGCCTCTGGCCTTGGGGCCAGTACCTTTGCGGTCCTTCAAGTAGTCCGGGTCCACTAGCACCACGCCATCTGGGGAAGGGGACACAGGAGTGCAGTTCCTGTCAGGGCCTCTCCTCCATTCCTGGGTGCAGGAACTGCCTCCCGTCTCGGGGGACATGATGCTCCCTTCCAGGCACTCTTACTTACCTACAGGATCCACTTTGTCCAGGTGGTCCACAAAGTCCCGCTTGCCCAGGTACACGGTGAGCTGAGGACGCAGAGGGGTCACAGGAAGACTGGGTAGGGGGCTGGCAGGGCTTCAGAGCCCTCAAAAGTGGCTACCCTGCCTCTGGGCCTCCCAGGCTGGGGTCTCTGAAGGAGTTTCTTTGGGTTTTTGTAGGGTTGCAGGAGGACAGTGGTGGTCTTTCCTCGGACTAGCTGAACTCGCTTTTTAACTGCTCCCTAATGCCATTTCCAGGTGGGTGGGTGTGTCTGTGTGTCCAGGAGAACCTAGCCCTAGGCAGGCGGTTAGAGAGCCTCACCAGATGCCCTTAAGGACCTTGGATAAACAGGCCGTAGCCTGGGGGAGGCATCCTGGCTTGGCCCCTATGAGGGCTCCAGGCCTGGGCTTTTGGCCCCTCCCCCTGAGTCTCTCTTAGGACCCCAGCCTGTCCCCACCCAGCCCTGTGGCTGGCTTAGGCCTTTGCGGCCAGGGGCTTCAGGAGGGAAGGAAGTTGGCTCTTAGCTGTCACAGGAAGTGGGGAGCTTGGGGTTGGGGACCGTCTAGGGGCAGGCCGGGCCTTGTGAGGGCCCAGAGAGGGTTGGGAGGAGAAGCGCTGTGGGAGACTCACCTTGCAGTTAGGACTCGACTTCTTGAAGACCCTAACAAAACAGAAAGGGAAACCCCACTGCCTGCCTCAGACTCAGCAGGGACTCCGGTGCTAGGACCTTGTCCCTCCCCGGACAGAGAAGGCAGAGCTCACCCAAGATTCCCACCTGGAGGCTTTGGGGCTTTACCCAGCCCTACCCCATCCCACTTCGCCCCAGAAGGACAGGTAACCACAAGTCCGTAATACTCCCAGCACAACAACCCCTTTGCTCCACCCACACTAGTTCCCCTCCTCCCCTGGCAATGGCCTCGGGTTGCCAGAGGAACCGCTTAGGCTCTTCCCCGAGGATCTCCTCCAGGGGGACCTAAAAGGGCAGGCTGCAGGTTGTCTGTGTAAAACCTCTCCCTCTTTCCATCTCTGGTCTCCACCTCCCACAAGAGCTGGAGTACTGGAAAGAGCAGTGGCTCTAAATTGGTTTCTATTATGGGCAGTTCTTAAGTGTGACCCTACTCTCCATTAACCTCCAACTGTCCCTGTCTCTGATCTCAGCAGCTTAAAAGGTTATTTGTCTTTCAAGGCCCAGCTCAGATGTCACCTCCTTTAGAAAGTAGATCCAGACCCACTCTAGTCACTCCCTTTTTTGGGGTTTCTGTCACACCTTATTTATGCTTTACCTGTACTGTGATAAGGCTTCCCAGGTGGTGCTAGTGGTCAAGAACCTGCCTGCCAATGCAGGAGACATAAGAGACAAGGGTTCGATCCCTGGGTTGGGAAGATGCCCTGGAGGAGGGCATGGCAACCCACTCCAGTATTCTTGCCTGGAGAATCCCATGGACAGAGGAGCCAGGTGGGCTGCAGTCAGAGGGGTTGCAAAGAACTGGACACGACTGAATGACTTAGCACACATGTAGTGTGATAACGTGCAGTTAGCTGTGTATCATCTGTTTCACTAGACTGTGAGCAACAGAAGCCTTATTGATTTAGGCCCCAGCACAGTTCCAGTCATAAGCCAGACACCATGATGCTGCCTAACATTTATTGGGTGAATGGTTCATGCCCTGTAGTGTTGCAAGTGTTTCAGGTGTGTTATCGCATTTAATACTGTTAGCAACCCAGTGATGGAGGTCCTAATATTCCTATTTTACAGGTGAGGAAACTGAAGCCCAGGAGAGGTCAAGTATTTTGCCTGAGGTCACGGAGAGTGTAAATGGTGGAATTCGGGTACAGACAGAGGTACTCTGGCTCTTCATCACTAAATGATTGTACTATCTTGCCTCTGTTCTTGGCATTGTTTGTTGGAGTGAAGGAGATTTCACTTTCTGGTTGATGAAATGGTCTAAGCCTGGACTCCACCCACTGCTGGGAGGATAGGGAGATGTCTGGCAACCCCTGTGCCCTGGCCACTTGTGGGCCTGTTCTTTGCTGCACCACCTTATTCCTACCAATCTACTCTGCCTCAGCAGTGATACCTGGGAAGGGTCCTCAGGTAGTAGAAACTGAAATCCTGCCACCTGGCCCATCCACTGTATCAGCGTCACATGCCCCTTCCCAGAAGGCCAAGCTATCCAAAGACCATAAGGCATAGGGTACAGAGGCCCCCAGGTACCCCCGTCCAGTAAAGGAGGGCAGACACTGGTGTGGTGGGAACTAGGATAAGCACCCTATCTCTTATCCCCACCTGGGGGCTGACTGTTGTGGCAGCCTTCAGCTCTCTCTCCCCTTTGCTTCCGGTTTTCCTCTCTGTCCCATTGTTTCTTCCTATTAGGAATCCTTGGCAGAGGGCTGGGACAGCCACAGTCCGTTGGACAACTGGAGTGTGGTTCTGGAGTAATTGCCCTGAAGCAGCTGCAGGGCACCTGCCCTTTGGATCCTAACCCAGCCAACCTGCCTGCTAGGGAGGAGCAAGCATGTGTATACTAAGGGTGGCCAAGAAGGCGGGGTGTCGGGGTGACCTGAGAGGTGCCCAGCGGGTGGGGGGGAAGGCAGGCAGCAGAAGCAGATGCCCCTTCACACTTCCTGCTATTCTCTCCATTTCCTGCGGCCCAGAATTTGATGGAGGTGGGAGGAATTGTGCCAAGTCAGCAGTCCCTATGTGGTCCATCCGTCCCCCTCCCTGGACCACATAACGGAAATCTGGGGCCTCCCTCAAGTCAGCGACTTCCCCTTTTGCTGTGTTTAACCCCTAATCCAGGACACCAGTCCTCCCTCTGATCACCTCTCCAGTTATCAGTTGACTGGGTGCTCGGGAACCTGTGATTTCCTACTCTATGGGTGGGGAGCTATGGGGCTGGTAAAATGTTTTGCAGAACAAGTGACAGCTCAGAACGAGGCCCCCATTCCTGATCCTCTCTGGAGAGAAGCAAATAGCCCCAATCTTTTTCCTCTTTTGCTCCTGCTCCCCAGAGACTCAGGCATTCACCCCCGGAGGTGTTGGGTCACAACAGGAAGTGGATTTTGCTAGAGACTAAAAAAGAGAACTCGGGGTGTCAGTGGAAGGAAGGAGCCTCGATTGCACAGAAAACATCCGGGGAGTGGATGGCGTGCCCTGGGCAGATACAGCCTCCCCTCACCCCCGGGAAGAGGGATAAGGCCCAGAATTGGGGAGGGTCGCCGAGCACTCTTTGCTCCCCCCAAATGAAGCTGTTGTTCCTAGCAACCCGGGGGAAAGCAGAAGTTTGGAAGCAGAGCAACCCGGCCCTTGGGACCGGTGGGGGCAGCCCGACTGCCTTTGGGGTACTGGACAGGAGGCTTTCAAGTGGCTGGGCACGAGTCTTGGGGGGGGATCTCGCCTCTGGCATCTAGTCTGCCCACACCCGTCCCCTCCGGGCCGGCCACCTGCTCCTTCCTCCGTCCCTGCAACGCAGGCTGCACCGGAGAACCCAGTCGTCCGGCCCCCCACATCTCTGCGAGAACCCCGATGCAGGTTTCTTGATCTCCTTCAGCCCTCGCTTTCTGCAAGGGCTGTGGCATGCCTTCCCCTCATTATCCTCGAGGACCTAGGCGTGCGGCCCCGGATGGCTGTCCCCTAGGGACCCAGGCGTCCGGCCCCCGAATTGTCTCCCCGGTGTTCCTGTCTGCCGACCGTCCCGGCACCAGCCCGGAGCCGCCGCCCACGTCCCGCCAAATGGCCCCACCTCTCTTACCTGGTGCCGGGTTTCTCCCCCATGGTGCGCGCGCCCGCCGCCTGCCCGGTTCGCGGATAGCTCACAGCCTCCTAGCCCGCTGCCAGGTCCCTGCTCCTCCCCGCGCCACTGCGCACGCGCGCCCCCGCGCTCTCTCCACTACCCCCGCCTTTCCTACCCGCCCCCCCCCCCCCCCGCAACTTGGATCCTGGGGAACGGAGGCCAGATGCGTCAGCCCGGATCGCGCGCGCCACGGCGCTGCCCGCCCTCTCCTCACAGACACGCGCGGTGATTGGCTGCGCCCGCCCCCTCCGCCCTCCATCCCCACCCATGCCGAGGGATCCCTCCCCGGCGCGCGCCGTCTCTACACCCTGCTCCTCCCGCCCATCTCTCCGCCCCTCCGCACCCGCTTAGGAACTGATTGGGCCCCCTCAAAAGAAGGCTCCCGCCTGCCAGGAGATTAAAGCATTCTGATTGGCTCCCTGCATCCAGCACCCTGCAGGGGTTCCCTCCCCTTTGTTTGCTTTCTCAGTGGCGTTGGAGGCTACTAGGGTGGTGGGGGTGGTGGGGGCGGTGGGGGCGGTGGGGGCGGTGGGTGAGCTCGAACACAGCCTAGGAAGGAGGATGAGGGGATGCACAGGTGGCTGAGCGGTTCCAGTTGCGTGATGCTCGCTATTGCGCGCCGCTCACCCCAGAGTTTGTAGCCGTCTTTGGCCCTCCCTCCCACTTTTTTTTATTGTGGTGTGTCAGCTCCCTCTGGTGTCTCTTTCATCTTCGCAGGGTTACTTCTCCTAAATTCTCTTACTACTCTTCTCTATCCATTCATCGAAGTTAACATCCATTCATGCAGACATCCATCCATACATCTATCCATGTCTGTTTTGTGCTAATCATGATACTAGGCAATGGGAACTCAGAAATGAATTAACATCGCCCCTGCCTTCCTCGTATGGTTGAGGGGATATATGAAGAGGTATTACGATTCCAGGAATGCTATAATAGAGGTATGACTCAGAAGACAAAGTGACTCCCAGAGCTTAGCTGGGGGAGGGATGGAGGCAGTGCAGGCTGTCCAGAGGAGGGGACATATGAGGATAATCTTTCTGAAGGGTGGGCCGAAGTTGAGAATGGGTATTCCAAAGAGAGAGAAAGGCAAGGCACATCCTATTATGAGGTGTTTGTGCGGGTAGAGGGCAGGAGAGAGAAGGCTGAGAAGGATGACTGGAACAGGGCGTGAAGGATTTTGTGTAGCAGGTAAAGGAATGAGGCTTCCCAGGTGATGGAGTGGTAAAGAATCCACTTAACCAATGCAGAAGATGCGGGTTCGATCCCTGGGTCGGGAAGATCCCCTGGAGTAGGAAATGATAACCCACTCCAGTATTCTTGCCTGGAAAATCCCATGGACAGAGGAGCCTGGCAGGCTACAGTCCCTGAGGTTGCAAAAGAGTCGGACATGACTGAGCAGGAGCAGCTCAGCAGCTAAAGAAATGAGCCAGGAGCCTCCCCAGGAGGAGGACACGTGGATCCAGTAGTGGATCCGCTCTTTAGGGCAAGGAGTAGAGTGGCATGATGAGACTTCTCCTTTAGGAAGATAATTCTGGGCAGTGTGGAGGGTGAAGGGAGTGGGGCACAACTGTCATAGACTGAAACTAATCAAGGAGAGAAGATGAACAATAGAATGGAAGGGAGAGAGGTCCAGGCTGAAGAGTCATTTCTAGGGCAAAATTGAACAGACTGGGGGAGGATGATGAATGGTAGGCATTTCTGGACTTAAGAAGCTAAGGTATTCTCCTTCCATCTGTTTCTCCATACTTCCCCATCTTCCCCAAATGAACTGACTTCATTCTTCTCCACTTTTCTGTGCAACAAAAAGTGATGTGCACAAGTATCTGAGGTCATCTTTAAGGTCAAATGAAGGCCTTACCAGCTGCCACCTCCCACCTCCAGTTCTCCTACCACCTTCTAAGCTCACCATTCACTCCTTCAAGCTTTAGCTGGTACGTTTCTTTTGGACTCATGAATCATTTATGTCAAAGGGTCATGACCAGAAGGTAATGAGATCTATATTGCTACATATCTAAAGTGATTTTGGAACTGAAAGGCTTCGATTTGCATGGCATTACAGCCACTGTATTAAAAGAATGCTAATGTAAAGACAACTTTCAGTTCAGTTGCTCAGCTGTGTCCGACTCTTTGGGACCCCATGGACTGCAGCACGCCAGGCCTCTCTGTCCCTCACCAACTCTCAGAGTTTACTCAAACTCATGTCCATTGAGTCAGTGATGCCATCCAACCATCTCATCCTCTGTCGTCCCCTTCTCATCCCGCCTTCAATCCTTCCCAGCATCAGAGTCTATTCAAATGAGTCAGCTCTTCGCATCAGGTGGCCAAAGTATTGGAGTTTCAGCTTCAACATCAGTCCTTCCAGTGAATATTCCGGACTGATTTCCTTTAGGATGGACTGGTTGGATCTCCTTGCAGTCCAAGGGACTCTCAAGAGTCTTCTCCAACACCACAGTTCAAAAGCATCAATTCTTTGGCGCTCAGCTTTCTTTATAGTCCAACTCTCACATCCATACATGTTGAGTTCAGTTCAATTGCTCAGTTGTGTCCGACTCTTTGCTACCCCATGAACTGCAGCATGCCAGGCCTCCCTGTCCATCACCAACTCCTGGAGTCCACCCAAACTCATGTCCATTGAGTCAGTGATGCCATCCAACCATCTCATCCTCTGACGTCCCCTTCTTCTTCTGCCCTCAATCTTTCCCAGCATCAGGGTCTTTTCCAATGAGTCAGCTCTTCGAATCAGGTGGCCAAAGTATTGGAGTTTCAGCTTCAACATCAGTCCTTCCA
>ML664177.1:27582282-28009983 GCA_007570785.1 Antilocapra americana | reverse complement strand
TTTCCAGCATCAGGGTCTTTTCCAATGAGTCAGCTCTTCGAATCAGGTGGCCAAAGTATTGGAGTTTCAGCTTCAACATCAGTCCTTCCAATGAACACCCAGGACTGATCTCCATTAGGATGGACTGGCTGGATCTCCTTGCAGTCCAAGGAGCTCTAAAGAGTCTTCTCCAACACCACAGTTCAAAAGCATCAATTCTTTTGTGCTCAACTTTCTTTATAGTCCATTCTCACATCCATACATGACCACTGGAAAAACCATACCCTTGACAAGATGGACCTTCATTGGCAAAGTAATGTCTGTTTTTTAATATGCTGTCTAGGTTGGTCATAACTTTCCTTCCAAGGAGTAAGCATCTTTTAATTTCATGGCTTCAGTCACCATCTTCAGTGATTTTGAAGCCCCCCAAAATAAAGTCTGCCACTGTTTCCACTGTTTCTCCATATATTTGCCATGAAGTGATGGGACCAGATGCCATGATCTTTGTTTTCTGAATGTTGAGCTTTAAGCCACCCTTTTCACTCTCCTCTTCTACTTTCATCAAGAGGCTCTTTAGTTCTTCTTCACTTTCTGCCATAAGGGGGGTGCTCTGCATATCTTAGGTTATTGACATTTCTCCCAGCAATCTTGATTCCAGCTTACACTTCTTCCAGCACAGCGTTTCTTATGATGTACTCTGTATATAAGTTAAACAAGCAGGGTGACAACATACAGCCTTGACGTACTCCTTTTCCTATTTGGAACCAGTCTGTTGTTCCCTGTCCAGTTCTAACTATTGCTTCTTGACCTGCATCCAGATTTCTTAGGAGGCAAATAAGATGGTCTGGTATTCCCATCTCTTTCAGAATTTTCCACAGTTTATTGTGATCCACACACTCAAAGGTTTTGGCATAGTCAATAAAGCAGAAGTAGATGTTTTTCTGAAATTCTCTTGCTTTTTCGATGATCCAGTGGATGTTAGCAATTTGATCTCTGGTTCCTCCACCTTTTCTAAATCCAGCTAGAACATCTGGAAGGTCACGGTTCATGTGTTGTTGGAGAATGGCTTGGAGAATTTTGAGCATTACTTTACTTGCATGTGGGTGAGTCAGTGAAGTCGCTCAGTCGTGTCCGACTCTTTGCAACCCCCATGGACTGTAGCCCACCAGTCTCCTTCGTCCATGGGATTCTCCAGACAAGAATACTGGAGTGGGTTGCCATTTCCTTCTCCAGGGGATCTTCCCGACCTAGGGATGTAACCCAGGTCTCCCGCATTGTGGGCAGATGCTTTAACCTCTGAGCCACCAGGGAAGCCCTTACTAGAGTGTGAGATGAGTGCAATTGTGCGATAGTTCCAGCCTTCTTTGGCATTGCCTTTCTTTGGGATTGGAATGAAAACTGACATTTTTCAGTCCTGTGGCCACTGCTGAGTTTTCCAAATTTGCTGGCATATTGAGTATAGCACTTTCACAGCATCATCTTTCAGGATTTGAAATAGCTCAACTGGAATTCCATCACCTCCACTAGCTTTGTTTGTAGTGATGCTTCCTAAGGCCCACTTGACTTCACATTCCAGCATGTCTGGCTCTAGGTGAGTAATCACACCTTCATGATTTTCTGGGTCGTGAAGATCTTTTTTGTACTGTTCTTCTGTGCATTCTTGCCACCTGTTGTTACTGTCTTCTGTTTCTGTTAGGTCCATACCATCTATGTCCTTTATTGAGCCCATCGTTGCATGAAACGTTCCCTTTAGAAAGACGTTAAAGAAGACCAGAAAAAATGAAAGAGATAACACCATATAACGGTGGTGGGAAAACCCATCATTTTATAAAAACATCGTTTCTCCTCATATTGCCTGTAAATCTAATGCCATTATCAAAATAATGAGACTTTTTTGGAAGGAAACCAAATTTTAAACATAATTAAAAGAG
Organism: Antilocapra americana; assembly: GCA_007570785.1. Lineage (NCBI taxonomy): Eukaryota > Metazoa > Chordata > Mammalia > Artiodactyla > Antilocapridae > Antilocapra > Antilocapra americana. Next base: position 28,008,073 of record ML664177.1, on the reverse strand, counting down.
TCAACTTTCAAGTGTAGTCAGGGAAATTCTGAAAAACTGGAGTAGAGCGGGCATTTGTCTTACTAGATAGTTGATTAGTTGTGATAATTAAAATAGTGTTATGGGTGCAATAATAATAAATGTAGCAGTGAAACAGAATAGTGTCCAGATACAGACCCATGTGGGGGGCTTCCTCTGTGGCTCATGGGTAAAGAATCCGCCTGAAGAGCAGGGACTCAGGTTGGATCCTTGGGTGGGGAAGATCCCCTGGAGGAGAGCATGGCAACCTACTCCAGTATTCTTGCTGGGAAAATACCATGGACAGAGGAGTCTGGGCGGCTGTGGTCCCTGGGGTCACAAAGAGTGGACATGACTGGAAGGACTGAAGCAACTGAGCACGCATGCACAGACTAATGTGGGGTTACTTCAAGTCCATGGAGAACTAATGGCAGATTCACTAGATAAAGTTGGGACAATTGGTTATCCATTTGGGGAAAAAAGTTATATTCTTCGCATACCTTAAAGTAAATTCTAAGCAGCTTAAGACCTAAAGGCACGGAATAAAACTATTTATTATAAAATAAACTCTGTATTTATGTGTTTGTGCGTAGGCTAATATTAGGAAAGTATGCCCATTACTGGGGTAAGGACTTAGGTGGAGGAGGAGTTCCTTTTTTTTAGTTTATGCCCTCTTTGTTGTTTGAATTTGTTTTGCAAGGCGAGTGTATTGTATCATTTCTCTTGTTGTAAATGTAGTTAACAATGTCTATGATTTCAGACAAGGAGACTAGTTCCTTAGGAAGCAGTGATGTCTGGATGTAAAGTGTCCAGAAGCTCCGTTACATTAAAGGTTAGCTTTTGGATTCTGGCGCCTTTAGTCCTGACCACGTGTTCGTTCTTTAAGCTCCACGGGCCCGCCCCCAGCCGGTCCTCTACCCAGCCCACCCGCCCGGCCTTGAGTCCCGGCACTTCCACGCAGCGCATGCTCACTCTCAGCAGGCGCGCGGAGTCCAATGCGCAGGACCAGGTCCCCCTCCTCACGACCCCTCCCCTCGAGACATCCGTCGCGGTGTGTTTGCGTCATCGCGCCACGCCACCAGTAGAGCCCGGTTGAAGATGGCGGCAGCCGTTCTCAGTGGGCCCTCTGCGGGCTCCGCGGCTGGGGTTCCCGGCGGGACCGGGGGTCTCTCGGCGGTGGGCTCGGGTCCCCGTCTCCGCTTGATGCTGCTGGAGAGCGTGTCGGGGTTGCTGCAGCCGCGAACGGGGTCCGCCGTTGCTCCCGTGCATCCCCCAGCCCGCTCGGCCCCACATTTGCCGGGGCTCATGTGCCTATTGCGGCTACACGGGACGGTGGGCGGGGCCCAGGTGAGTCTGTAGCCCGCAAGCCCGCGGCCCTGTTGGTAGGTTGGCTCAGCTTGTTTTGCGCCGGGGTCTTATTGCCCTGTAGTTGCACGCAATGGGGGATAGAGGGAAGGAGAGCTGGGGTCAGAAGGCGGATGCAGGTATCTGGACGAGATTCACGCACTATTTTATCAGCCGTAAGTAGAAGAAACTCAGGAAAGAGGAAGGACCTCGTTTTCTCTGTTGCTAGGCGTTCGGTAGACGCTCATGAATGGGTTCTATCCCAGGCCCTCTCACTTACTAGATACATGATCTTTCGCCGGTACCTGTTTTAGGTATTGGTTCGACTGAGTGAATGGATGTATTCAGCAAATATTTACTGCACTCTTACTGAGGGCCCCATCCTGGGCGCTCCAGTTATAGATGCGATGACGATGAACAAAATGTTATGAAACACTGTGAGAATTGTATAGTGGTATACAGTAATTCAATACAATTGTATAGAATTGCATAGCCCTCTAATGTAATTTGGAGCACTGAGAGATTTTTCCGAGGTACCAGAGTTTAAGCTGAGATCCGCAAGGATGAGTAGGGGGTTTGGTAGGGGAAGAAAATGAAAGAGGCAGTTCGGTCAGCGTAATGCTTCCGTGGGAAGGTCCTCTGGTAGGAACTGAGAAGGGCATGGTGCTTGGAGTTTAGAGATGGAGAGGAAGAGTGGGTGCGATGAGGTGCAGGTCATGCAGCATTTTCTAGATTAGCCTAGAAAGGTCCTTTGGATTGTACAGAGTAGAATCTAACTTCCATTCAGTCCTCTAAGCTTGAAACCCAGATGTCATTCTAGACACTTTCGTCTTGCTCACATGCAGTCTGTTAAGTCCTTTTGATTTTATCCTTTATGTAGCTTTCAGATCTGTTCACTCCTTTCCATATCTTTCCCATTGCCCCCATTCTGGCTTGAACCCCCATTATCTGACCGAGATACTAATTAGACGTAACTGTCCAACTTATGATAGGTTCACCTTTAATATAATCTGCTGTGCTTCATCTGTCTCCCCCTTACCCTCCCCCAAATTCTACCCATCCTTTAAGACCCAGGTACATGAGGTCTTCCTTGTCCCACTTTTGTTACTGGGAACTTCCCAGCTCTATGCTTCCTTCCAGGAAGAGGGTTCTCACAACCTGCTGGGTGTTTCAATAATCTTAGCCCCAGATTTATCAGCGATTACCACATTTATTTATATTAACATTAGTCCTCTTTGAGGGTGACAGGACTGTACCTTTGGTAGCTCAGCCCAGTAATTCATGTGGTTCCCAAGTGTTTCTGAAATATTATCATCTCTTCTGCCTGTAAATGTGTGATTTCCTTCATCATCTCTTTCAAGTCTTCCCCTTCTCCCTCAGGGTGAGCTACCTGAACTTAATGTCTTGCTTATATTCTTTTAAGTGTCTGAAGTCTAGAAACATTGATTTTTAATTGAAGTATAGTTGATTTACAGTGTTGTATCAATTTATGCTGTATAGCAGAGTGACTCAGTTACATATACATTCTTTTTTATATTTTCCATTATGATTTATCCCAGAATGTTGAATATGGTTTCCTGTGCTACACAGTAGGACTTTGTTGTCTATCCAGCCTATATGTAGTAGTTTGCATCTACTAGTCCCAAACTCCCAGCCCATCCCTTCCCTACCCTCTGTTCCCTTAGAAGTATTTTGAGTAAAGAAGCTGAGGGTGTTGTGGGACACCCCTTTATTTTCACCTGTATTATACTTTGGTGTATATCTTGCCTTGAATTTTTTTCTACTTGTGTGTGTGATTTTGCGTTTTCAGTACTGGGAACCATGTGGTGGGTTTCCTTCACTTCCCTGTAGATTTTCATTCCACAGACATTTACTGTCTGTTATGTAGCTGCTTATCCAGGTAGATAAGTAAGACACTATTGTTTTCCTTGGAGAATTTCTAGTTGATATGAGAACTGGGGGTAAGTAAATAGGCCTGAAGCTTGAGAGCCAAAGAGATCCATTGATTGACACATCTGTCTAAGCTTAAGTCACCAACTTTGCTTTCCCACAGGTACTGTAAACTCAATAGTTCCAAAATGGAACTTCCTTAGAACAATTGACAGTTTCTGGCTTGCATCCTAGCAACTAGTCTCCTAACTGGTCTTGCTCTCAATCTTGCTCTTTTAATCCATTTCCCACAGCTAATCCTGTTTCTTGCCTCTTAAAATCCTTAAGCACCTAGACTTTCTTGACTCGGCCTTTGCACTTGCTGTCCTCTGCTTGGAAACCCTCCCTGAGCTGCTTCTCCATTCCCCACCCCACCCCCAAACCCCCACATCTTTTCAGCTCAATGTTTGTCACTGCCTTTGGGAAATGTTTCCAAACTACCTATGGTTGGCTACTCTTTATTACACCGTATTGAAATTATATATTCATTTTTCATATACACTTAGTACCCACACAACTGGGCTTTGATTTGTTTTTGTGGTGGTGTTTTTAAAAAAAAAACAATTTATATCAACAGATGAATGGATAAAGAAGTTGTAAATATGCACAATGGAGTATTACTCAGCCATAAAAAGGAACACATTTGAGTCAATTCTAATGAGGTGAGAACCTAGAACCCATTATACACAGTGAAGTAAGTCAGAAGAGAAAAATATCGTATTCTAATGCATATATATGGAATCTATAAAAATGGTACTGAAGAATTTATTTACAGGGCAGCAATGGAGAAACAAACATAGAGAATAGACTTAACAAACAGAGAATAGACTTACGGACATGGGGAGAGGGGAGGAGAGGGAGAGATGTATGAAAACTTACACTACCATATATAAAATAGATAGCCAACGGGAATTTGCTGTATGGCTCAGGAAACTCGAACTGGGGCTCTGTATCAACCTAGCGGGGTGGGGTGGGCAGGGCGATGGGAGGGAGTTTCACTCACTGTTACCTCTTGACTGTTTCACTTCCTTGTCAGCTCTTCTAATGAAGTTCAAAAGGGAGGGGATATATGTAATGCCTATGGCTGACTCATGTTGAGGTTTGACAGAAAACAAAATTCTGTAAAGCAGTTATCCTTCAATTAAATAAATTAATTTAGAAAACAATTTATGGAAAATTTCAGATGACACAAAAATAGAGAAAATAGTATTTTAAAAACTTAATTATTTTTGACTTCACTGGGTCTTCTCTGGGTCTTTGTGGCCTTTCTCTAATTGGGGCAAGCAGGGACTACTCTCTAGTGATGAGTGGGCTTCTCATTGCGCCAGCTTCTTTTATTGCCGAGCCTGGGCTCTAGAGTTTACGGGCTTTAGTAGTTATGGCACATGGGCTTAGTTGCCCTGTGGCATGTCAGGGCATGTGAAATCTTGCTGGAGCAGGGCTCGAACCCGTGTCCGCTACATTGGCAGGCAGTTTCTTAGCCACTGGACTACTGTAGAAGTTCAAGAAGATTGTCTTGAACTACCCCTACCTTTGCTGTCTCTGTCACCCATATCTAACAGCGAACATTTTGCTCATCTTTCATTCCTATTTTCCCAGTCTGCCTCCAACCTCCCCTGCCCCCAGAGCATTTTAAAGCATATCCCACATCTCATTTCCCTTATAATTGTATATACTTCGAAGGACAGAGTGTCTTGTTCCACCTTATAACCCTAGGGCTTTGTATTTTCTCATTCTCTAGCCAGTAGCCAATGATCTTTTTAAAAATATCACCAAGATTAGAGCAGTCTCCTGCTTAAAACCATGCAATTACTTATTGCACCAGGCCTTACATAGTGTCACCTCTTGACCTCCTTTCACACAACTCCTGGCCTGTCTTCACTGGACTCCAGCCACCCAGGCTAACTTTATTTCTGCAGCAGCTGAGGCCACAGCTCCTCACATCCTTCACCCTGCTGGGAATCACCTGGGGAAGTGACCTGCCTGTTTAGATCCCAGCTTCCCTGCCACCACTTCAGAGGAGTCATTCCTGAGCACCCTGCTGAGCACTGAGCATATGGTGGTCCTTCCCATTTCCATCATTTTTTGTCACATTGTTCTGTTTTGATTATTTTGTAGTGTTTATCACTATTTTAAATAATTATCTGCCATGTTCTCTCTTCTCACCCTGTTTAAATTCTGTTATACTTCTTGCCCTTCTCCCTTCATTGTACTTGCCTGACAACACCCGACTGTGTTAAATCTAGCTCTGTTTATTTGGTGCTTGCATCTGCACAGCTCAGTGCAGCTGAAAAAGAGCATGTATCCTGATTGGCTGGTCTCATTTTAAATTCAAGGGCATCATCATCTTGCTGTTGCCTAGCAGTCCTGTTACATTTCTTTCCTCTGGAACCTCTGATGACTTCTCTCTGTCCTCACTCTTAGCTGATGACGTCACTTCCTGTTTCACTGAGAAAAGAACAGTGGGATGGGAATTCGAATAGGTGCCACCGCCACCACGTCTGCCAGCTTACTGATGTCTGTACCCTGTGCTCTGCTGTCCCTGCCATTATTAGGGATGAGCTGGTCCATGCCCCTATCAAGGCCAGGCCTCTGCTTGTACACGACGTCTATCCCCTCTCCACTTAGGCAAGTTCACTTCTTCATCATCAGCTTTTCCCTTTGTTAGGTTGTTTTCATTAGCATATAGCTCAAAACTGCTTTTAAAAAAGTCGCCTTCCAGCTCCTGCCCCATTTTTCTATTCCTCTTTATGGCAAAACTCCTCAGAAGAGTTGTTTGCACTTGTATTTTCTCCCACTCTTCTTTTTTTTTTTTTAAAAAAAATTGCTTTGAAAATGACTTGTAATTTATAGAGAATTTGAAGGAATATACACTTCACCCAGATTCCTTGAAAGTCAACGTTTTAAAAGCATATTTGTTTTATCATTCTCTGTGCATATTTTTTCTAGGACCATAAAGGAAGAAGTTGGAGATTGGTTGCCCTTCTGTTTCCTTAAAAACAACATTCCCTTACCAGACCACATTCCATCATGAAACTCAGAAGATCAGCGTTGATACAGTCTTACTCCAGTTTTTTCAGTTGTGCTAAAAATGTCCTTTAAAGTAACAGAAACATTTCTTACAATCTTAACATTTAGAATTTTAGTTATTTTATAGGATGTCCCTCAGGTTGGTTCATCTGCTTTTTTCTGATGATTAAGTTCAGGTTGTACATTTTTGGCAGGAATACTGAAGAAATGATATGTGACATTCCTGTTACATTTTATCAGGCAGCACATGTCTCTTTGTCCCATTACTGGTAGTGGTAACTTTGATCATGGGTTAAGGTGATAGTTGCCATGTATCTTCATTATGAAGTTATGATTTATTCCTGTGGGAAGATTGTATATATTTGTGTCTTGTTACCCTTTCACCCACTTGTCCATTAAATGTTTGCTCCCTGTTTGCCCCAACCAAACACCTCTCTGCCCTTCAGCCCTAGGCAACTGCAAATCTATTTTTTTTTTTCATGTAGGTTTGCCTACTCTGACCATTTCATAAAAGTGAATCAGAACATGTGGCTTTGGGGGTCTGACTTCTTTGCCTCAGCGTAATGTTTTCAAGGTTCATTCCTGTCTCAGAACTTCATTCCTTTTTATGACCAAGTAATACTTCATTGTGTGGATATACTTCATTTTGTTTATCCAGTCATGGTTGATGGACATTTGGGTTGTTTCCACTATCTGGCTGTTATGAGTAATTCTGCTATGAATGTTCATGTACGGGTTCTTTTTTTTTTTTTAATTATTTATTTATTTTTGGCTGTGCTAGGTTGTCTTTGCTGTGTGGGCTTTCTTTTTAGTTGCAGAAGGCAGGGGCTGCTCTTGAGTTACAGTGCTCAGGCTTCTCATTGTGGGGCTTCTTTTGTTGCAGAGCACAGGCTCTAGGGTGGGTGGGCTTCAGTAGTTGCTGTTTCTGGGCTTTAGAACGCAGGCTCAATACTTGTGGCACATGGGCTTAGTTGCTCCAAGACATGTGGGATCTTCCCAGATCAGGGATTGAACCTGTGTCGCCTGCACTGGCAGGCAGTTTCTTTACCATTGAGCCACCAGGGAAGCCCCGTGTATGAGTTCTGATGAGAACATATGTTTTCGTTTCTCTTGGGCATATACTTCAGAGTGGAATTGTTGGGTTGTACGTAAAAGGTGTTTAACCTTTGAGGAGCTGCTTGACTGTTTTCTGAAGTGGCTGTACCATTTTCTATTCCCATCAGTGCGTGTGAGTGTATCAGTACGTCTTCCTCTCAACTTTCCTCTACTCAGGTGACCTCCTTATGGAAGGCCTCAGGCCCACGCCACGTGAAGTGCTGTCTGCCTGCCCTACTCCAGGCTCTCCTTTCCTTCCTCAGTCTGCTTTGTTTTCCTCTTAGGACCAAGCACCATCCAACATGCTTTTTCTTATTTGGTCACTGGTTGATTTTCTGCATCCTCTAATTAGAATATAAACTTGCTAGCACCTCAAACAATGTCTCACATGAAATAGATAAATAAATGTTGTTAAGTGAATCAAAACTTCCCCTTCATGAGAACCAGGGACCTTATTTCTTTTACTCAGTTCTGGATTCCTTCATCTGACTCAGTGCATAAGATGTGTTTGTTGAGAGAATGAGTGAAGAGTACAGTTGGGAAGATAACAGGCCTGTCAGAGGAGGCTGGCCCTTCAGAGGGTGGAGAGGTTACTTGTGGGGGCCCTGAAGAGGGGACCTCTTTCAGGGCTCCCAGAATGTGCGGGAAGGAGGTTCTGGCTGACTTGTCTGTGGGCATTAGCGGCTCAAAGGAAGGCATACCAGGAGGAGGATTTGGGGTGAAGGAGTAAAGGATCATGAGTTCCGTGTCCAGTCACCGTGCATTTAGGGATGCCCCTTTGTGCTCATTGGTGTCCTAGGAGACAGAGGGGCAGGAGCCTGTCTTTGAAGTCTGGCCGCCGGGCTGAGTCAGACTGACTAGCCCTCTGCATAGCCCTGATTTGCTGGGTGGGAAATGGCGGGGTTGGGGGGCGCAGGTGAGATGTGACTTGAGGAAAGCCCACGGGACAGGCTGCTTTGTGTGCCTCCCACTGAAAATAGGGCAGAGGATGAAGGTGTCAAGAGGAATGGTCTCTGGGCCTCACTGGAGGTGTGACTTAGAACAGGCTCTGGAAGGGCAGGGGCAGGGACGGGCTTGGAGAAATCCTATGTCTTTAGCATCCTGTTCCTGACTGTTTTCTTTCCTCCAGAACCTTTCTGCTGTTGGGGCGTTGGTGGGTCTCAGTAATGCTCGTCTCGGTTCTATCAAAACTCGGTAAGTCTCTACCCTGTTTTTTCTCCAGGGGTTGTTTAGGAAGAGGGCCATCCATCTGTCTCTACATCGTCACCACCCCGTGGAGCCAGGAGGTTTCTCCATTCCCAAGGGGGAGGGTTTGATTCTTTTCACGAGCTCACTTGCGTTGAACCCCGCCTATGGCGGCTTCCGAGAGTCCCTCACCCTGCCTTCTCTCCCCTACTTCCCTTGCTGCCCATGCCTCATTCCAAGTCCTCGAGTATCTTAGGAATGAGAAGCAGCCATGGATCTGGAGTCAGGTCTCACTCTGGCCAGTGAGAGTAAGAGGGCGTTGAATGGCTTTCTCTGCAGCCTAGCCACCTCTCCTGTGTCGTCACTCACCTCTGTCTTACCAGGTTTGAAGGCCTGTGTCTGCTGTCACTGCTGGTGGGGGAGAGCCCCACAGAGGTGTTCCAGCAGCACTGCGTCTCCTGGCTTCGTAGCATCCAGCAGATCTTGCAGGTGAGTCCACCGCCTGCCCCTCCCCGCCTCTGCCCCGTCCACACCCTGGTCTCCATTCGGATGCAGCACTATATCTTTGTGGCGGAGACTTTCAGTTCCCAGGGCAAGTTCTTTCTAGCAGGATAAGCCCCAAATAGAAACATGCTTTTAAAGATTTTGTTATTTTTATCCACTGGGTTATTTTAACTCATGTGACTTTTCACACACTCACTGTGACCTCTGACTGTTTCACTTCCTTGTGAGCTCTTCTGAGTGACATCTCTGAAGCTACTTTCTCCAGGTGTTGGATTTTTAGAATTTGTTTATTTAAATTATTTTTATTTTTTTGGCTGTGCACCCTGTGGCTCGTTGGAATCTTAGTTCCCCAGCCAGGGACTGAACCCACACCCTCGGTGGTAAAAGCTGAGTCCTAACCACTGGACTGCCAGAGAATTCCCCAATTTTTTTTTCCCCCTACTTCTCTGTTCCTCTTTTTAAAAGTTAATTAATTTATTTTAATTAATTAAAATAAATTACTTTTATTTATTAGTAAATAAATAAAGGCTGATTACTTTACAGTATTGTGGGTTTTGCCATATGTCGACATGAATCAGCCATGGATCTCTTTCTCTTTTAACAGTTAAATTTGTTTCTACTTTACATCCTTTGATGACATCCCACTTAGTTCTTCCACAGCCGTGTTCTGGGCACACATGGCAGGCTGTGTGCTGAGTTCTGGAGAGATGGTGGGGAGATGCAGTTGGACCCTGCTTTCATGGTGTTCAGAGTCTCTTGCAGGGGTTGAGAAACTTTGTAGCTGTTTCCAGATAGTAAAATGTTGTAGGTTTTATGAACCATATATGGTTTCTGGTTGGTTTTTATTTTGGCTGTGCTGCATAGGCTGTGAGATCTTAATTCCCTGACCCAGGGTCAAACCTGAGCCCCCTGCAGCGGAAGTGAGGAGTCCTTCCACTGGACAGCCAGAAATGCCCGTGGTTTCTGTTGCCGAGTATTTCTTTGTTGGTTTGTTTTCCAGCCCTTTAAAAAATGTAATAACCATTCTTAGCCTGTGGACTGTGCAAAAACAGGTACCCACAGACCAGAGTTTGCTGACCTGTGTTCTAGTGGAAGGGAATAATTATACAGTAAGTGTGGAGAACTAAACTGTGGTGGGTGGTCTGGAAGTAAAGAAAAAATATAGTTCTGTGAAAGCATGTTAATGAGAGACTCTGAGCCAGACCAGGGTGGTGTGCGTGTGGTGATCAGGGTCAGTGGTTCAGGGAGGGCTTTTCTGCTCTGATGAATAGGAGTACATTGGGCTGAGAAAGTTTTCGAAGTGTTCTAAGTTTACAAAAGCCCTGAGAGAAAAGGCGTTTGACTCATTTGAAGAATTATAAACAGGTGGGTGTGGCAGGGGTTGAGATGCAACTGGTGAAGTAGGTAGATGAGGACTAGGCCATGTGTGGCGGTGTAGGCATATTAAGAAGTTTGGTGTTTATTCTTGGAACAGCGGGAACTGTGGAAGGTTTCAAGCAAGGGGAAGGAGGCGGTGGCGGTGGTGGTGGCAGTGGTCGTGGCAGTGGCGGCGGCGGTGGTGCTGGTCATCGTGGTCGTGGTGGTGGCAGTGGTGGCAGCAGCAGTGGTGGTCGTGGCGGCAGTGGTCATGGTTGTGGCAGCGGCAGTCGTGGCGGCAGCGGTGGTGGTCGTGGCGGTGGTCATGGTGGTGGTGGCGCCAGTCGTGGCGGTGGTCATGGTGGTGGTGGCGCCAGTCGTGGCGGCAGTGGTGGTGGTCGTGGCGGCAGCAGTGGTGGTGGCAGTGGTGGTGGTGGCAGTGGTGATGTGAGCAAATTTTCATTTGGAAACGCCACTTAGGCCACCGTGTGGAGACAGGATTATAACGGATCCAGAATGGCAGCAGAAAGTGGTGCAGTGGGCACTGAAGCCAGATTGCCCCGGGAGGAGCCGTGAGCGGGAGAAGGCACGGGACTGGGAGAGTCCTGTCAAGACACCTGGCTTCGCTGGTAGGGGAGAGAAGCTCGGCAACACCTGAGATCGGGCACAGGAGTACGGATTTTCAGGGTGGGAAGGAAAGATGTTTAGGATGGGAGCAGGCACAAAGGCCAGTGGGAGGAATCCTTCTGAGGGGGCTGGAGACGGGACTAGTTAACAATGTGTGGTGGTTCTGAGAGGAAGGGTTGGGGGAGGGATTGTCCTCAGATGGAGGAACGCACCTCCAGTGGGATGAGGACCGAGATGGAGTTTTCAATTTGGTGGTGGGAAGCTGAGGGAGTTCCCATCTTTGGGCTTTAGGCTTCTCTGAAGTCGTAGGTCAGGTTACACAGAAGTGACAGTGCTGTAGAAGAGCTGAGCAGCGGAGGGAGCCAACCAGTGAGACGCAGTAGGAGTGCCAGACAGTGTTGAGGCCCATTTGTGGCTGGTAGACCCACCGAGTCTGACTTCCTCACAAGGGTTCTTGTTTGTTTCATTGACATGTGGCCACTGGTCTAGCAGGAGGTAATGTGCTGAACGCTTTTTCCTTAGGTATATGTTAATTTGTTAGGAAAAGTCCTCAGACTTCAAACCATTTTTCCTCCACGAGTTCAGGGTAGGTTTGAGCCAGCCACACGCAAGCTTGGCGAGATGGGGTGGCTCTGCTGTGGCTGAGACTTAAGTCCGGGAAGTGCTCCTCTCCATCCTAGCAGGAGATTGCGGTGTGGGAGCAGCAACAAACTCTTGAGGTCGTTTAGTGAGTCTTTAAGGTGTGGCTTTGTTACTTTTTCTGCCCCCACTCCCCAAACATTCCTAGGACCTCAACACCACGGTACTAAAGTGTGCACACACATCCTTTCTCTGGATGAATGTGTTACTTGGTTGCTCCATGTCTCTGATACACTCTGTCCCCAGGGGATTTGACGGGAATGGGGGCATTTGCTGTGGAGTTTGTTGGAAGCTCCATGTTGTCATGTGGCTCGTTCCTCCTTCTCTCGGTCACCCTGAAGGCCAGGTGGGAGCATGGTCTGTTGTCGCTGTTTAGTCCCAGGACCCACCCCCCACCATGGAGCTGGCTGTGACTGTGCTGAAGGACCTACTCCGCTACGCGGCCCAGCTTCCTGCAGTGTTCCGGGACATCTCCATGAACCACCTCCCCGGCCTCCTCACCTCCCTGCTGGGCCTCAGACCGGAGGTGAGCTGCCTCTCAGCTCCCCCGACCCTGGGCTCCTCCAGTGCTTGCTCTCATTCACACCCACTGGATTAGATAGCTTGGTGGGAAGTGATTGGGGAATGGGATTGAAAAAGTGAGAAGAGGGAGGGGCTGAAAAAAAGTGTAAGGAGAAGGGACCCTGAGGGGTTGTGGGGCAGAGATGGATGGGTTCTGGGGGTGCTGGGCTCTTTCTGACCATCTGTTCTGCTCATAGTGTGAGCTCTCAGCGCTGGAAGGAATGAAGGCCTGTATGACCCATTTTCCTCGGGCGTGCGGGTCTCTCAAAGTAAGTGGTCATAAAAACTCCTCTTCCTGCCAACACGATCGCTGTCTTACTTCACGTTCCCCCATTGAGATTTATAAGCACCTCTCTCCACAGCTCTGATTATATCACCTGGTAGCTTTATTTTTTGTTGTTGTTAATTTTCTAATGATTTCATTTACTTATTTTAGGCTGTGCTGGGTCTTCGTTGCTGTGCACAGGCTTCTCATGGCAGTGGCTTCTCTTGGTGTGGAGCACGGGCTGTAGGGTGTTTGGTCCTCAGTAGTTGTGGCACATGGGCTCAGTAGTTTCGGCTCCCAGGTTCTGAGGACAGACAGGCCTATCCGTTCTGTGGCATGTGGGATCTTCCCAGTGTAGGGATCAAACACGTGTCTCCTGCATCGGCAGGCATATTCGTCACCACTGAGCCATCAGGGAAGCCCTCACCTTGTAGCTTTAAATCCATTCTCATTTAATTCTCACAGATGAAGAAACCAAAATTAAATAACTTGCCTAAGGTCTGAGGCCAAGCCCAGACTCTCCCTACTGGACTCTCTTCTCTCTGCCCTGCCTTCTCTGTACCTCTTGGGTGCCCTGCCTGTTTTTCTACCATCCTGTTTTACTCTGTTCCTAAAACTCTTGTAATTGCCTCCAGGAAGCCTTCCTGACTTACTATTTCCCTACATCAACTTCCCCAGCACTTTGCTCTCCTGTTCTTGAGCAATCTCCCTTTGTCCCTTCCCCACCCGGTTCCCTGGGCTGTGATGGCCGTGTGAGAGGCGCTGAGCAGCAGGGCCATACTCAGTCAAATAGGCAGGGTGGACGTGGGCCAGGGCAGGAGGAAGGAGGTCAGTGAAATAATTTAGAGTTTTATTTTTAAGGAGATAACAAAAACAAATATAAATGGTCATCAGATTCAGCCAAAGCAGTAACACTTTAAAGGGCCTCTGGAATTGATACATTTGTTGTCTGCAGAATAATTTTGATGCCAACTAGTACCTAAGAACAAATAGGTGTTCCTCTCCTGATTAAATGTTCTCGCTTGCTTTGGTATACTCGTCATTGCTTGGCAAACCCCTGGGTTTTCTCAGATGGAAGCACAGATCTGTGGAGAACTGGAATTAGTGGCAAATAAATAAATTTTTTTGTGACTCATGTGATTAATCACAGTAGTTGGTATTACTATACTCGGTATTGCTAGTTAAGGAGGAGTTTGCCATTCAGTTTTTCTTGAAAGTCAAATCACATCATTCTATGACCAAGTCACAAAAGTGAAAAACAGAAAGGGGACTGGTACCCACTACGTGCCAGGCTCTCTGCCGTGTGTCTCCATGTGTCATCTCATTTTACAGTAATTCTGTGGGGTTGCTGTCACTAGATGAAACAGGAGACGGCCCAGATGGTTTGACTAACACAAGCCTATGTATCCGTAGTTGTCAGACCAGGGTGTGAGCAGGAATTGTTTGCCCTTCAAGCCTGTGTTTTTTTCGCCAAACTGAGCTCCGCAGGTGGTTTTAAGAATGTGGACAGGATTGGCTGCCAGGCTTCCACACTGATGGTGGCTCTGCTCCACTGTTGGTGGCATGGGAAGGATCGTGAGCGTGTCACGGGCCCCTGTGCTATGGTCTGGGAGTGTCCTTACTGAGGCTTTGCTAACTGGTTACTTGCAGTATTTGAAAAGTCCCAGAGCACATGGTATTTTTCAGTGAATGTGGGGTCATGTCCTTATTGATGCTTTGTTTTCATAGGAATGCCACTCCTGGCAGGTGATAAAATCTTTGGTTAGCAGGGCAGGATTTTGTCAAGAAGGCATTTGGAATAACTCAGGGATTTTACTGAATTTTTTTTTGTTTTTTGTTTTTTTTACTAGAGTTAACTAAGTTTAGTAAAAACCACCTTTCTTCTAAAACTCTGTAAATTAATTTCTCAAATTATACAGGCTAGCTCTGTGTCTTTGATTCTTACTGGTGACGGTTTGTGAGATTTTACTGCATAAGCCTGTTTCTGTTGAGCTTGGTTTGGGGCTATCTGTGTCTCCCTGCTGGAGAAGGAACTGGCAACCCACTCCAGTATTCTTGCCTAGAGAATCCCAGGGACAGAGGAGTCTGGTGGGCTGCTGTCTGTAGGGTCGCACAGAGTTGGACACGACTGAAGTGACTTAGCAGCAGCAGGGGTGTCTCCCTGCCTCCCCCCAGAAAGTGGAGGGAGAACCGAGTGTTACCCTGTGGGATCAGGGTTTGAGTAGTCAGACTAGACTGCGAGGCCTCTGCTTGCTGTTGTCTAGTCGTTCAGTCACGTCCCACTCTTTCGCGACCTGTGCACTGTGGCCCACCAGGCTCCTCTGTCCATAGGTTTTCCAGGCAAGAATACTGGAGCGGGTTTCCATTTCATTCTCCAAGGGATCTTCCCGACCCAGGGATCGAACCCAAGTTTCCTGCATTGGCAGGTGGATTCTTTACCACTGAGCTACAGGGGAAGCTAGGGGCTTTAATTTTCGTTGTGAGTGGTCAGGAGAATTCATCTATAACTCACAGCGTTTTGTCAGGCAGCATTTTTGAAGGCATGGCGTGCATTTTCAGTACCCTCTCCGAACCAAGCAACAGAACTTACACAGTTACAGGACACGTATGCCTTTATTTCTCTGAGGACACGTTGTCTGGAGAATGCCCCTCTGTTACCAGTCTGGCTTTGTCTGTTGCCAGCGTGGCAGACACAATCTGTTGTGCACAGACACCCCAGGGGCAGTTTGCACTTGGAACATCTTGCAGACCTGTGCTTGCGGAGTGGATAGCTAGAGTGTGTAAGCTGCTCTCTGTTCCATCCCCTGGAAATTCCCAGGGCAGCTGCTGTCTCCAAGTTCAGGGCTCCTCCCAAATGAGGCATCTCAGCATTCTGGGTCCATGAAGTCAGTCTGTCCAGGCTTCACCTCTCCTCCTCCTCAACACATAATTTGTTCTGGAATGAGTGGGAAAACTCACTCCCCTCTGGAGGAACCCCAGGACATGCCATGTACGCACTCGTGCTTTCGTTCCTCGTGAAATGTCCCAAGTGAGCCGTTAGTTTGGTTTGCATTGCAGGTCATTTGGGGTGGAACTGTGTGGTCAGGGCCATGTCACTGCACTCTGCTTTACCACAGTCACATAAGCAGACCTCTCTTGGCCTCAGCCTGGCTTCCTGGGTCTCAGGGAGAGCATGACCAGGAAGTTGGTCCAAAGGGCTGAGCGCCAGTGTGGATGACGCTTTGGTGACTCTAAGAAGTAGCATCCCTGGAGAAGCCGGTCAGGAGCCCGGGGTGGGGGGCGTTGCTGCTTTTGGTTTGAAGTGTTCAGAGTCCTGCCCCACCAGACGTGAAAGTGCTGTCCGCGTTGTTCTAGGCCTTCTTCTACACTGGGATCAGCCGTCACAGTGCTGTCTCTCTCCCACTGAGACTCCTGCAGTGGAGCCTGGGAAACCAGTTGTAGTTCCCGCCCCAGGGCGGTGGCAGGGAGCCCTGGAGGGTGGCTCCTGAACTTAGCTCTGCTGGCTCTGCACCTGCTTCCCCCTGCTGTCTGCCTTGTTTTCTGGAAGTCGACCTTTGTGCCTCTGATGCCCCAATCCCGATGGGGTCCATACACACTCGCCTGAGATTAAGGCCCAGCCTGCTTCTCCATGGGCCCCGTGGGAGACTGTCGCTCTCCTCACTGTGTTGGCCCCTCCATCTCCGTACCTGCCTCCCCCACTTTCTCCCAAGCCCAGCTTGGTCCTGCCTCCCAGCTCAGTCCCTCCAGAGCCGCCCTCTTTGGTTCCAGCTCATGGTTTTTCACACATTTGTCTTCCTGTTACACCCACTGAAGGTGGAAATCCTTTTCTGCTTCAGTGTCCTTAGTCTTTTTGTGCCGTGGATCTCTTCTCCGGATGTTTTTCAGTCAGTAAAATACATGGAATTGTGGGGAAAGTGTGATAGAATGCACATCTTTGTTAACATGTCAAGTAACAGAATCCAGCAGCAGGTCTGGTGAGTCCTGAAGTTTCGCGATAGTGATGCCCGTGAATGAGATGCCTGATGACAGCTGTAATGTGAGGTGAAAGTGAATGATACCTGCTGGTGACAAAGGGACTCCTAATACTATTGTGGCTTTTTGTCTCCATTTATAATTGAAAAAAAAATTACGTTTTATTTAAAGACAAGTGAAAATGATTTTTTAAAAAAACTTCCCATCCATGTTTACAGGTCCCTTTGATTTTGCCCCCAGATAAGTGGGGCCCCAGTTACATGTTTTCTCGTGGGCACTGCCAGGCAGCAGGTGGGTCCTGTTGACTGACTGACCAGTCACTGTTCTGAGCTCACTGCCCCCGTCTTGCTGGTCTACCTTCCCTTCTCTGTTGACTTTGTGCTGCTCTCTCTGCTCCCGGCCCTGGCCTGGCACTCCTGGTCTGAGCTGGCAGGGAGTTGGGGTGTGGAGGCGCCTCCTGTTCAGTGCTGTGTCCTTTTGGCCTGAGGGTGATGACTGTCACTCTGCAGACATTGGAAGAGGGGCCCCGTGGCCTGTGGGACACAGGCTCTGAGCAGGGAAGCTGGAGACGGGCCGGTGTTCATTTTCTACCACAAGCGCGCATCCCCTCCTGGGCACAGGACCCCTGAGGGTGCACTGCTTCCTCATCTGCAGGGAAGAGAAAGGCCTGAGATCCTGGGCCTGGACCCTGCTGCTGAG
Organism: Antilocapra americana; assembly: GCA_007570785.1. Classification (NCBI taxonomy): domain Eukaryota; kingdom Metazoa; phylum Chordata; class Mammalia; order Artiodactyla; family Antilocapridae; genus Antilocapra; species Antilocapra americana. The sequence goes on along the minus strand of ML664177.1, from coordinate 27,990,870 downwards.
ATGGCCGGGCCTCTGTCTCTGGCTCTTGGAGCTGACTCCGTAGCCTCCCTCTCTCTCTCTCCATGATCCAGGGCAAGCTGGCCTCGTTTTTCCTCTCGCGGGTGGATGCCTTGAGCCCTCAACTCCAGCAGGTGAGGGGAAGGAGGGAGACAGTGGGGAGCCTGGGGGTCTGAGCTGGTGCTTCTCCCGACCTCTGTTTTCTATTGCCACTTTTGTCCGCGTTCTCATTCCCCTCCCTGTTAATGCGCAGTACACACTGGTAGGGGCTTTGGCCTCCTGGTGTCCATCTGTGTCTTTCTGCCCCTTCTTCCATTCCGTCTCCCCTCCAAGTGCTCTGACCTCCATCTTCCTGGGCACTGGTGGGGTTGAGATCCACACCTGGCTGGTTCCCACCTGATCGGGGCCCTCTCTCTCTGGCAGTTGGCCTGCGAGTGTTACTCCCGGCTGCCATCTTTGGGGGCCGGCTTCTCCCAGGGCCTGAAGCACACGGACAGCTGGGAGCAGGAGCTGCGCAGCCTGCTGGCCTCTCTGCACAGCCTGCTTGGGGGCCTGTACGAGGGCGCGGAGGCTGGTAGGGCCTGGCTGATGCTCTGGGGCAGGGCGTGAGGGGCCCGGTGGGGGATTTGAGGGGACCAGGGGACTGGTCCAGAGAAGCGGGGCCGCTGGTTTCTAGGCAAAAGGCAGTAGGTAGAATATGGGTGGGTCCTCCACCTGAATGGAGGCAGGGTTGGCAAGTAAAGGTGGCTGTGTGTCTGTCCAGCGCCCATGCAGTATGAGAACCCTGGGGCAGAAACATTGCTGTCCCCCTCAGAAGACGCGGATGCCCACACCCTTCTCCAGCTTCGGCAGAGGTTTTCGGGGCTGGCGCGCTGCCTGGGGCTCATGCTCAGGTGTGTGAGGGAGTGAGGAGGGAGGCGGAGGACCACCCTGGGGACCTTGCGCTGAGGGTCTCCCTGCTCGATCCTCTCCAGCTCCGAGTTTGGGGCACCTGTGTCCGTCCCCGTGCAGGACATCCTGGATCTCATCTGCCGGACCCTCAGCGTCAGCGCCAAGAATGTTGTGAGTGGAGCTGGCCCTGCTGGTGGCCCTTCCCCGGGACCCTGGGCAGCCGGGCAGGCCACGTGGGCTGGGGCTCCCACAGCGTGTGGTGCTGACTTGTCCAGCTGCTCTTACTCCCGCACTCCTGACCCGCGCCAGCCAGTGTGGATGGGCTTCCGTGCTGTGGGAGTGCTTGGAGCAGGTGCTTCCCCAGGCAACAGTGAGCTGGGGGTCCACTGAGGCACCGCTGAGGGGTTCAGCCTCCCTGCCCCTCCTCCTTCCCCGGCCTGTTGAGAGGACGGTGGTTCCATCCCGCCGGCGGTGGCCTCCTCACATGTGTGTATGCAGTCCTGGCCTACACCCTGTCTCCGTTTCCAAACTCCCAGTCTCACTCTCTTCCCCTACTCCTTATTTGCTGGTTTTTTTCCCAGAGTCTGCTGGGAGATGGTCCCCTGCGGTTGCTGCTGCTGCCCTCTCTCCACCTGGAAGCCCTGGACCTGCTCTCGGCGCTCATCCTTGCGTGAGTGGAGGTCGAGAGGAAGCGGTGCAGCGTTTGGGATGTGCTGGGAGTGGGGGTCACCGTTCTGTCTTCGCCCCCAGGTGTGGAGCACGGCTCTTGCGTTTTGGGGCCCTGATCAGCCGCCTGCTTCCCCAGGTCCTCAATGCTTGGAGCATTGGGAGGGAGAACCTCGGACCTGGCCAGGAGAGGCCCTACAGGTGACCGTCCAGGAAGAGAATAAAGAGGAGGAGGGGGTGGTGGTGATGAGGTGCTGCCGGGCTGGGGGAGGGGGCATGGCCTCCCTCTCACAGGCATCCTCTGTGCTCCCCGCAGCACTGTGCGGACCAAGGTGTACGCCGTCCTGGAGCTCTGGGTGCAGGTGTGCGGGTCCTCGGCGGGGGTGCTGCAGGGGGGCGCCTCCGGGGAGACCCTGCTCTCCCACCTGCTCAGCGACATCTCCCCACCAGCGGACGCCCTCAGGGTGAGAGAGGCCTCCCAGCGGCCCTGGTGCTCACCTGATCCAGCCTCCCAACCAGCCTGCCTTCCTGTTGGCTGGTGTGTGATCCGTGTTCTCTCCCCCACCAGCTGCGCAGCCCCCGGGGGAGCCCTGACGGGGGTTTGCAGACCGGGAAGCCCAGTGCCCCCAAGAAGCTGAAGCTGGATGTGGGGGAGGCCATGGCTCCGCCCGGCCACCGGAAAGGGGACAGCAATGCCAACAGCGACGTGTGTGCAGCGGCCCTGAGAGGTGCGTGAGGCCGTGCCCTGCGTCTTGGGGCTGGGAGGGGCCGCGCATCCTGGTGGAGGGGAAGAAACTACGCAGACCCCGCTAAGAGCCTGCCGAGGAGCCACGCTCCCCCAGGGCTGCAGGTGGGGCCTCGGGTCCTGCTGGTGGACGGGGTGCTCGTGTTGACCCTCCCCCTCCGGGTCTCAGGCGTCTTCATTTTCGCCTCCTCTGTCTGTGGTGAGTGTGCTTCTGTTCTGGAGGGTGGGGGAGAAGGGGACGAGACCCCTGCGGAGCTCACCCCCTCCAGGCCTGCTGCTGGAAGCAGAAATGCCTTTCCTTTGGGGCCCACGTGTGCACTGCCCTCCAGCCCCATGAGGGGCAGCGCTAGCACTCCCCAGCTGTGTAAATGCACGTTTATAATGTATCTCCATCTCAATTGCATAATGTTCACAGCTTTGTGTTGTAGAGGTCCACTTATGAGCCTCATTTTATAGTTGAGAAAACAGAGGAGTCACGTGGCTTGCCCGAGGTGGACCGGGCAGAGCGGGCGCTCCCCTGGGGCCGCCCGTCGTGTCAGCCTCTCACACTCGTGTCCTTCCCCAGGCCTCAGCCGGACCATCCTCATGTGTGGGCCTCTCATCAAGGAGGAGACTCACAGGGTGAGGGGAGCCTGGTCCCCACTGGAAGGGGTGGGGGCTGCTGCTCAGTACTGTTGGGGGTTCCTTCGGACCTGGGTGCAGGCCTGGAGGATGGGCAGGTCGTCTGGCATGTCTCCAGGTGTGTGCTCTGTCCTTCCAGCGACTGCATGAGCTGGTGCTCCCGCTGGTCATGGGTGTCCAGCAGGGCGAGGCCCTCAGCAGCTCCCCGTACACCAGCTCCCACTGCCGCCGGGAGCTCTATCGCCTGCTGCTGGCCCTGCTGCTGGCGCCCTCTCCTCGCTGCCCACCGCCTCTCGCCTGCGCGCTGCGGGCCTTCTCCCTGGGCCAGCGAGAGGACAGCCTGGAGGTAAGTGCTGCGCGGGCCGTGTCTGCCTCGGTTTTCCCCTGCCCCCAGTACTGTGATAGCCCATGTCCTGATCTTTGCTGTCACCCCTTCTTCCCCCAGGTCTCCTCTTTCTGCTCAGAAGCATTGGTGACCTGTGCGGCTCTGACCCACCCCCGAGTTCCTCCCCTGCAGTCTATGGGCCCCGCCTGCCCTGTCCCGGCCCCAGTCCCGCCTCCCGAGGCTCCAGCTCCCTTCAGGGCTCCAGCCTTCCACGCCCCCGGCCCCTTGCCCTCGGCGGGCCCCATGCCACCGGCCGGTCCCCTGCCCCCAGCACGCCCTGGACCTCCAGCCACAGCCAACCACTTGGGCCTGTCTGTGCCAGGCCTGGTGTCTGTACCCTCCCGGCTCCTTCCTGGCCCTGAGAACCACCGGCCAGGCTCCAGTGAGGACCCTGTCCTGGCCCCGAGTGGCAGCCCCCCACCTACCGTCCCCCCAGATGAGACTTTTGGGGGGCGAGTGCCCAGACCAGCCTTTGTCCACTATGATAAGGAAGAGGCGTCCGATGTGGAAATCTCCTTGGAGAGCGACTCTGATGACAGCGTGGTGATCGTGCCTGAGGGGCTACCGCCCCTGCCCCCACCCCCCTCGAGCACCACACCCCCGCCAGTAGCCCCCGCTGGGCCACCTGCAGCCTCCCCTCCTGTGCCTGCCAAGGACGAGCCAGAAGAGCTGCCTGCAGCCCCGGGGCCGCTCCCGCCCCCTCCCCCGCCTCCTGTTCCCGGCCCCGTGACTCTGCCACCACCCCAGCTGGTGCCGGAAGGGACGCCTGGTGGGGGAGGCCCCCCAGCCCTGGAAGAAGACCTGACGGTCATTAACATCAACAGCAGTGATGAGGAGGAGGAGGAAGAGGAGGAGGAAGAGGAGGAAGACGAAGAGGAGGACGAGGAGGAGGATTTTGAGGAAGACGAGGAAGAGGAAGAGGAGTACTTTGAGGAGGAGGAAGAGGAGGAAGAAGAGTTTGAGGAGGAGTTTGAGGAGGAGGAAGGTGAGCTGGAGGATGAGGAGGACGAGGAGGAGGACGAGGAGCTGGAAGAGCTGGAAGAGGTAGAGTTCGGCCCAGCAGGCGGGGAGGTGGAAGGAGGAGGGCCTGCGCCCCCGAGCCTGCCTCCGGCGCTGCCCCCGGCCGAGTCTCCCAAGGGGCCTCCAGAGCCAGGATTGGAACCCGGGCTGCTGTTGGAAGTGGAGGAACCAGGGGCCGAGGAGGTGCCTGGGCCCGAGATGGCCCCCACGCTGGCCCCCGAGGTGCTTCCCTCCCAGGGGGAGGTGGAGAGGGAAGGGGAGAGTCCCCCTGCAGGGCCATCACTTCAGGAGCTTGTGGAGGAGGAGCCCTCTGGGCCACCAGCCCTGCTGGAAGAGGGGGCTGAGGGTGGGGGTGACAAGGTATCACCTCCACCAAAGGCGTCTGCAGCGGAAGAGATGGAGGTGGAGGCAGCTCTCCCCCTGGAAAAGGTGAGGGGCCTGGTGGGGAGGAGGGGCGGGAGCGACACACATCCTGACCTGCTGGTCTGTGCCTGCGACTGTTCTGAACTTTCTGTTTGTCCCTGGAAGGAGCAGGGTGACACCGCTGCCATGCTGGCCGACTTCATTGACTGCCCCCCGGACGACGAGAAGCCACCACCTGCCTCAGAGCCTGACTCCTAGCCCGCCCCACCTCCCCCTCTTCTTTTCCAATAAATTTACATCCTTCAATAGTGACTGCTGCTTCTGCCTTTTGCCACCATGCTGTCCCCAGCCAGAAGCCCGGGTGTCTGCTGGGCTTGGCCTGTACCCCACAGTGTTTCCCAGGCATCCTGTGAGCCCCACTGTCCATAGAGGAGCTGTTGACCTAAAGGGGTTGCTCTACAAGCCGGTGTCAGCAGCTCAGCGTTGGCCTGCTGCTCTTGCTGCACTAAGCGTGTGCCCGGTTGTTTGGAGAAGCAAGCAGCCCTGCTTCTGTTAGTCCAGGGATGGGGCTGTGAGGATGTATGGGACTGTGTATCCTAGCGAGTGAACCTGTCAACACACACACACACAAATACACACACACTGCCTTGGTCTAAAAGCAGGCGGAGTAACTGTGATGGAAGTTTAGAAAGTTACGATAAGGTACAGTTTAGTCAGGGACTCCTGTGAATTGGAACCTGGGGCGACACACATTACAGGGGCATCCGTCGTGGGTATGGACGATGCGTTTTAGGGCTGATTCTTGGAGTGACAGTACCCCTGGCAGGAACCTGACAAGTTCACTGCTGGCCTTCCTACTTGCTCTTGAGGTTTGAACGTTTCCCAGCCAGGATCCCTTTGAGCGTTGGGAGACTACAGATCCTAGGACTTGGGGTGCCTGTGTGAGCATGAGTGCAGGGGTGTGTGAGGTGGTATTGAGGCTAATGGGCTTGAGGTAGATACCTCGTGGGTTTTTTCAGTCTGTGAACGTAAGTGCCTTGGAAATGCAGAGAAAGGAGTGACTTTCCAGCTGCATGTATCCTGAACAGCCTCTTTGAGAAGTGACATCTGAGCTAATTTGTGGAAAATAGATGTTTAAAAAATATTCCTGCCCTCCCTCCCCCAACCCCCCAGAAGGGAGGAGATAAGATGGAGTAGGACTGGAGCTCATTTCCTCTCACGAAAACACCAAAATCACTGCTCACTGCTGAACAACCATTGACAAAACGAACTTAAAAACAGTGCTGTATATGCAAAGAAGAAACCAAGAAGAAAGATGGTGGAAGGGGTGCTTTCATGACATTAAATCTCGTATCTGCCGAGTGGATGACCCACAAACTGGAAGATAATTACACATCTCAGACCCACAGGAGAGTTCTGAGCCCCACGTCAGGCTCCCCAACCTGGGGGTCTGGTATTGTGAGGAGGAGTCCCCAGAGCATTTGGCTTTGAAGGCCAGTGGGGCTTGAGTGCAGGAGCTGCATGGGACTGGAGGGAGCACAGAAGTTCTCAACGTGCACTGCGACCCAGGGCACAGGCTTAACTCCATAGGAGCCTGGGCAAGACCTACCTGTGGGTCTTGGAGCATCTCCTGGGGGGATGGGGGTCGGCTGTGGCTCACTGGGGACAAGGACGCGGGTAGCAGAGGCCCCAGGGAATGTTCGTTGATGGGAGCTCTCAGGATCAATGGAACAGGATAGAAAGCCTGGAAATAAACCCACACAGCTGTAGTCAGTCTATGACAATGGAAGCAAGAATATACACGAGAAAAGATAGTTCTCTTCAAAAAATGGTGCTGGGAAGACTGGACAGCTAGCTGTCAAAGAATGAAACTAGAACATTAAAATCACACACAAAAATAAAATGGAGGCCTAAATGTAACATCGGATACTGTAAAACGGGTCCCCAACCTTTGGGATCTAATGCCTGATGATCTGAGGTGGAGCTGATGTAATAATAATAGAAATAAAGTGCACAAACGTAATGTGCTTGAATCATTCTGAAACCACTCCCCACCCCCAGTCTGTGGAAAAACTGTCCTCCGCAAAACTGGTCCCTAGTGCCAAAAAGGTTGGGGGCCGCTGCTGTGAAACTCTTAGAGAAAAGCAGAGACAGAACAATCTTTTGACATAAATCACAGCAAGATTTCTTTGGATCTGCCTCCTAGAGTAATGGAAATAAAAACAGAAACCAATGAGACCCAATGAAACTTAAAAGCTTTTGCGCAGTAAAGGAAATCATAAACAGAAAACCCTTGCAATGGGAGAAAATATTTGCAAATGAAACGACTGACAAAGGATTAATCTCCACAATATTCAAACAGCTCATGTAGCTCAATATCAAAAACAAAAAACCCCAAACCATCCCAATCAAAAAATGAGCAGACATCCAAACACACGTTTCTCCCAGGGAGACGTATAGATGGCCAAGAAGTAGGTGAAAGTGATGGCCTGCCACATTTCTCACATTCTGAATTTCTGTATGTGTGTATTTGGGTCTATTTCTTGACCTTGTGTTCTATTCCATTGATCACCCTGTGCATGCTTATTTATTGTGGCTTTATGAAATGTTCCAATATATGGTAGAAAGAGTAGGTTATTAAATTGTGTGTTAATTTAAGCAGGGTAGCAATGCCAAGGAATGTCAAACTGCTGCACTTCACCCATCTCACACGTTAGCAAAGTAATGCTCAGAATTGTCCAATCTAGGCTTCAACAGTACATGAACCAAGAACTTCCAGATGTTCAAGCTAGATTTAGAAAAGGCAGAGGAACCAGAGATCAAATTGCCAACTTCCGTTGGATCATTGAAAATGGAAAAGAATTCCAGAAAAACATCTGCTTTATTGACTATGCCAAAGCCTTTGACTGTGTGGATCACCACAAACTGGAAAATTCTTAAAGAGATGGGAATACCAGACCACCTTAGCTGCCTTCTGCAAAACCTGTATGCGGGTCAAGAGGCAACAGTTAGAACTGGACACGGACTGGTTCCAAATTCGGAAAGGAATATGTCAAGGTTGTATATTGTCACCCTTATGTTATACTTATTTAAGTTATATGCAGAGTACATCATGCAAAATGCCAGGCTGGATGAAACACAAGCTGGAATCAAGATTGCCGGGAGAAATATCCATAACCTCAGATGTGCAGATACCACCACCCTTGTGGCAGAAAGCCAAGAAGAACTAAAGAGCCCTCTTGATGAAAGTGAAAGAGGAGAGTGAAAAAGCTGGATTAAAACTCAGCATTCAAAAAACGAAAATCAAGGCATCCAGTCCCATCACTTCATGGGGAATAGGGGAAACAATGCAGAGTTTATTTTCTTGGGCTCCAAAAATCACTGCAGGTGGTGACTGCAGCCATGAAATGAAAAGACACTTGCTCCTTGGAAGAAAAGCTATGACCAACCTAGACAGCATATTAAAAAGCAGAGACATTACTTTGCTGACAAAGGTCCATCTATACAAAGCTATGGTTTTTCCAGTAGTCATGTATGGATGTGAAAGTTGGACTATAAAGAAGGCTGAGTGCTGAAGAATTGATGTTTTTGAACTGTGGTGTTGGAGAAGAGTCTTGAGAGTCCCTTGGACAGCAAGGAGATCAAACCAGTAAACCCTCAAGGAAATCAGTCCTGAATATTCTTTGGAAGGACTGATACTGAAGCTCTAATACTTTGGCCACCTGATATGAAAAGCTGACTTACTAGAAAAGATCCTGATGCTGAGAAAGATTGAAGGCAGAAGGAGAAGGGGACAACAGAGGATAAGATGGTTGGATGCCATCACTGACTCTATGGACATGAGACTGAGCAAGCTCCAGGAGTTGGGAAGCCTGGCATGCTGCAGTCCATGGGGTTGCAAAGAGTCGGACACAACTAAGTGACTGAACTAAGCAGTGTAGCAGGCATTGGGGAAATCAATAGTACATTATTCAAGATCTTTCTCTAAAGGGGTGCATACTCTGGCAATAATCAGAACACTCTGAGTAAGGGTTCCTCTAGGATAGCCAGCAGCTGGATATGTGGGGTTTGGAGGTGAGGAGGGGGATGGGGACTGCTGAGAAATTTGGGGGGACAAGTCACCCTGGGAATATGATGAGGGAGAAAAGTGGGCTCCATATGGAACTCAGAACACCAACATTTTAGGGGCAAGAGGAGCCTTGAAGGGAACTTGGAGAGAGTGATGTCCCAGAAAATGAGAAAAGAGCTTCAAACAGGAGCAAGAAACATCAGAGTCCATGGGACTTGTCAGCCATCAGCGGGTTTGGGCAAAGCAGTCTCAGAAGCGTGGTGCGGGTGGATCTCAGGGATATTTGGGAGGCAAGAAAAGGGGACAGCGAGATTCTGCCGGGAAGGAGATGAGAGAAAATAGGGCAGTGGGGGCCCTGGGGCGGGCAGGCTCTGTGCCACCTCCCTCTACCTAGGGACTGTCCACTTCTGTTCTGTCCTCTGCACCGTTCCGTCTCTCGGGACAGCACTCCTCAGCCCAGCCCGTGGTTCCTGCCACAACCTCCAGGAGAGGCACAGCTCCCCAGGCAGGTCTCAGGCTCTGGCCACCCCTAACCGAGGTGGAGTGCTGACGTGTTCTGAGGGGCTTTGAATATCCCGTGTAAAGTCACTGCTCCACGGACTCCCTTGGCAGTCCAGTGGTCAATGCTGTACTTCCACTGTAGGGAGTGAGTGTTCGCTCCCTGGTCAGGGCACTAAGATCCCACATACCATGTGGTGCAACCAAAAAGTTAAATAAAATCATCCCACCTGTCACCATCTCCCATCATCCAGCCCTCCCCCTGCTTCCCTACTCTCCACTCTAGCACTTACCACCACGTGACATATATGAGCTGTATGAATTTATATGGTCTTGTCTCCTCCCAATAGAATGTAAGCACCATCAGAGCGAGACTGTTTCATTTCAGTCTGTCCACTGAAATAACCATCCCAGATTCCTGGTCTGAGGTGGGGGCTTGGCAACCACTGAACGAGTGAACAAGTAAACAAGTCACTGAGGCAGAATCTGCGGGGCCCTGGGAGGTATCATGACACAGGTAACTGAATTCCCCTCTGTCCTGCCAGAGCTGAAAGTGGGGCTGGAGCCAGCCTCAGCCACAACTTGATATGCTCTGCAGGGGCCCATGAGGCTCCCTCCCCACTGACGGGTGTGTTTGTAGAGAGAGAGTTCAGCAGAGTTTATCCTGTCAAGCTGAGGTTGCCAAGCTGTTCTTCCCTCATCCATCTGAAGAGGTGACCCAATTCAGCTCACAGAACGATTGTCCCTCTTAAAAGGCTGAAGGCAGTGTTGAACGAAGCCTGGGCTGGGCTAGAGTGCCCCCAGGAATGCTCTGGCCCTGCCAGCCAAGGGGACCTTTCCAGGGACGGCTCTCCAAACACTGGTCCTGCAGAGCCCACAGTGGCACCTCTCTGGCCTCTGTCATCCCGGAGTCACACTGATCTCCTGCCCGAGGGCCTGGTGCAGTCTCCCCGTTTCGGGCTCTAGCTGCCTAGGCCCATGTGGAGAACTGCTTACTGACGCTGGATGCTGCACCTGCCCTGATGTGTGTAAGTCAGCTGCTCAGTTGGTGTCTGACTCTTTGCCACCCCATTGACTGCAGCCCGCCAGGCTCCTCTGTCCACGGGATTTCCCAGGCAAGAATATTGGAGTGAGTTGCCATGCCCTCCTCCAGGGGATGTTCCCCACCCAGGGCTCGAACTGGGGTTTCCTGCATTGCAGGTGGATTGTTTATCATCTGAGCCACCAGGGCATAGTATCTTAATTCCCAGATCAGGCACTGAACCCGTGCTCCTTGCAGTGGAAACTTAGAGTCTTAACCACTGGACAACCAGGGAAGTCTGTTAAGCCACATTTTTGAGCCTCAAGACACCAAGAATCTACACCCATTTACACGCTGATCATTTAGTCACTATCGACCTGCCTGGAGGTCAGTTGCTTTCATCTTTCACCTACCATCTCTTGTTTCTCTCTCCATCCCACAAGTCATTCACTCCCTCACTGCTTCCACAGCAGCAGTACACCTGTAATGTACCTCCTGGAGGCCACACACGATCCCATGTGCTGGAGGGAACACACATGAGAACTACCCAGGCGCTGTCTCCAAGGACAGCTCAGACTCTGGGGAAGACAAAGCTAAATAGAGTAGTTCAGGAAGAGGATCTGTCATGTGATGACAGCACAGGGAGCCCTGGAAGAGAAGTGCTGGGTCCATGAAGGGGCAGGGAGGGTGGGGAGAAACACGAGTATCAGGGCTTTGGAGAGCAGTGCCCCTTGTCCGAGGACATTTGGGATAGAAGGTTGGGGAACTCCACCAATCCTAAGTGACTAGAGCCAAGAGGAAGGACATTTCACAATAAAAATTAAAAAAAAATTCATAACTGTGGAAAAGTAAACAGAATAGCAGTACAGCAGGCTGCCATATACCTTTCACTTAGATTAATCAAATACCAACATTTTGCCACATTTACTTTTTCTGTATCTTGAACCCTTTGACAGTAAGTTGTAATATCATGATACCTTCAATGCTCCCACACCTCTAAATATTGATACAGTATTTCATAAGATTAAGGACATTCTCTGACACAATCATGATATGATTATCAGTCAAGACATGTAACAATTCAGTCAGTTCAGTCACTCAGTCATGTCCAGCTCTTTGCCACCCTATGAACTGCAGCACACCAGGCTTCCCTGTCCAACACCAACTCCCAGAGCCCGCTCAAACTCATGTCCTTTGAGTCAGTGATGCCATCCAACCATTAACAATTACATTTAACAATTGAGAGACTACTACTACCTAATGTGTGAGTGAGTGAGTGTGTGCCAAGTCACTTCAGTCATGTCTTGGTGACTCCATGGACCATGGCCCGCCAGGCTCCTCTGTCCATGGGATTCTCCGGGCGAGAATACTGGAGTAGATTGCCATGCCCTCTTCCAGGGGATCTTCCCGAACATGGAGGTTGGTGCTCAAAAACCCCTCTGAACTTGGGTGTCAGGCTGATTAGGTGATACAGCTGCTCGTGTGATAACACGGGAGGCATTCATACTTTGGTGGAATGAATGAAGCATAAAACGGAAGGGATAGGGGAGCCAGGAATTGACTGGACAGCAGGCGGCGAGAAAAGGAAGTCTGGGATTGGTGTAAGCCATTCCATTATTTTTTCTTTCCCTTCCAATTTTGTTGAGATATAATTGACATACAGCACTGGATAAATTTAAGGTAGAGAGCATAGTGATCTGACTTTTATATATCATGAAATGATTATCACAGTAAGTTTAGTGAACTCATCTCATGTAGTTACAAAATTAAACAAATAGAAACAATCTTTCCTTGTGATGAGAACACTTAGGATTCACTCTTGAAAGTGAAAGTCGCCGAGTTGTGGCAGACTCTTTGTGACCCCACGGACTATACAGTCCATGGAATTCTCCAAGCCAGAATACTGGAGTGGGTAGTCTTTCCCTTCTCCAGGGGATCTTCCCAACCCAGGGATCAAATCTACGTCTCCCGCATTGCAGGCGGATTCCAGCTGAGCTACCGGGGGACTTACTCTTAACTTTCATATATAATATATAGCAGGATTACTTATCATGTTGTATGTCACATCCCTAGTACTTAATCTTATAACTGGAAGTTTGTACTCTTTGCCTTCATCCAGTTTCTACCTGCCTCAGTAACCACAAATTTGATCTTTTTTTCCTATAAATTATTTTTTAATACACTTCAAACAGATCACCATGATAAGACTAGTCTAATATGTCACCATACGAAGATATTATATAGATGTTGACTATATTTCCCACACTGTACATTTCATACCTGTTATTCATTTTATTTTGCACCTGGAATTTGTACCTCTAAATCTCCCTCTATTTCTTTCCTTCCCTCACCCCTCTCCCCTTTGGTAACCACCTGTTTGTTCTCTGTATTTACAACTGTCTCTGCTTTGTTATGGATGTTATATATGAAATGTGGGCTTTATAGTTGGTGCACAGGCTCAGCTGCCCCACGGCATGTGGAATCTTCATATCTGGATCAGGGATCAAACCTGTGTCCCCTGCATTTGTAGCTGGATTCTTAACCACTGGACCACCAGGGAAGCTCCTGTTTCGATTTTCTTAATCTTGTCTCTTAGAGTTTTATGGCTCAAGTTACCTATATTGAATCTGAGATATTTCTAAAATTTCACAGTCATATATTCATGATGTCACAGGTGGGTTTGGGTGGTCCAAGCTTCTTAATCCTTCACTTTTAAATCCACACCCTAAATTACTTCCAAAGTAAACCAACTGAACAACAACCAACATCTAATTTCTTTGAAAATTGTTTGCAAGATTAAGAATCATTTTCCAAGTGACACCATATCACTTGGAATTTCACTAGAAAAATGTCCAGCCATCATTTCTCCTTCTGGGTCCTGGAGTTCCTGAAAAATGACATCTCCCTTTCCAAGTCCCTGACCTAAGTCTCTCAGAAACTTTGTTTCTTAATATACTGTAGCCAAGTTTAAGCTTATTATATTATCACTTCCAAGTGACCAAAACACCAATAACCTCATTCTGAGAACATCCATAGTTTGAGCCAGTTTTACAAATAATTCTTCCTTCCTCTGGTTTGGATTATGCCCTGAATATAACTGATCACACACACACACACACACACACACACACACAGATTTTATCCATTAGAGCGAGCCAGATAGAAATCTTGGAGAAGGCAAAGGCATCCCATTCTGGTACTTTTGCCTGGAAAATCCCATGGATGGAGCCTGGTGGGCTGCAGTCCATGGGGTTGCTGAAAGTCGGACACCACTGAAGCGACTTAGCAGCAGCAGCGGCAGATAGAAATCTAATTTACTGAATTCTCTATATTTAGCTACTCCATTTTAAGACAAAATTAGGAAGACAAAACCAAAATAAAATCAATCTGCCTCACTTGGTGCTCTCCTTCTTTGTGGTATTTAATGTTTTATTCAATCTATTTCTGTAACGTGAAGTACTACTGCTTATTGATTTAGCCAATCCACCTATTGGTGCTTTTAATTTAAAATCATTCAAGAGTTTTCTACAAGGCATTTTTCTTTTATAATCATCTCTTAGACTTTACTCCCATATAAACACTAGGGATTTAAAAAGAATTGTGGGCTTTCTGAAATTTGAAATGTTGTTTCCCTCAGCCACACCATCAGCTGGGTCCACATACACTAGGAGGAGCAACTAGGCCCCACCATTCAATCAATGAGAGGAATATCTATTACAAAAAACACTTCGGATGTTTTTGTAATTGTGGGGCTTCCTGGGTGGCACTAGTAAAGAACCCTCCTACGGATGCAGGAGACATAAGAAACTCAGGTTGGATCCCTGGGTTGGGAAGATCCCCTGGAGGAGGAGATTTGCAAAACACAATTGGTCACAGTCCACCCTCTGACCATAAGTCACATCCCTTCCGTGTGCAGGTGAAACAGTGTAACTCAGATCGGGGTTTCAACCCGTGAGCTGGGACTTGAACTCAACGGAAACCCAGATTGGGAATTGAACCTACAGTCTTTTAATTAAGATCACACCTGATTGCAGGACTTAATGCAGCTGAGGTTCTTAATGTCTCATTGCAGAAAGAATTCAGTGAGAGACAAAGTGACAGGTAGAAGTGGATTTATTTAAAGAAAAACACAGTACACAGACACAATGTGAGTCATCTCAAGGCAAGAGCAGCAGCCCCAAGGTTTGGGGCTGTCAGTTTTTATAGGAGTGGGTTATTTCATAGGCTAATGAGTTGTAATAGTCTAGCTATTTTGGGGAAGGGGTAGGGGTTTCCAGGAATTGGGCCAGACCCATTTTTTTTTTTTTATCTTTCTGGTTGGCCTGGGCTTCTCTGGTGGCTCCAGATGGTAAAGAATCTGCCTGCAATGCAGCAGACCTGGGTTCAATCCTTGGGTTGTGAAGATCCCTTGGAGAAGGGAATGACAACCCACTCCAGTATTCTTGCCTGGAGAATTCCATGGACAAAGGAGCCTGGAGGATTACAGTCCATGGGGTCAAAAAGAGCCAGACACAACTGAGCAACTTTCACTTCACTCACTCGGAACTACCATGGCACCTGTGGGTGTGTCATTTAGCTTGCTGATGTGTTACAATGAGTATATACAGAGGCTCATAGAAATCTCTACTGGGAATCAACTCATCCACCATCTTGGACCTATTTGGTTTTATCAGTTTCTGTTGTGTCCTTGGGCTTTGTCATTCTTTTAAAGGTTGTGCCCTGCCCCCTTCCCTCCTGTTTCACGGGCACACTCAGTACCTCCCCCAAGTTGCATCTCATTTATGGCGTCTAAGATGTGTTTTTTCCAGTAGTCATGCATAGATGTCAGAGTTGGACCATAAAGAAGGTTGAGAGCTGAAGAACTGATGCTTTCGAATTGTGGTGCTGGAGAAGACTCTTTGAGAGTCCCTTGGACTGCAAAGAGATCAAACCAGTTAATCCTAAAGGAAATCAACCCTGAATATTCATTGGAAGGACTGATACTGAAGTTCCAATACTTTGGCACCTGATGTGAAGAGCCACTTCATTGGAAAAGACCTTGATGGTGGGAAAGATTGAAGGCAGGAGAAGAAGGGGACGACAGAGGATGAGATGGTTGGATGGCATCATTGACTCAATGGACATGAGTTTGAGCAAACTCTGAGAGTTAGTGAAAGACAGGAAACCCTGGCATGCTGCAGTCCATGGGGTTTCAGAGTCAGACACAACTGAGCAACTGAATAACAACAATGGCCTCAGCTTATAGCCCAAGGTCTCATCCAGGTGTGGATGAAAGTTCTTGGGTGTGGTTTCTCAGGTATAGCTACTTAATTAGGGCTCAGTTCTATTTCCTGCAAATCCACTGTGGCTCTTGGCATTACCCCTAGGATCTTTGTTTCCTCTACTAAGTCCTCATTCCTTTTCTGTACAGTAGCCTCTGTTTGCAGGTGAGTAGTTTTCTTAGCCTAATCCCAGCCTATAGAATTTCTGGGTCCAAATTCTTCTTTCTGTTTGTATTGTTCCTTTCAGTTCTAGCGCATATAATTTAAAAGAAAAACAAAACTTGTGGGTATTGCATGCAATTATAATCCAATTTGTCAGACAAAAATCCATACACAAATTTCCTTCCTGATAATTCCTGCTCTAGTATTTACCCTTACAATTCTTAGAAACCTATTGTCCTATCAGAGAAATTTTGCCAGGCATACCCTTTATATCCTTAAAATAAGGCCTTTATTTGAAACACCACCTTAAATCTTTCTGAGGCTTAAACAAAATTCTTCTATTACATTTTGGGCTTCATCTTTAGAACATGTTTTCCTGAGAAACACCCTGGATTTGACCTCTGCCCATGAGCCATCTCTTAATTTTGGCATTGCTAATCATCTAGAGTGGCTAAGAAACAGCTTTATTTCTGAACTCAGCAAATCCTGAATCATTCACATACAATATTTGATCTTTTAACTTCACTCTCTTATTTTTAATCTCAGGTAGCAAGAAGTCAAGTGGTACTTTCAACATTTTGCCTAGAAATTTCCTTAGCCAATTGAGCTAATTAGCTACATTTCCCACTTCTCATCTAATACAAGGGACAAGATTCCACCATTTCATAAAGATACTACACATGTAACAAAGTTTCCCTTGCATACATCATTCTTCTAGTTTCCAGTAACATTTTTGTTTTCTTTATGTCCTTATCAATAGCCTCCTTAAAGTACTTTAGACTTTTGCTCAACATCTGACCCTAAAGCCGGCACCTCATATTTCAGGCTTTTGTCTCAGCAGCACCCCACTCATGGTCCCAAAATCTGTTCTGGGTGCCTCTTTCTAGTAACAAATCACTCCAAAACTTGGAGACTTAAAAGACAGGCAATTTTATCATCTCTAATGGTTCTGAGGGCCTCCAGAGCCAGGTGGGTCTCACTTGGAATCTCATGTGACTACAGTCAGGTGGTGACTGGAACTGGAGTTGTCTTGAAGGCTTCCTTAGGCAGACATTCGTCTCTGATGCTCGTCATCAGGTGGAACACCTACATGTGGTCTCGCTGTGTAGCTTGGGCTTCCTCACGACATGGTGGCTGGGCTCCCAGAGAAGGTGGAGGGGATGCATGAAATGTTTATGACCTAGCCTTGGGAGTCACAGAACATCATTCCTACTGTACTCTCTTGGTCGAGGCTGTCACCAGGGTCCACTCAAAAGCAAGGTGACTGAACATAAAGAGCATCTCTCAATGGGAAGAAAGCAGTAAGGCAGCCATGTTTGGAAAATACAATCTGTCTTAATGTCCCAGGTTAAGTTTTAATCACAAGTGCCATTCTTGCTACAATAGAAACCAAGGGGCAGCTGTATATCTAGCTTCTTTGACACCCAAAACAGATAATTTTTAATATGCTTATGTTTTAGTAGTCATGATGTGAAAATAATTATAATAATCATGGCTAGAAAATGGAAGATAATGAAGCATTTCTTTTATTGAACTTAAGTCTATATCATGTGAGTAAAGGTTTTAAGTGAATTTAAAAATTATAAAAATAAAATTATATAAATATAAATTTTATTTAATTATACACTATGAATTACATGTAAAAATTATATGAATAGTAAAAAAACTTATGGATTCCTACTTCTTAAAAAAATTCACCTCTTCTTTGCCATTTGATTTTTTTCTATGTAAACATTTCTATGTAAATATTTTCTTAACATTTTGCTGTTGGATAGTTAATGGCCTTCACAATTTCTGTGGCCTGTCTTCAAAGAACAGTTTAGAGCTTGGTGCTTCACTATGAGTTGCTTAAGGTTAATTCCAGTTGATTGCAACTATTTTTGCACCTGATTAATTACATTAATTTCACAGCAGAAAAAAAGATAACTTGGGATAGAAAAACTGCATACAGCTGAGGGCACCATCTCAGCTAATTCTCTTTTTAAAAAACTGATTGATTTGGCTGCACTGAATCTTAGTTGTAGGCAGCATGAGGGATATTTAGATGTGACATTGATCTAGTTCCCTGACCAGGGATCAAACCTTGCCCCCACTCCTGCCCTGGGAGTGGGGAGTCTTGGCCACTAGACCACCAGGGAAGTCCCAGCAGTGATCCTCTTGTGTCTGCGTTTTTAAAAAATGCAAGTGTACTTTAGAGATTTAAGTTTAAAAAAATAATCTTTGCTGTTTGCACAGCTTCACGATAGACTTTACTCATTAAAAGACTAATAAGGGAATACTACGAACCGTTCCACCACATATCTGACAGCTCAGATGAATGGACTAACTACGTGAAAGACGTGTGTGTGTTAAGTTGGTTTAGTCAAGTCTGACTCTTTGCAACTCCGTGGACTGTAGCCCGCCAGGTTCCTCTGTCCACGGGTATTCTCCAGGCAAGAATACTGGAGTGGGTTGCCATGCCCTCCTCCAGGGGATCTTCCTGAACCAGGGATAGAACACATATCTCTTATGTCTCCTGCATTGGCAGGCTAGTTCTTTACCACTAGTGCCATCTGGGAAGAAATATATAATTTGAATAGTTCTATATTGAAGAGGGTTCTGGACCCAGTTCCAACATGAGGGCTGGAGGGCTTTTCCACATCAACAGTTCTCCAACACTAGCTGGGTGTCCTATGTGCTTATTTGCTCAGTCGTGTCCGACTCTTTGTGACCCCATGGACTGTAGTCTGCCAGGCTCCTCTGTCCATGGGATTCTCCAGACAAGAATACTGGAGTGAGTAGCTTTTCCCTTCTTTAGGGAATCTTTCCAATCCAGAGATTGAACCCAGGTCTCCAGCATTGCAGGCAGATTCTCTACTGTCTGAGCCACCAGGGAAGCCCTATGGTGCTGCTGCTGCTGCTAAGTCGCTTCAGTTGTGTCTGACTCTGTGTGAACCCATAGACGGCAGCCCACCAGGCTCCCCCGTCCCTGGGATTCTCCAGGAAAGAACACTGGAGTGGGTTGCCATTTCCTTCTCCAATGCATGAAAGTGAAAGGTGAAAGTGAAGTCGCTCAGTCGTGTCCGATTCCTAGCGACCCCATGGACTGCAGCCTACCAGGCTCCTCCATCCATGAGATTTTCCAGGCAAGAGTACTGGAGTGGGTTGCCATTGCCTTTTCTGGGGAAGCCCTATAATTCAACACAATTCTCACTCTTATCTACCTGGAGATAGCACCAGATCTTACATGTTAAGAGTTCAGTCTTGAACTTTCTGGGTGGTGCAATGGGTAAGAATCTGCCTGCTAATGCAGGGTTCAATCCCTGGTCCAGGAAGATCCCACATGCCTCGGAGCAACTAAGCCTGTGCAGCACAGATTCTGAGCAGGCCTGCCACAGCTACCGAAGCCGATGAACCCTAAGGTCTGCAAGCTACAACTACTGAGCCTGTGCTCCTCAACAAGGGAAGCCACCGCAGTGAGAAGCCTGAGCATCACAACAAAGAGTAGTTCCTGCTCACTGCAACCAAAAATAAATATTGAAAAAGAAAGGTTTTTTTTTTTTTTTTCTTTTTCGGCCACACTGCACAGCCTGTGGGAATCTTAATTTCCTGACCAGGGATTGAACCCAGATGCCCATAGCAGTGAAAGCACAGAGTCCTAACCACTGGACAACCAGGGAAGTCCCCAAAGCTCAGTCTTACAAGACTGCCTCTCCCTTCCTCTGCCCGCACGCACGCGCGCGCGCACACACACACACACACACGTGTGCGTACGCACACACATGTCAGATGCTGACTGTGAGTCCAAGTTATCAATTGTGTTTCTAACCAACTGGCTGTAGATGGGAGGTTCCAGCAAACTGCTGCCCCCCACTCCCAAATTGGGTTCAATTAACTTGCTAGAGAGCCCCATAGAACTCAGAGCAACATTTTAGTTACTAGACCACTGGTCTGTTGTCAAAGGACATAACTTGGGAATTGCTAGATAGAAGAGATGCATAGGGGAAGGTATGAAGAAGGGCTCAGAGCTCCTAGGCTCGCTCTGAGGGTAACACTCTCCCTAAATCTTCATGCGCTCACTAACCCAGACACGCAATCATTTTGGATTTTTATGGAGGCTTCATACATTGTCAAGGGGCTTCCAAGGTAGCACTAGTAGTAAAGAGACCGCCTGACAATGCAAGAGATATAAGAGACGCAGGTTCGATCTCTGGGTGGGGAAGATCCCTTGGAGGAGGAAATGGAAACCCACTTCAGTGTTCCTGCCTAGAGAATCCTATGGATGGAGGAGCCTGGTGGGCTGTGGTCCATGGGGCCGCAAACAGTCAGACACAACTGGGCGACTAACACATACACATCGTTATGAAGCAGCGTTCCCCTAAAAACCAAATTCTTCACCCAAATTTATGATTACCCTTTCTATCCAAACTTTACTCATTTTCTTGTCCCATACACGATCCCCCTCAAGACTGAGAAGGATCAGAGAAAAGGGGGGATTGTGACTGAGCAGGACCCTATGAGCGCTTCCCAGGACAGATTCCCACTCTCCTGCCCTCCACCTGCCTTGTTTGTAAAAAACCTTTAGCCTCTGAGGCCTTCCCAGAGCTCCAAAGAACAAATTTAATGGGAAGAGAAAAAATGCAGAGACAAAGGAAAACAGTTAGGCAAAACAAAATAATAATAGCTTGCTCATTAAACAAAGTCAAAGACCTTTAGTACCTCCTCAAAGGCTACAGAAAATATGCTGAGTTATATCCTTTGAGCTGTTTTGCAGAGACTGAAATCCCCACCAGGTGAAAGTAGTTAACTGGATGCTGACCACAAATACGTAGACCCCAGATAGGTTGAAACCAGAAATCTGATGCTGCTGACCCCCAATTACCTCACCACCAACCAGTCAGAAGAATGTCCAGGAGCTGACCATGCACCTCACAAACCCTCTCCACCACATCTTCAAAAACCGTTCTTTTGGGTACTAGCTGCCTGGAGGACTTGCTTGGCCTCAGAGCAAGCACTGCACTTTCCTTCACTACAACCTCGTGTGAGTACATTGGCTTTATTGCCCCCAGCTGAGCAGGCCCAAGTTTGGTTTGGTAACAGTCACAATTGATTAGATCATTAGTTTTTGGTGACTGACCCAACCTCCAGCCCCTCTCCTCTCCCCAAAGGTCAGGTCGATTGGATGGAAATTCCAGCCATCTAATTAGTCGGCTTCTCTAGCAACCAGCTCCCATCCTTAGGTACTTTCCAAAGTCACTTTATTGACATTAAAAACACCTTATTGCTCGTATCATTTAGGAAATTCCAAGCATTCTAGGAACTCTGTGCCAGAAATGGGGATGAAGACCAAATATGTATTTATTAAAAATCACAACAGTAATATATCTATTAAATAAACTGAATTTATAGTTAAAAACCTTCCAACAAGAAAAACTCCAGGTCCAGAGAGCTTTGCTACCAGGAGTTCGGAGGTGAACAAATACCAGTTCTACACAAAAGCTTCTGGGAACCACAAGAGAGAAGACTCCCCAGTTCATTTAATGAAGCCATTCTTACCGAATCACTGAAGCCAAGTAAAGATGCTGAACCAGGTTTGTTTATCTGACGCACAGCCAGCCAAACACCGAGATGCCGAGGTTTGTGGTAGAGGAGGGATTTATTTATAGAGCAGCCAAATGAAGAGAACAAATCTCAGCTCTACCTCCCTCAACTTGAGAGGCTTGGGGTATTATAAGATGCAGCTGGGAGCGGGGAGCGTTGGGGAGCAAAGGAACATGGAGAAAGGGGACGGAGATAAGCAAATGTTCAACAAGCACCATTCTGCACAACTAACCTCAGGCTTCTTCATGGGGTGCATGTCCAAAAAGTGGCAGCACGTCCAGAGAATGGCAGCATAGCATGTTCTGAGGCTGAAGCTCCTGGCCTTCTGACCTCTAAAGGTTACTGGACATGCGCACGTGCCCAGTTGGTCTGTAGGCAGTTGCTACCAGTCTTAACCAGCTCTAGCTTGAACTGGAAACAGGTGACTCCAAGTTTCTGAAAAAGCAACTTGGGCAAACACCTTATTGTCTAAGCTACATGATGCTTGGGGGACATGCAAGTTTTTGCAGAACTAAAGCAAGCCTATTGTATAGCACAGGAAACTCGAGTCAAAGCTCTTTGGTGACCTAAATGGAAGGAAATCCATATAAGAGGGGATATATGTATATGTATAGCTGATTCACCTTGCTGTACAGCAGAAACTAACATGAAAGTGTAAAACAACTATATTCTAATAACAATGAATAATAAAAAGAAGAAGAAGGTGTGCTAGAACACCGTTTCCATATGCAATCACATGCAAAAAACAAATCAGCCTTGGCCCATTCCTCACACTTCATACAAAAATTAACTTGGAATGGGTCATAGACCTAAATGGAAAATGTGAAAAAATGGGAATTCCCTGGTGGTCCAGTGGTTAGGACTCAGTGCTTTCACTGCCATGACCCCTGGTCGAGGAAATAAGATTCTGCAAGCTGCGCAGACAAAAACAAAAAAAGGGAAAAAGTAAAACTTTGAGAAGAAAGCACAGTAGAGACTCTTTATGACCTTTTGTTAGGCGTCAGTTCAGTCCCTCAGTTGTGTCCGACTCTCTGCGACCCCATGGACTGCAGCATGCCAGGCCTCCCGGTCCATCACCAACTCCCAAAGTCTACCCAAACTCACGTCTATCAAGTCAGTGATGCCATCCAGCCATCTCATCCTCTGTCGTCCCCTTCTCCTCCTGCCCATAATCCTTCCCAGCCTTAGGGTCTTTTCCAATGAGTCAATCTTCGCATCAGGTAGCCAAAGTATTGGAGTTTCAGCTTCCACATCAGTCCTTTCAATGAACACCCAGGACTGATCTCCTTTAGGATGGACTGGTTAGATCTCCTTGCAGTCCAAGGGACTCTCAAGAGTCTTCTCCAACACCACAGCTCAAAAGCATCAATTCTTTGGTGCTCAGCTTTCTTCACCATCCAACTCTCACATCCATACATGACTACTGGAAAAACCATAGCCTTGACTAGATGGACCTTTGTTGGCAAAGTAATGTCTCTGCTTTTTAATATGCTGTCTAGGTTGGTCATAACTTTCCTTCCAAAGAGTAAGCGTCTTTTAATTTCTTGACTGCAATCACCATCTGCAGTGTTTTGGAGCCCAGAAAAATAAAGTCAGCCACTGTTTCCACTGTTTCTCCATCTATTTGCCATGAAGTGATGGGACCCGATGCCATGTTCTTAGTTTTCTGAATGTTGAGCTTTAAGCCAACTTTTTCACTCTCCTCTTTCACTTTCATCAAGAGGCTTTTTAGTTCCTCTTCACTTTCTGCCATAACGGTGGTGTCGTCTGCATATCCGAGGTTATTGATATTTCTCCCAGCAATCTTGATTCCAGCTTGTGCTTCTTCCAGCCCAGCGTTTCTCATGATGTACTCTGCATATAAGGTAAATAAGCAGGATGACAATATACAGCCTTGACGTACTCCTTTTCCTATTTGGAACCAGGCTGTTGTTCCATGTTCAGTTCTTACTGTTGCTTCTTGAGCTGCATACAGGTTTCTCAAGAGACAGGTCAGATGGTCTGGTATTCCTATCTCTTTCAGAATTTTCCACAGTTTATTGTGATTCACAGAGTCAAAGGCTTTGGAGTCAAAGGCTTTGGCATAGTCAATAAAGCAGAGATAGATGTTTTTCTGGAACTCTCTTGCTTTTTCGATGATCCAGTGGATGTTGGCAACTTGATCTCTGGTTCCTCCACCTTTTCTAAAACCAGCTTGAACATCTGGAAGTTCACAGTTCATGTATTGCTGAAGCCTGGCTTGGAGAATTTTGAGCATTACTTTACTAGGGTGTGAGATGAGTGCAATTGTACAGTAGTTCCAGCATTGTTTGGCATTCCCTTTCTTTGTGATTGAAATGAAAACCGACCTTTTCCAGTCCTGTGGCCACTGCTGAGTTTTCTAAATTTGCTGGCATATTGAGTGCAGCACTTTCACAGCATCATCTTTCAGGATTTGAAATAGCTCAACTGGAATTCCATCCCCTCCACTAGCTTTGTTTGTAGTGATGCTTCCTAAGGCCCACTTGACTTCACATTCCAGGATGTCTGGCTCTGGGTGAGTGATCACATCATCGTGATTTTCTGGGTTGTGAAGATCTTTTTTGTACTGTTCTTCTGTGTATTCTTGCCACCTGTTCTTAATATCTTCTGCTTCTGTTAGGTCCCTACCATTTCTGTTCTTTATCGAGCCCATCTTTGCATGAAATGTTCCCTTGGTATCTCTAATTTTCTTGACGAGATCTCTAGTCTTTCCCATTCTGTTGTTTTCCTCTATTTCTTTGCATTGATCGCTGAGGAAGGCTTTCTTATCTCTCCTTGCTATTCTTTGGAACTCTGCATTCAGATGGGAATATCTTTCCTTTTCTCCTTTGCTTTTTGCTTCTCTTCTTTTCAAAGCTATTTTCAAGACCTCCTCAGACAACCATTTTGCTTTTTTGCATTTCTTTTCCATGGGGATGATCTTAATCCCTGTCTCCTGTACAACGTCACGAACCTCCAACCATAGTTCATCAGGCACTCTGTCCATCAGATCTAGTCCCTTAAATCTATTTCTCACTTCCACTGTATAATCATAAGGGATTTGATTTAGGTCATACCTGAATGGTCTAGTGGTTTTTCCTACTTTCTCCAGTTTAAGTCTGAATTTGGCAATAAGGAGTACAGAATGAAGCAGGGCAAAGGCTAATAGAGTTTTACCAAGAGAATGCACTGGTCATAGCAAACACCCTCTTCCAACAACACAAGAGAAGACTCTACACATGGACATCACCAGATGGTCAACAATGAAATCAGATTGATTATATTCTTTGCAGCCAAAGATGGAGAAGCTCTATACCGTCAGCGAAAACAAGACCGGGAGCTGACTGTGGCTCAGATCATGAACTCCTTATTGCCAAATTCAGACTTAAATTGTTAGGTATAGGGAAACATAATTCATAAAAGAGAAGTGTATCTTATCATAATTGATAACTTCTGCTCTGCTGAAAACACCGATAAGAGATGAAAAGATATCCTCACTTCCTGAGACCCAAATCACATATCTTAGAAAGGTCTTATATCTAGAATATATAAAACACTTTCAAAAGAAATGGTCAAAAGATACTTCCCCAAGAAAGATATACAAGGCTCAAAGAAGGACATGAACAGATGCTCATTATAGTTATTAGCAAAGTGTAAACTAAAATCATGATGGTATACTTCTATATACCTAGGATGGCCAACACTCCCCGCCACCAGTCATGCATCTCTGCCAGCTGTACTGGCGAAGACGCATCGCAACTGGAACCCTCCTCAAAAAGAAAAAAAAAAATCAGAAATTGGAACTGCTAGTGAGAGACTGAACTGACACAAAGGCAATGGCCAGAGTCATATAAAGAAACACAGCCATGACCTATAACCTCTGAAGCAACCAGCCAGAGAAGTCAAACCACAGCCTCTGCAGCAATTGGACCCAAACGGTCAAGACTTGGTCAGTAACTGCCAGCTTCCCTATTTTTTGCCCATTTCCAATTTCAGATGAATCAGAGAAAGACATACTTGCTCCCCTAACCAATCACATAGGATGCCCCGCTTCTATTCAGCTCGCTTACAACCTTTCCATGCTAACAGCTTCCAATCAGGAAATACCTGAAATCTTCCCTTCTTTCCTACTGTAAAGCTTTTGAACTACTCTGCTTGCCAAACGCGAGTGATAACGGCTGGTTCCCTTGCTATATAGTAAGCTCTGAGTTAACAGCCTGGTTGTTCTCACTTGGGAAATCTTTGTTTACTTCCTCACTGGTGGCAATGCAAAATGATAACCACTATTTGTAACTGTTGGGGGGTTTCTTATAAAGTTAAACACACTGTTTGCTCCAGCAATCTCACTCCTAGGTATTTATCCATGAGGAAATGAGTTTCCATGTGCAAATCTTTATAGTAGTCTTATTTATAATCACCCCAAAATATAAACAACCCAATGTCCTTCAAGTAGATAATGGAACCCTGTTTCAGCAAAGAAACAGAGTAGAGGATGATAATCTCAAGCATGTCATAAGTTTCCTGAAAAAAAAATCCACTCTCCTAAGGAATTGGATGTCTACGAGAGGCTGGTGAACCCCAGATGTTGAGGTCTTCAGCCACTACTTATTTCACCAGAGAATTTTTCAGGCCCCAGTGGCTCTAAGTTTACATAAAGCTTCCTGTTGAAACATCCAATTCGAGATTGTACATTCATTCTCTGAAAACTATTTGGGTGATTTTAAAGTAATTAACACAACTTCCCTTTATCTTTGAAGTGGATTCCCTGGGACCACAGAGGGTTCTGTGGAATTAGCATCAGTATCCTGGCATCCAAGAGTTGGCAGTAGTGGGGAGGGTGTACTCTTTGCTCAGGATCAACGTGTAGCTGGTTACACCACCTTAGTTGTGTGTGTGTTTATACCACCTTAGTTCAAATTATCCTGGATAGGTCCTCAAAATGTAGCATGATGATCAATTAGGAATACCCCTGTTCCTTACATTCTAGAGGAAATCTCCTTATATTCCTCAAATTTTCAAGGCCTAGAAAAATCCAAAAGGTTCCCTAAGTTTCTATGGATGCCTTCCACAGAAGACTCAGTTTAGTCTCAGTATAACTCTGGCCTCTGACCCCAACTCCCAACATGGGGATGGCTCTTGAACAAACTTAGATGCAAAATTCAGTTCACGTCAGATCACATCACATCAAGTATTTCAGAACATTTATGGAAGGTCTGGAAAGTTTGCTGGAGGAGCCACATCACACAGCACAGAATACTCAGCAATCTCTTTGACCTTTTGCCCCCTGTTACCTTTCTCCCATGACTGTTAGGAGCAATATTTATAATCAGTTAAGTTACATAGCTAGGTCCCACTTTGATGTAATAATGCTTGTAAAATACTATGGAAACACAGGTTAAGGTCCTGATACTTCTACAATTTCAGCTGGCCCTACTCTACTTGAGCCTTAGTTTTGGATTTCTGAGCCGCAAAGCCTGGGATTGGAAAAGACTCCTGTGTATAGATAATGGCTGTGGGAAAAGACAAGCCACGCCTGTCCCTTTGATTGTGGCCAGTGTGTCACCTGTTGACTGTTTGCCCTAAAACCCTGCTTAGCCCCCGTCTGAACTGGCTCAGGTGCGTGACCCTTCTTACTGTGTATGCGTGTTAGTTGTTCAGTTGTGTCCGAGTGGACGATAGCTCACCAGGCTCCTCTGTCCATGGAATTCTCCAGGCAAGAATACTAGATCGGGTTGCTGTTTCCTTCTCCAGGGGATCTTCCCAACACTGAACCCAGGTCTCCCTCATTGCAGGTGGATTCTTTACCGTCTGAGCCACCAGAGAAGTCCGTCCTTCTTACTACATCCGTGTTACTTGTTAACGCTTCGCTGATTGATCAGTTTTCTAATAGCACTTCCATGGAATTGGTTCAGTCTTCTCTGTTTCAACACTTGGAGTTTCATTCTGCAACCAAAGAGATAAGCAAGGTTGGTAACTGATACTAATAAGGGAGAAATAGCTGAGTAAGGGGCTTCCCGGGTAGCTCAACTGGCAAAGAATCCATCTGCAATACAGGACACGCAGGAGACATCTTTTAGGACCTAGCTTCAGAAGTCATATGCCATCACTTCTGCCATAGTCTATTGGTTACAAAGACCAACTCTGATACAATTTGGGAGGAGACTATGCAAAGGCATGAATACCATGAGGTATGGGTCCCTGGGGGCTGCTCTGGAGCCTGGCTACCACTGTACGCCCTCTGGCCCCTGATGATTCATATTCTTCCCACATGCCAAATACACCCATCTCCTCTCAAGGTACCCCAAAGTCTAATCCCATTATTGTATCAGCCTGAAGCCAAGTGACGTGGAAGTCACTCGGTTGTGTTCGACTCTTTGCAACCCCATAGACTATACAGTCCATGGAATTCTCCAGGCCAGAATACTGGAGCAGGTAGTGTTTCCTTTCTCCAGGGGATCTTCCCAACCCAAGGATCGAACCCAGGTATCCCATTGTGGGCGGATCCTTTACCAGCTGAGTCACAAGGCAAGCCCAAGAATACTGGAGTGGGTAGCCTATCCCTTCTCCAGGGGATCTTCCCACCCCAGGAATTGAACTGGGGTCTCCTGCATTGCACATGGATTCTTGACCAACTGAGCTATCAGGGAAGCCCTGAATTTCAGAGATCCATCATCTAAATCAGGTTCAGGCATAGATGAGGCTTCTCAAGTATATATCCTTAATCATTGTTTCTCCAGTGAAATTCCTCTCCTTCTGAAGATGTGTGAACTAAAGAGGAAGTCAACTGCGTCCCCACCTCCCCCCCTCCCATACAAGGGTGGAAAAGGCATAGGGTAACCTAGTCATTCCTATTCAAAGGGGGAGGGGAGGACCTCCCTGGTGGTCCGGTGCTTAAGACATCCCTGATCAGGCAATTAGATCCCACATGGAGCAACTAAGAGATCACTTTTAAAATTCTAAAAAGAAAAACAAAACAAATAAAAAACCAAAAGTAGGGAAAATGTCCTGGGTTTATTTTTTTTTAGCTGTGCTGTGCTGCATGTGGGATCTTAGTTCTCGCCTTCTCTGCAGTGGAAGTTCAGAGTCTGAACCACTAAGCCACCAGGGAAGTCCCTCTATCATACTTTTAATCTGCAAGAAAATGATTAGGCTTGTGCTGTTGCTACAGGTAATGACTTTTAGCCACATTTAGTATTTCAATTTTTCTGAATTTCATTTAGAAAACTTGAACTTCAGTTTTGGGGCTTCCCTTATAGCCACACTCGATTATAGTTACTGCTTTTATGATAGCATTTATTTATCTTATAGCCTTGAATCTTGTTCAAGGTTAAATTTTTGAGATTACAAAAATAACTCATGCTTCTCTTGAAAAATTTTTAAGTATGTAAAAAATGAAAGTCTCTTCTCCACCTTTTCCCATTCCATAGGAATAATCCTTGCTAATATGTTGATGTCCACTCTTTCAGCTATTTTTCTATGCTTATTGTGGACACATATTATGCTCATTGTTGACAGAATTTTTAAAGTTTGAGAAAAATTTTTTCCTTGGAGAGGACACCTCACAAATATCTGTATTTTACTTAATGCCTGACTTACTAAACATATTTATAAACAGAATTTTTTTTCTTTTTCTTACAGCACTTTTATTTTTATATTTTTTTACATTTTCAACAACTGACACTTTTTAAAATTTATTTATTTTAATTGGAGGCTAATTACTTTACAATATTGTAGTGGGTTTTGCCATACATTGACATGAAACAGCCATGAGTGTACATGTGTTCCCCATCCTGAACCCCCCTCCCACCCCCCTCCTCATCCCATTTCTTAAGCACTTTAAAAGTGTAATCTGATTGCCTCTGGCCTCCACTGTTTCCAATGAGAAACTAGCTGCCAATCTATTGAGTAACTTTTGTGTCTAATAAGTCACTTCTCTCTTGCTGCTTTCAAGATGATCTCTTTTTCTTTGTCTTTTGACAAGTTGATTATGATGTGTCTAGGTGTGGATCTTTTTACATTTATCCTACTTGGATTTGTTTAGTTTCTCAGATGTATAGACCTATGTTTTCTTAATGAAATTTTGGAAGCTTTCTAACCTTATTTCTTCAAGTATATTTTTTGCCCCATTTTTTCTCTCTTCTCTGAGTCACCCACTGTGCCTGTGTTTCACTGTGTTCAAGAGGTTTCTGAGGCTCTGTTTATTTTTCTTTTTATTCCTTCTTTCTGCTCCTCAAATTCAAAAATCCTAATTGACCTATCCTCAACTCATTAATCCTTTCTCCTGCTTGCTCAATTCTGTTGTCAAGTCCCTCTAGTGAGTTTTTCATGTCAGTCATTGTACTTTACAATTCCATACTTTCTATTCCATTAATTTTATAATTTTTGTCTCTTTTGTGATGATTGCTATTTGGTGAGACATCATTTTCATATTTTGCTTTTAGTTCAGGAGACTTGCATTCCTTTATTTCAGCATATTTAAAACATCTCATTTAAAGTCTTTGTCCAGTAATTTCAGTGTCTAGGCTTTCTCAAGAACAGTTCTTATTGACTTCTTTTCCCCACTGTGTATGAACCAATCTTTCATGTTTCTTTGAATGTCTCAAACTGTTTTCTTTGAAAAATATAATGTGGCAACTCCTGAGATTAGATTCTCTTTTATGTTCAGGGTGTTTTATGTTTTGTTTTGTTTTTCTGTTTGTCTTTGTTATTGTTGCTATTTGTTTGGTTAATGACTTTTCTGAAGTAATTCTGTAAAGTTTGTATTCTTTGTCAAGTGTGACCACTGAAGTTTTTGCTTGGTTAGCTTACTGATCAGCTAATGATTAGGTAGAGATTTCCTTAAATGCCTGGAATCAATGTCTCCAAGTATTTATTGAGGGGCTCTGTATTTACTTTGGAGCTTTCAACTGAGCCAAATCATTTGAAAATCTGTCTTAGCTGTATTTCATGATTTTTTTTTTTATTGTGTTGGTTTTGCCATACAATGGCATGAAACCACCATGGGTTTACATATGCTCCCCCTCCAGAACCCCCCTCCCTCCTCCCTCCCAATTCCCTCCCCCTGGGTCATCCCAGTGCACCAGCCCCAAGCATCAACCCTGGGCTGGCGATTAATTTCACATATGATAATCAACATGTTTCAATGTCATTCTCCCATATCATCCCACCCTTGCCCTCTTCCATAGAGTCCACGAGTCTGTTCTATACATCTGCATTCCTTTTGCTGTCTCGCATGCAGGGATCTCATTACCATCTTTCTAAATTCCATATATATGCGTTAGTATACTGTATTGTTGTTTTTCCTTCTGGCTTACTTCACTCTGGATAATAAGTTCCAGTTCCGTCCACCTGAGTAGAACTGATTCAAATGAATTTTTTTTTAATGCTGAATAATATTCCATTGTGTATATGTACCACAGCTTTCTTATCCATTCGTCAGTTGATGGGCATCTAGGTTGCTTCCATGTCCTGGCTATTGTAAACAATGCGGCGATGAACATTGGGGTACACGTGGCTCTTTCAATTCTGGTTTCCTCGGTGTATATGCTCAGCAGTGGGATTGCTGGGTCATATGGCAGGTCTATTTGCAGTTTTTGAAGGAATCTCCACACTGTTCTCCATAGTGGCTGTACTAGTTTGCATTCCCACCAACAGTGTAAGAGGGTTCCCTTTTCTCCATATCCTCTCCAACATTTATTGCTTGTAGATTTTTGGATTGCAGCCATTCTGACTGGTGTAAAGTGGTACCTCATTGTGGTTTTGATTTGCATTTCTCTGATAATGAGTGATGTTGAGCATCTTTTCATGTGTTTGTTAGCCATTTTTATGTCTTCTTTGGAGAAATGTCTGTTAAGTTCTTTGGCCCACTTTTTGATTGGGTCGTTTATTTTTCTAGAATGGAGCTGCAGGAGTTGCTTGTATATTTTTGATATTTTAATACTAAAAAATTTTTATTGAAGGATAATTGCTTTACGGAATTTTGTTTTCTGTCAAATCTCAACATGAATCAGTCATAGGTATACATATATCCACTCCCTTTTGAACCTCCCTTCCATCTGCCACCCCATCCCATCCACATTTTAATATTTAAACATTGATTGCAGAGTTGATTAAATTTCCTTAAAACATCTAAACTGCAATTACAAATTTAGTATGATGATTCTTTTGAATACAGTTTAAGTAGTACAGAAAAGAATCACAAAGGCAATGATTAAAAGATTTACTGTCATTAGACTTTTATCTATTTTCAAACACCAATACCATGGATTTAATTACTTTGCTGGTTTTCTTTGTTCTAGTTTTTTTTCTAGGAATAGGATACTTTCTTAAGAGTGTTTAAATACTTCAGATATTTTCTTGGTGTTACCAAAATCTTGCCAGATTCCCTCATTCCCTCCAAAGCATATTGTCTCAGATCCTCAAATGCACTGAGGCTACACAATCTCAGGCTTCTCAGAAGATTGATTCATGCTTGGGCCTCCAAAGCTTGTTGTTTCTCCCAAGGAGCTATCTTTGCTCCAGTAAAATTTCTCCTCAAAATTTCATTTTCTACATAACTTTTAAATTTCCTCAATCTCTCTTTCTCCTCTGAAATGATGGCTTCCTTTAGTTTCACTTGGCCAGAGTTCTGGAACTCCTGATTTTGTCATTATGATAAACTGACTTATGTATGCATTACTAATATCTTGTCATGGTTAAGAGGGTGTCTAGTGCAGTCACCTCCTGGAAGAGGAGGACTGTGTTTGCTTCTCTTTAGGGCATGTGGCTAACTCAGCACCTCAGGACCCTCTTTCTCCTTGGTCACAGACTGTGTGTGCCAGTGTTGGCTAACTGGTTGGACCTCCTGATTATCCTGGGTAGCCAGATGGGCTGCTCTGTCTTTCCTGTTCTTGGAATAGTTCTTATTCTTTTCCTGGGACTACTTGGCACACAAATGCTGTGGTGACCTCATCTCCTTGCCCTTTCCGTCTTCCCATGCAACTTTAGGCACGACCCCTAGCAGAGATGAGCCAACTTGGAAGGCACGCGTGTGCGTGTGTGAGTTTGTGTGTGTGTTTAGATGGAGGGGGCTTCTAGCCATACCCATCTGGTCTGCTGGGCCATACGTTGATTCCTTCTTCCTGCATGTTTTCTGCCCAAATCCTCATCTGCTTGAGCCTACCATCTTCCTCCCACCAAGATACTGGGTTGCGAGCCCTACACTCCCCTCACCAGGGCCCCGCCTTCTGGAGATCCGGGCTTAGCTCTGGGAGATACGGAGCAGGGGCGGGGTGAGGCCCAGAACGTTGCCAGAAGGGTTGGTTGGAGATCTGCCACCCACACCCTGAACTTCGCAAGGCTTTGGAGGGGCGGGGTGTCGGGCCCGGTTATTTGGCGCATCCTCTCTTCTTCCCCCTCAGTCGGGGCGAAACGTCTTTGGGCAAGATGGGTCTCTACCGCGTCCGAGTGTCCACCGGGTCCTCGCTGTGCGCGGGCTCCAATAACCAGGTGCACCTGTGGCTGGTCGGCGAGCACGGGGAGGCGGCGCTCGGGTGGCGACTGCGGCCGGCGAGGGGCAAGGTGAGCTGGCCAGGGCCGGGCGGGGTGCTCTGCGTCCCTGGCCCTCAGACCCGCGAGTGCCCGAGAAGAGACGCGCCCCAGACGGCCTCTAGCTTTCCTGGGCGGCTCCTGGCTCACGCCCCCCGCCCGGAAAGCGCTCGGAGGCCGCTCGGTAAAGCGCTTTAGGGAGGGACGCGGCGCACATCAAGTGCTCAATAAGTGTTCTTGCCCCCCGGCCTGCTTGGAATTGGGATAGCCCCGTGGTTCCTCGGAACTCGGTCTTTTCCGGAAACTCCGGGGTCCTTGGAGCGGACACCGGCCTCCTGTTTCCTCTTCTTAGAAGCTGCTATTTCAGATCTTCTGTAAGATGGCTAGATCTCCGACCTTGCAAGCTTTATCTACGGGATGGAGCGGGAATGGGGACACGGGAAGCGGGGGAGGACGGCAGAAGCCGACTGATGAGAGCACTCTGATTTCCCGGTCCACACTCTTTCCCATCACATCTACCTGGTATTCGCCCCTGCCTCCTGTTACTTTTTGCTCACGCCGATTCCCAGATTTCAATCTCCCATCCGGCTCACCCCAAGACCCCCAGACCCGACGTTTATCCCATGGACGCTTCAGAGAACCGTGCTCACATGAGGTCCTCCCCTCTTCCCACCTCCCAAACCGGTCCTCTTTTTCCCAGGTGCACTCTCGCCTCCGCCTCTTTTCGCCAGCGTCTAACCAAAAATCTGGCATAGTCCAGTTCATCTCTTGGACGTTTCTCGCATCCGTGCCCTGATGTCCATCCCACCCACTCTGACCACCAATGTCCCCTCGAACCTAATACATCACCTTCTTCCTCTTCGCCGGCCTCATTGCTCCAGCCCCTGCCCTTCCAAGCCCTTCTGCAGTCAGCGATTTCTTCCCAATACATTCCCACACTTAAAACATTCCCCCCCAGGGCTTCCCCGGGGGCCCAGTGGTAAAGAATCCATCTGCCAATGCAGGAGCCTCCGCTTCCATCCTTGGTTAGGGAAGATCCCACATGCCTCTGAGCAACTAAGGCCCTGTGCCACATCTATGGAGTCTGTGCTCCAGAGCCGGGAGCCACAAGTGCTGAGCCCACAGCCTTGGTGACAGGGTAGGGGGACGCGGGAACTGTCTGGTCACCAGTGAGCTCGCTCAGGGCGCAGCCCAGTGCTCCACACAATCAGTGACTTAGGGGAGTCATGCCCCTCTCCATCTTCTGTCCCCCACCTCACCCGGAACTGAGGAATTCTACGACAGAGAATGGGGTCGTGGAGCCAACTCCTTGGTGCGTGCACCCACTTCCTCTCTGCTCCTTTTTGCACCGCTTTGCCAGAGGCCCAGAGGGAAGGGCGTCAGAGCTCATCTGAGGATCCCTTCCAGAGAGCCCCGCTTGCTGATCCTCTTTTGCAGGAGGTCGAATTCCAGGTGGATGTGTCCGAGTACCTGGGGCGGCTGCTGTTTGTGAAATTGCGCAAACGGCACTTCCTCTCCGAGGATGCATGGTTCTGCAACTGGATCTCCGTGCAGGGACCTGGGGCCAGTGGGAACGAGTTCAGGTTCCCGTGCTATCGCTGGGTGGAGGGCGACGGCATCCTGAGCCTGCCTGAAGGCACCGGTGAGCAGCAGGGGGTGGGGGCGCTGGAGAGTGTAAGACCCCCGGGCTGGAGAGAATTTAAGGGGGAGGGGAGAAGGGAGCGTGGCCTTTGGGGGGGGTCACAGAAGAGGCGGGATGCAGCAGCTGGCACAGGGCAGTGGAGGCTGGGAGAGGGAAGAGATGCTGAAGGGTCAGGGGCCAGCCACAAGGGCGGGCTGAGGGTCCCCAAGCAGGGACAGGGGAGAGGCTCTCAGGAGGAGCTGCATAGCCCATGCCCTTCTCCCCACTTTCAGGTCGCACTGTGGTCGATGACCCTCAAGGTTTCTTCAAGAAACACAGGGAAGAGGAGCTGGTAGAGAGAAGGAAGCTGTACCGGTGAGCCCCACCCCTGCCTCCTGACCCCACCCTGGAGCTGCTGACCCTTCCCCAGTACCAATGCCTGGTTTCTTTTCCACCGAAGGTGGGGTAACTGGAAGGATGGGTTAATTCTGAATATAGCTGGGACCACAATAAACGACCTTCCTGTAGATGAGAGATTTCTAGAGGACAAAAGAATTGACTTTGAGGCCTCGCTGACCAAGGGGTAAGAACAAGGCAAGCCGGGTGACAGGGAGGTGTCCTGGTCCAGTGGTCAGTCCAGGTTTATGGACTTCACAGGGCTGAACCAGCCCAAGAGGGATGCAGGGGTTGTAAAGTTTGATTCTGAGAATAACAAACTCTTCCCCCATCCTTCCTCAAAGGCTGGCAGACCTAGCCATCAAAGACTCTTTAAATATTCTGGCTTGCTGGAAAAGTCTGGATGACTTCAACAGGATTTTCTGGTGTGGCCAGAGCAAACTGGCTGGTTAGTATCCCTACCCCAGTATTTATCCCAAGACCCCTTACTCTCTGATACTACCCATTCTAGGGAACCAGGGATGGGAGACCAGAGGCCTGGTAGGCTGGGTTCAAGTGGGGATGGTTCAGTGGGGGTTGGAAGGACCAGGAGCTCAGATCCCACAGCAAGCTCCACAAATGCCATCCCCAGAGCGAGTGCGGGACTCCTGGAAGGAGGATGCCTTATTTGGGTACCAGTTTCTCAATGGCACCAACCCCATGTTGCTGAGACGCTCTGTTCGCCTCCCTGCCCGCCTGGAGTTTCCTCCGGGGATGGAGGAGCTGCAGGTCGAGCTGGAGAAGGAGCTCCAGGTAAGTACAGAAGAGCCCTCGGGAGACCGCACAGTGGAATGGGGGTGGGGTCAGCATCTGTGCTGCTGCAGGGTCCGCTGTGGACCCAGCCTGCTGCCAGATGGCAAGACGGAATTCCACAGTAGAAATCTTGACTGATCTGGAGTGACCCTCCATGGCTCTCCTCTCCTAATGAGAATAACATGCTGTGGAGGAAGAGAATGTGATGGGGGACAGAGTCAAAATGAAGAGCTATAACTGAGGATTTAGGGAGAATGCGGAGTGAGAGAATCAGGATCAGGGCTGGGGTTTTAGATGGGGTCAGCACGGAACAATTCAGAGAGAAAACTCAGGCGACTTTACTAGTGGTCCAGTGGTAAAGAACCCTCCTTCCAATGCAGGGGACGTGTGTTCGAACCTTGGTCAGGGAACTAAGAAACCACTTGCTGTGATGCAACTAAGCCCGCATGCTGCAACTACAGAAAGCCCCGGTGCTGCAAGGAAGAGCCTTAGTGTCAATGAAGACCCAACAGAGCTCCCCCAAAATAACAGTACATTTGAAAAAAATTTTTAAGTTAAAAAAAAGAGAAAACTCATGATATTTAGGGTGAGACAGACTTGAGCTTGAATCTTGGCTCTGCTGTTTCATAAGCTGTGTGACTTCAGGCAACATATCTATCTTCTCTGATCATCGGTTTCCTCTTTCATAAACCTGGGGCTAATTCAAGTGTGCCTAAGAATTACATGAGGCCATAAGTAAAGGAACCATTACCCGGTATTAAATAAGTGATGGAAACAAGTTAGTTCTTTCTTCCTTTGGGGAATCAAGGCAGGAAGAGATGCCTTGTGTTGATGTAGCCCTTGCCCTCTGCTCCCATCCAGGGAGGCACACTATTTGAAGCTGACTTCTCCATGCTGGATGGGATTAAGGCCAACGTCATCCTGTGTACCCAGCAGTACGTGGCTGCCCCTCTGGTTATGCTGAAACTGCAGCCCGATGGGAAACTCTTACCCATGGTCATCCAGGTGAGAGGACCCAGGCTGTAGGGGAGCGGCAGCGGTCAGATGGAGAACGCTAAGTGACTTTGGAGAGAGAGGGAAGCGCTTAAACATGCAAGGGGTGTGGGAGTCTGCTGTGCACTGGCCCTCACCCCTCCCTTCCCCCCACTCTTGTCCCTGCTCCAGCTCCAACTGCCACACAAGGGGTCCCCACCACCACTGCTTTTCCTGCCCACGGATCCCCCGATGACCTGGCTCCTGGCCAAATGCTGGGTCCGGAGCTCTGACTTCCAGCTTCATGAGCTGCACTCTCATCTCCTGAGGGGACACTTGATGGCTGAGGTCATCGCTGTGGCCACCAAGAGGTGCCTCCCATCGATACATCCTATGTTCAAGGTAACACTTTAAACCACCCCCCACCCCGCCCCCAAACTCTCTACCCCACAGTGAGGTTCCATCTTTGGAGGCACCTTCTCTGTGGAATCTCAGCGTTTGGGGAGAAACAACCAATAAAAGACAGGTGAACAAGACGTGAGGGCATGGCTTGCTCTGCATTTTTAATGTTGATGTCACTTGATGAGGAGATAAAAGTGACTCCCTGATGGGGTGGGGAGTGGTGGGAGGGTGAGGGGTGGGCCGTGAGAAATCTTACACTTTTTATGTATAAAGCACAGCTACATATACAGTTTATAAACAGAATACACAAATGACTGAGGATTCCCTCCTACAAGAGGGAACCATGCAAAAAATATAGAAGACTTTTCCAGTCAGTTTTGAAGGGTTCTCAAATAGTAGTAACACAGAGGCCAGTTACAGGGGCTCAGGTCAACAAGATCAGCCTGGCTTATTACAATTAGAACAAAGTGTTCATCCATTAACTTTTCTTGAGAGCCTCTGACGTGGCAAAAAAAAAAAAAGCCATTCTAGATGCCAGTGCTAAGCAAGACAGGCAAGGTCCTAGTCTTTGGGGGTTGTCATTTCCATGAAGGGCTAACAGACAGTATTGTAACAGATCAGCTGTGATGAGTCCACTGCAGAGAATCAGAGCAGGGTGATGTGATACTCAGTTTAGACTGGGTGGTTGGGAAATGCTCCTTTAAGGAGGCGGAAGAGAGAATGAAATTATATGGATGGACTTCCCTGGTGGTCCAGTGATTAAGAATCCCTCTGCCAGTGCAGGGGACATAGGTTCAATTCTTGGTTCAGGAAGATGCTGAGGAGTAAGCCCGTGAGCCACAACTACTGAGGCCACGTGCCCAGAGCCCATGCCCCGCAACAAGAGAAGCTATCACAATGAGAAGTCCCTGCTCCCCAAAAGAGAGGAGCTCCCCCTTGCCTCAGCTAGTGAAAGCCCAAGTGTAGCTAGGAAGACCTAGTGCAGCCAAAAATAAATAAATAATAAAAAGAAATTTCAGGGAGCAGTCATAAGATGAGGAAGGGGCATATTGCTCTAGGCAGAGGGAACAAACAGTGCCAAGGTCCTGAGGCAGGAATAAGCTTGGTGTGTTTGAAGGACAGAAAGAAAGTGACTATAATGGACAAAGGGGAGGGAAATGGGTGAAGTTCTGGAGGTAGTGGATTAGATCATGTCTGGGGGAGGCAAAAAATATTATTTTTTTTGTATAAAGCAAATAGAGTACATTACAGATGGCATATCTGTGGCACTAAATGTCATGGGGCAGGTGAGAGTACAAAAAAAGAATCTAAGAAGCCTCCTTAGAGAAATGATAATAAAAAAAGGTGGAGAAACACTGAGCTAGACCTTCAACGGTCTTACAAGAAGAGAAAAGGAGAATGGCTTCCTTCAATTATCAAAGAACATCATTGTCAAGAGGCCACTGGACTTCAGTCTGCTTTTCCCAAAGACTTGGCACCTTTCCTGCTTTTCACCCTGTATTTGCTGCAGGGACCAGCCACAGCTGTCTTCTGACCCTGTCCTTCCCTGCTCCTCTCCCTCCAGCTTCTCATTCCGCACCTGCGATACACCATGGAAATTAACATCCGGGCCAGGACTGGGCTGGTCTCTGACTTTGGAGTCTTCGACCAGGTATGAGGAGAGGAAGTGTTATTCACTCTACCTCTGGCCTGAGGGCCGATGGATTTGCCTGACCCTGCTGTCTTTGCTCCTCAGGTGGTGAGCACAGGTGGGGGCGGCCATGTGGAGCTGCTCCAGCGAGCAGGAGCCTTTCTAACCTATAGCTCCTTCTGCCCCCCTGATGACCTAGCTGACCGGGGGCTCCTGGGAGTCAAGTCTTCTTTCTATGCCCAAGATGCCCTGAGGCTCTGGGAAATTCTCTTTCGGTGAGTGGGGAGGAAGGCAGGGCTGGTGGTGGGGGGAGGCTGGGAGAAGAGGAGGTCTGTGCCCCAGGCCAGGGGGCTGTGGGCCCTGGCCTGGACACGTGGGTAAGGAGCAGAGGGGCTTGGAGGCTCCGTGTTGTCAGCCTCCACTCTCCCATCCTGATCCCTC
The DNA here is from genome assembly GCA_007570785.1 of Antilocapra americana. NCBI lineage: Eukaryota > Metazoa > Chordata > Mammalia > Artiodactyla > Antilocapridae > Antilocapra > Antilocapra americana. The sequence goes on along the minus strand of ML664177.1, from coordinate 27,951,811 downwards.
CGCTGGCAGCTACGTGGAGGGGATTGTGAGTCTCCACTATAAGATGGACGAGTCTGTGAGAGATGACGTTGAGCTGCAGGCCTGGTGTCGAGAGATCACTGAAATTGGGCTGCTGGGTGCCCAGGACAGAGGTAGGATGAGCCCCAAGATTCCCAACATGTGACTCTTCCCTAGAACTTCCCCAGAATCCTCTCTACCTCTATGGAACCTTCCAGATTGAAGCATTTCCAACTCCTATGAACACACCCAAAGCTTTCCCAGACTCCTTTTCTTTTCAGCTAGAGGCAGGTCTCCATCCTGTGCAGGGGGAGCCCCTCCAGGTCCCAGATGCAGTGGGAACAGTGGTTGCTCTTCAAGAAAAAAATCAAAACAAACAGCCCTGATTTGTAGCATTTGCCCATCCCCATGGTGTAAATAGCCCCACCGTGGCTACCAGGGTGAAGTCATCTGGCTTGCTAAACACTTGAACATTTGACATCCTTGGTCCCCGTGAGCCAGTGTGAGCTGCACCAGCACCCCACTGAGTGGGACCCTCCCCCAAATCTCCCTGCTTCCACCACCCCACCCCACACTCAAGTCACTCCCCATCATGCTTACTGAGAGCTCTTGCTCTCCTTCTCAGCTCTCTTGTTCTCCTCCTCAGTTCCTATGACCTCTGCCTCTAGCCTTGGCCTCCCAGCTTCTGATACTCCTTATCCACTGCAGGGTTTCCCATTACCCTACAGTCCAAGGACCAGCTTTGCCACTTTGTGACCATGTGTATCTTCACCTGCACCGGCCAGCACTCCTCCACTCACCTGGGCCAGGTACTTACCACAGAGGGCCAGTTGGGCATTTGTGCCTGGAGTGGGGAAGGGGGCCATGTGCAGGTGGGCTAAGGGATTCTCATGCTGAGCAGACAGTGAGTTTAGATATTTGCCCTTCGTAGCTGGACTGGTACTCTTGGGTCCCTAATGCACCCTGCACAATGAGGCTGCCCCCACCGACCACCAAGGATGTGACAATGGAGAAAGTGATGGCGACACTGCCAAACTTCCATCAGGCTTCTCTCCAGATGTCCATCACTTGGCAACTGGGCAGACGCCAGCCTGTCATGGTGAGAGCCAGGCGCTGGGTCCCGAGGAAGGGGGCAGGTACAGGGAGGTGTGGCACTCCAAACTGAGGGGCAGTAAAGCTCTCAACTGCCTTTTCTCTTTGTCCCAGGTGGCTCTGGGTCAGCATGAGGAAGAGTACTTCTCAGGCCCTGAGCCCAAGGCTGTGCTGAAGAAGTTCAGGGAGGAGCTGGCTGCCCTGGAAAAAGACATCGAGATCCGGAATGCCCAGCTGGACTGGCCCTATGAATACCTGCGGCCCAGCCTGGTGGAAAACAGTGTGGCCATATGAGCACCCCCAGCCGTGGGTTGTTTCAGCCCTCTTCCACCAAACCCCATCCTCTTCCCAACTTCTACCTTCCCCCAAATCACCTTTCCACTGTTCACACCCACTGTAAACAAATCTGATTTTAGATACTCCACCTAGGGAAGTCATTCCCATTTCTTTCTCCCCGCCCCTGCCCTTCCTCCTTGATCATTCAGATCCCCCATTGAGCAGGTAATAGCCACATTTATACAAACAGTTTCAAGAATAGAATAGTGTATAATACATATTACTCCATACCTTTAGAATCAATATGACTTTGAATCTAAATTGAGTTTAACGATAAGAAAAATGGCATTTTAGACTAAGGAAAGAAAAGAATTTAGTCCAAACTCCTAAATCAAGGGCTTTCCCAGTGGTTCAGTGGTAAAGAATCCACCTGCAATACAGGAGATGCAGGTTTGATCCCTGGGTGGGGAAGATCCCCTGGAGGAGGGCATGGCAACCTACTCCAGTATTCTTGCCTAGGGAATCCCATGGACAGAGCCTGGAGGGCTATGGTCCATTGGGTCACAAAAAGTTGGACACAACTATAGTGACTAAGCATGCATGCACACATCCTAAATCAAATACTGGCAGAAGAACATACAGCATAACTTTCTAACTGGGTGGGATTCACCACTTGTCCTGAAACCAGACACAACACGGAGCAATTAATATTAACATAACAGTTCTCACAATTTTCATTTCATGACTCACTCAGTTAGAAAATGATCGATGGAAGGAAACTGGTTAAACGACAGAAACTGCTCTCAGCTGGAGGTATCTGGCCTCACTGGCCCAAAGGATCCTTATCTGTAACCCATTTGCACTTCATCAGTTGGGAAGCACCAAATAAAAATGATTAGCTGGAAAAGTACTAAAAACCTCATTATTTTAACAAGCGACAAAAAAGGAGTCAGTAAAATCCAACTTCTGTATTTGATTAAAATTTTGAGAAAATAAACTAGGAAGTTTGATTTTTTAATATGACTGTCTGTGGATATTTTAAAATAGAAACTAGCAGTAAACACAAGCAAGAAGTGTTTCCTTTACAGTACAATCAAAGTTGCTTCTTGCTCCTGATTCTGTTTAGTTGGCAGAAGACATATGGGTGATGCTTGGTCTGATCCTTGAAGGAAGAATTGGAAATAAACAGTGGAGAGGTGGGGGTGGAGTTTAACGATGGGTTTATCAGTTCAGCTCAGTTGCTCAGTTGTGTCTGACTCTGTGCAATCCCATGGACTGCAGCGTGCCAGGCTTCCCTGTCCATCACCAACTCCTGGAACTTGTTCAAACTCATATCCATCAAGTAAGTGATGCCATCCAACCATCTCATCCTCTGTCATCCCCTTCTCCTCCTGCTTTCAATCTTTCCCAGCTTTGGAGTCTTTCCCAAAGGGTCTATCTAGGAGAACCCAAAGGGGCTTCCCTGGTGGCTCAGATGGTAAAGAATCTGCTTGCAGTGCAGGAGACCTAGGTTTGATCCCTGGGTCAGGAAGATCCCCCGGAGAAGGGAATGGCTACGCATTCCAGTATTCCTGCCTAGAAAGAGAGGCAGTCTCTAGAACAATGTGGTCACTTCAGGAAATTAGGCTTGACCCTTAGGAAACAGCCACGGAAGAACTGTAAGTAAGGGTATGACAGGGTCCTGGAAGTCACACCCAGAGAGGCATCCCTTCTCCTTGGAGCCACACCCACTTCTCCACAGAGGCCAGAGGTGGGAGAGACAAATTAGAAGTAGAGGATTAAAATATAGAAACTACTATACATAAAATAGATAAGCAACAAGGATTTACAGTATAGCACTGGGAATTACACCAAATATCTTGTAATAACCAGTAATGTAACCTACAAAAAAACCCAACAAAACCTGGAATCACTCTGCTGTAACCTGAAACTAACACAATATTTTAAATCAACTATATTTTAACTAAAAAGAAAACTTAGAATGCTAGCCAAAGTTGTCAGTCCCCCAAGGATTGGCACTATACATCCTTCAAGGATAACAAAGAAAAACAATTTCCTTCAGAAAGGAGTATCTTTGAATGTGAGATATTATAAAGGTCATAAAATCTTCCAAGTTAAACAGAGTGTCTATTTTGCTTAATTATAAGAAATCAGTGAGCACGTGTAAAAACCTAAAATGATGAAGTGGCAGGACTTCCTCGTGGTCCAGTGGCTAAGATCCCAAGCTCCAACCTAGGGGGCCCTGGTTTAGTCCCTGGTAGGGAACTAGATCCCTCATGCCCACGGGGCAAGAGTTCACATGCCACAAGGAAAAAAAAAAAATTCTGCATGCTGTAATGAAGATGGAAGACCCCTTGTGCCGAAACTAAGACCTAGCGTAGCCAAATGAATGAATATTTAAGAAAAAAAAGAAAAAGGAAAAGTGCAAAGCCTAGCTGGGCTGAGGCTAGATAGAGATAATACCAAATTGACAGTGTTCTATTTATTTAGTTTTTAAAAATTTTTTGGTCACACTGCAGCATGTGGGATCTTAGTTCCCCAAGCAGGGATGGAACCCACATCCCCTTCAGCGAAAGGCAGATGCTTAACCACTGGACCACCAGGGAAGTCTCCTAGATATGTCTTTTTAAAAGGCTAAAACAAACGTCACTTTCTAAACTCCCTATACTCGCTTTATAGGTCAGAAAAGTTACACTGCACTATTATTTAAAAATATATAAAAGTGAGAAGAAAATGGCAACCCACTCCAGTATTCTGGCCTGGAAAATCCCATGGTCGGAGCAGCCTGGAGGGCTACAGTCCATGGGGTTGCAAGAGTCGGACATGACTTAGTGACTAAACCATACATGTGTTCAACTAAACTGGTACGATTTAAATTTTAAAAATCTTTATAAGCTAGCTCTTACAAGTATTAGATAAAATTGAAAAATATGTGTAGCTATGAGTTATTCCATTTACATTATCTGGGTAGAAAGGTTTAAGATGGCGTAGATTTCTGACCCTGCCGCTGGGAAAGGCTGAAGGCAAAAGGAGGAGGAGCCATCGGAGGAGGAGATCGTTAGACAGCATCACCAACTCCATCAACTTGAATTTGAGCAAACTCTGGGAGGTGGTGGGGGACAGAGGAGGCTGGTGTGCTACAGTCCATGGGTTACAAAGAGTTGGACATGACTTAGCAACTGAAGACAACAATTTTTCTGATGAATGCTTATTCTCAATAATGATTATGTTTCATAGTACTAGTTTAAGCATACTTTCTAAAATTCTTTTTTTTAAAAATTGTATTATTTATTTATTTGCCTTGCCAAGTTTTATTTGTGGCATTTGAGATCTTTACTTGTGGCCTGTGAGTCTTAGTTGTGGCATGTGGGATCTAGTTCCCTGACCAGGGCTAGATCTAGTTGAGCTGAGGCTAGATAGAGATAAGGCCCCCTGCATTGGGAGTGTGGAGCCTTAGCCACTGGACCACTAGGGAAGTCCTAGTACTTTCTAACATTCTTAATTGCTTATGAGACCTTAATCTAAATCAAAGTTGAGGTAACTGAGTGGGTAGCTTTACATTATATGGAGGCTACCAGTGAAATTAAAAATTATAGAGCAGAGGAAATAAAGCATGGTCATTGTACAGCTTGCAGCTATCTTCTTGAGTAACTTTTTTTTTAGGAGAACCAGTAAAACTCATTTAAAAGAATCAATGCTTCCCATGCGCTTCCCATGTGTGCAGTTAAAGAATTCCGCCTGCCAATGCAGGAGACTTGGGAGACTTGGGTTGGATCTTTGGGTAAGGGAGATCTTCTGGAGGAGGAAATGGCAACCCACTCCAGTATTCTTGCCTGGAAAATCCCATGGACCAAGGAGCCTGGTGGGCTATAGTCCATGGGGTCACAAAGAGTCGGACACGACAGAGCATACACACACACATACACACACACACACACACACACACACACACACAATGCTTCCCATACTGATGGATTTCTTAGTCTCAGAGAGGGGAGAAAATTCTGGGTCCTATAAAGGGATATAGCATGTGAATGGGGGGGACATATACTGGAACTAACCCAGCATTCTTATGTCTCTGTGTCTTAGTTTCTTCCTGTGCAAAATGCCCAGGTTTTATGGCATCTAAACTTCCTTTATATCACCCAGAACTGTACCTGGCAATTTACTGCTCAATTTATCAAGCTATTAGGATCACATTCACATGTGACACAACATATTGAACTCAGAATCTCTGTTAAGCCCACCCATATCAACAATTTCAGCTTGATGAAAATAATGCTCCTCTTCCCTTGGCTGGCTGCCCTCAAAATCTGCTTCCCAGAAAAGTCCTTCAAATTGTGTTGACAGTAATAAACAAAATATCTCTGATCTTCTCAATATGCAAACTTTCTTTTCCAGAATCTGGTATTGCACTTATGTGTGGTTTACATTTACATGTTACTGGTCCCTTTCTGAGGACTAGCTCTTGTTGAGGAATGGGTCCTGGGGGAGTTGTTGGTTGGTTTTCTAGCATGGGATCTGCCTCTAGTGAGGTGGCTCCGTCGTGTCTAAGCCAGTGAAGAGGAGGGGAGGGGAGGTTCATCTCTAACAGGACCAATGCCAGGAGCCTGACTCCCTTTCTTGGATAGCCACTTAACTGGAATTTCACCTAACAGGGAGAGTAGAAAATAAAGTTCCTATGAACTTTCTTTCCAGGCAATAACCCAACTGACTAAGTAATGCAAGATAACATGCAATGATAACATAACTGTTTTGGGTATGAATAAACATTCTATTACATAAGAGTATTTGAAGCAAAGCATTTGGAGCTTGGCTAGCAGCTTCTTATCTTCATAAAAATTATTTATTTCTTTTTGGTTGCGCTGGGTCTTCACTGCTGTGTGCAGGTTTTCTCTAGTTGTAGTGAGCGAGGGCTACTCTTGGTTGCTGAACACGGGCTTCTCAATACGGCGGCTTCTCTCGTAGCGGGTGCGGCGGAGCCCAGGCTCTAGGGCGCATGGGCTTCAGCAGCTGCAGCCCAAGGGTCCCCTGCACTGCAGGTGGATTCTCATTCACTGGGCCACCAGGGCAGTCCGCTAGCAGCTTTTTAAATGCAACATTAGGTGGCGGTCAACTCTGAAAGAGCAGAGGAAGGAGAGTCGTGACTCCCCACATTTGGTGAGGCTCCCAGATTTCTAACCTATCGTGCAACGGGGAGTGAGTCTGAGGGAGAATTGATATCTTATTGTGAATCCGGGTCTTCCTCTAGTGAGGTGGTAACACCATGTCTAAGCCAGGGAGGAGCAGCATCTTCAGGAAAAGGTTAATAAGGACTTTTAATCCACTTCCTCTTGCCAGTTGGAGGCAGTCCAGTCATTCAAAATTCACAGCTTCTCCCTGAGGGTAAGAAGTAGTCCAGGCTGGTGGAGAACATTCAGACATTCCTTTTTATACCTGGGATCTGCCCTCCTGACCTAAACTGTTAGAACCTATGTCAGAGAACCAAGCTAAGATACTCAATCCATTGGCCATGGTGGTCCAATTCCACTCATGACCCCAGAATGGATGTTGGGGCTCAGGGCACCCAGCTTGGCTCTGAGAGGCATGATCTCCTGGTAACAGTGTTTGAAACACAGGTAGCTGGGGACCAAGCTCAGAACAAAGTCCAGAAGCAGAGGCTAGGAGCCAGAGAAACCTGGTGCTGTGCCAGCACCAGGATCTGAGAGGGAGAGAGGGGGCCACTGGGCATCGCGGATCAGAGACCCAGCATCCCAGGGCACAATGTTGGTCTCTGAGAAGGTAGATCCATCCTTAAGCACGAGTTGAAGAGAGGCATTTGTGACTGGGGAGGAACAGTGTGTGTGTCAGTCACTTAGTCGTGTCGGACTGTGTGACCCCATTGACTGTAGCCCACCAGGCTCCTCTGTCCATGGGATTCTCCAGACCAGAATGCTGGAGTGGATTGCCATTTCCTACTGCATGTGATCTTCCTGACCCAGGGATTGAACCAGGTTTTCTGCATTGCAGGCAGATTCTTTACCAACTGAGCTATAGGGAAGCTGAAGAGAGGCATTTGTGACTGGGGAGGAACAGTAAAGCCAACAAAAGGGGCCAGTCCTCTCCACCCCATCTATCCTGCTCACCCTGACCTTGGGCCAAAGATGCACACACTCCTGATGCCTGAATTTCCACCATTACTCAGACTTCGAGCCACTTTCTTCTCAGTTAAGAAGCAATTCCTAGGGTTTCCCTCCTGGTTCACTGGTTGAGAATTCGCCTGCCAATGCAGGGGACGTGGGTTTGAACCCTGGTCTGGGAAGATCCCATATGCTGTGAAGCAACTAAGCCCGTCCACCACAAGTACTGAACCAGCACTCTAGAGCCATAGAGCCCATGAGCTGCAACTACTGAAACCTGAGCTCTGGAGCCCATGCTCCAAAACAGGAGAAGCCACCGCAATAAGAAGCCTGTGCACCGAAACTAGTAGCCCCTGCTCCCTGCAACTAAAGAAAGCCCACACAGCAATGAAGACCAAGCACAGTCAAAATAAATAAATAAATACATACATACATCTTAAGGGGAAAAAAAAGAAGCAATGCCTCCATCAGTGATGGACAATGTACTTCATCTTTGAGAAGTGAACCTGACTGCTTGAGTCCCAGGGCGTCTAATCATCCTTAAATTATCTGCCCTATATCACCCTGTCCCCACTTTATTTTCTTGGGTTCAAAAATGACTGTGGACAGTGACTATAGAAATGAAATTAAAAGGTGCTTGCTCCTTGGAAGAAAAGCTATGACAACCCAGACAGCACATTAAAAAGCAAAGACATCACTTTGCCAACAAAGATCTGTCTTGTCAAAGTTACGATTTTTCTAGTAGTCATGTATGGATGTGTGAGTTGGACCACAAAGAAGGCTGAGAGCTGAAGATCTGATGCTTGCAAACTGCTGTGTTGGAGAAGACTCTTAGGAATTCCTTGGACAGCAAGGAGATCAAACCAGTCAATCCTAAAGGAAATCAACCCTGAATATTCATTGGAAGGACTGACGCTGAAGCTGAAGCTCCAATACTTTGGCCACTTGATGCAAAGGACCGACTCATTAGAAAAGACCTTGATGCTGGGAAAGATTGAAGGCAGGAGAAGAAGGGGATGACAGAGGACAAGATGACAGAGGCGTCATTGACTCAATGGACAAAAGTTTGAGCAGACTCTGGGACATGGTGAAGGACAGGGAAGCCTGGTGTGCCGCAGTCCATGTGGTCACAAACAGACAGACAGGACTGAGCGACTGACAACACCTGGGAAGCCCCCATCTTCAAAAGATAACTGACAAATCCAGGAAGGCTCCTTAGCCTACTCTGACCTTTGTGCGCCACCTGCCGACTACAAGCAGTACTAGATGGAGGAACGTCAGGGTGCCCATAGAGCCAAGAGAGACAGGCCAGCTGTGGGGCCGTCAGAGCTGGCCTAAGAACTCTGAACACTTCCTGCCTCCCTGTGAATAAAATGAGAGTGGCCAGAAGAGCCTGAATTTTCCTTCTGAATTTATGGATGGGCTGGGGGACTCTTACATAGTGATCACAATAGTGGGGCAAAACGACAACACCAGCATCATGCATTTATTTTATACATACATTTTAATATTTAAAAAATAAGATTTCATTTTTCAAAAATTGAGTGACTGAATAGATACTTGAAATCCAAGAAGGAGGAGGATTGGAGTCCCTGATGGGCTCAGAGGCTCCCACTTCCTACAGTCTCTCCATCACAGGATTTCAGAAGAGTGGTGGTTAAAGACACAGGCTTTGGACTTGCACTGCTTAAGTTCCAGTCCTGGAAGCAGGAAGACTGAACGTGTGTGCTCAGTCGTGTCCAACTCTCTGTGAACCCATGGACGGTAGCCGGCTCCTCTGTGCAATCCTGGATCCACACAGCACTTATCAGCCATGTGACCCTGAGCAAGATTATACTCTGTCCCTAGACATCCTTGCCTACTGGCCGGGCTGATTAGACAAACATGCTAAAGAAAAAAAAAAAAGCAACAGGAGTCTGTCCAATGGAACTGTGAACAAACCAGGGATACTTTCTTGACAGACAAAAGAAATACAAACCCAATCACATGTTCACTCACTTAATATATATGTATTGAGTGTTTATTACTTACTGTCCCTGTGCTCTGGGAGGTGAAGATGAGTTGACATGTGGTCTCTGCCACCACCGAGGTGCTTATAATCGAGTAGATGTCACCCTAATGTTTGACCAAAACAGGACAAACCAACCTTGATCACAACTCCTTCCTCCCCACCTACCTTTCTCTCAAAAGTAACTAACATACTGACTTTTACAGCCATCATTTCATTGTACTTCTTCTTGGTTTTATCACTCAAGTGTGCATGTGTAAACACTGTAGTCAAAGTGAAAGTGAAGTCGCTCAGTCGTGTCAGACTGTAGTTCTGCTCATTAATTAAACATGGTATGTCTTTACTCCATAGTTTCTCCTTCCCTCTTTTCCCTTACCCTTATAATTTATGACCCAGACTGTTTGACCAGTAGAGTTACTGGATTTTGCTGATTGCCTATTCATGGTGCAGTTCAACACCTCTGTCCCGTGTATTTTCCACAACCAAGCAGCTAGATCAAGAGACTTGGTCTGATCCAGATTTAATCCTTTTTGCAAGCCTACATTAACATTGTCATCATTTTTTTTGCCAGGAAAGAAAGAGTGGAGTAAACAAGCAGGTTCCCCAGACTTTGGGGGCACCTTAGGAAGGCCATGTATATATTTCATCCAGACCAGCAAAGCTAACACATATGGATACAGTTAGGAACACGGAAGAAGAGCAGTGTCGGCTAATAGTAACGATACAGTAGGAATGACTGTGGTCAGTGACTGGCTACCCTCGAAATAAACTCAGCAGCTTTAGATACTGAAATAGGAACAGCATAGCTACTTCAGAACTCCTGCAGATTTATCAGCTTTCATCCCATAGATATAATCTTTGCATTTGCTAATGCCAAGATTAGCATTTTGAGTCTCTTTGAGTCTCTCCCCTTCCCTCCCCACCAAGCCTGGAACAGTACCTGTAGCCCACCCAGAACTCTATGGCTGTACAAATTCAAGACCCTAGCCTACATGAAAAGATGCTTAACTGCTAATTATTAGAGAAATGCAAATCAAAACCATAATGAGGGATCACCTCACACCAGTCAGAACAGCCATCATTTAAACGTCTACAAATAATAAAAGCTGGAGAGGGTGTAGAGAAAAGGGAACCCTCCTACACTGTTGGTGGGAATGTAAATTGGTGCAGTCACTGTGGAAAACAGTATGGAGATTCCTTAAAAAACTAAAAATAGAGCTACTTTATGATCCTGCAATCTCATTCCTGGGCATGTATCTGATAAAGGTTAAAACTCTATTTCAAAAAGATACATGCACATCATATTCATGGCAGTGCTATATAAAACAGCCAAGACATGGAAGCAACCTAAATGTCCACCAACAGATGAATGGATAACGCAGATGTGTTATATATAGACAATGTTACACTAGTCAGTCATAAAAAGAATAATAAATACCATATGTAGCACCATGGAGGAACCTAGAAATTATCATACTAACTGAAAAGTAGGCCACACAGAGAAAGAGATAAAATATCATATGAGATCACTTACATGCGGAATATAAAAAAATGATGCAAATGAACTTATTTATAAGACAGAATCAGACTCACAGATGGTTACCAAAGGGGAAAGCAGTGGTGAGATAAACTGGGAATTTGGGATTAACAGATGCACATTACTACATATAAAATAAACAACAAGAATTCACTGTACCGCACAGGGACCTATTTCAATGTCTTGTGAACATGAACGTGAAAGTTGCTCAGTCGTGTCTGACCCTCTGCAATCCCTCAGACTGTAGCCCACCGAGATCCTCTGACCATGGGATTCACCAGGCAAGAATACTGGAGTGGGCTGCCTTTCTCTTCTCCAGGGGGATTTTCCCAACCCAGGAATCGAACCCAGGTCTCCTGCATTGCAGGCAGATTCTTTACCAACTGGGCCACCAGGGAAGCCCAATAATATCTTGCAGCAATAATTAAAAGTATCTTAAAAAGTATATAGAGATGTGTGTAACTGGATCACTTTGCTGTACACTTAATAATTGTAGGTCAACTCTACTTCAACTAAAAATCTGTAACATCTTCCTTTTAACCCTTCTTTTGTTCTACAAGTAACAATCAGTTCAATGCTTATCACCAGTTCGGACTCTCCAGAAATTGTTTTAGATTTGTCTCAAGGTCATTTTCTAGTCGGAGAAGGCACTGGCAACCCACTCCAGTACTCTTGCCTGGAAAACCCCATGGACGGAGGAGCCTGGTAGGCTGCAGTCAATGGGGTCGCTAAGAGTTGGACATGATTGAGCGACTTCACTTTCACTTTTGACTTTCATGCATTGGAGAAGGAAATGGCAACCCACTCTAGTGTTCTTGCCTGGAGAATCCTAGGGATGGGGGAGCCTAGTGGGCTGCCATCTATGAGGTCGCACAGAGTCGGACACGACTGAAATGACTTAGCAGCAGCAGCAGCAGCAGCATTTTCTAGTACCAGATAGTTTAGGAACATAGGAACATTATTTTCTCCAACTTCTTGCATTTTGATAACAGTCTGTCTAGACTTTATATTTGAAAACCAGTTTTGTTAGATCTAAAATCCCTAAGTCACATTTTCTTTCTATAAGTGTCTTAAATATATCTCTTCATTTTCTTTTGGTACAAAGCATCGGTTGTATTAGTCGGCGTTCAATCAGAGAAGCAGAATCCTGTGAGTGATACAAAATTAGGGATTACTTCGGGGATTAGACCTTACACAACTGAAGGAGCTGTTGGAGAAGACTATGGATGTCTGCTGCCTCTGTGACTAGCATAGAGACTAAAGTCTCTAAAAGCCAGCTCAGCTAGCAGATGGAACTTTAGATGTGAAGTGGAAGAGAGAAAGGACAAACTTGAACTTGTGAGGACAAACTGGAACCTGTATATGTCTCTACTGTCAGCGTCAATGCTGTGAAGACCCACAAGAGAAGTTAGTGCATTCACCATGCAGCTCTGTATGCTTCTGGCCCAGGACTTGATTTGAAGTGACCTGGTGGGAACGTGAAGAAGCTGTGATCCCAGGAGGGATCCCACATTGATAAGGTGAGCAGCAGACAAGCAGCAACGTGCGTGAGTTGGCACAACAACAAAACAGCTGCTCTTTCTCTTAAGCTTTCCAAATCTTCTACAAATTTCTTTCTTGATGAACCCTCATCCAGAACCACAGAGGGAAGGTAATTCTGGTAAATTTGAGCTTAACTAAAATGACATAGTACATTACTATGCTGTTAAAAAGGTCTGATGACAATTTAATTATATTTCCCTAATAAGTCATATGCCTTTTGTCTATATGCATCAAACATCTTTTTTTCTTCTTCTTTAAAGGTCAGTGATTTTATCAGATCATGTCTTAGTGCTGGTCATTCTAGGTTGATTTTCTTAGGTATATATTATACTCATAATATGTTCCATCATATTTGCTCATGTTTTTTATTTTAGGAAAATTTTCTTGATTATAAGTTTTAATATTTGTTCTGAGCCCTTGCTCTGGTTTTTGATCATCTTTCTGGTGTGCTTTCATTTTCTGTAATGATGTTATTTTGTACTTATTTTTTAAGAGTAGTTTTAGGTTCACAGCAACATTGAGAGGAAAGTAGAGATTTACCATAGACCCCTTCCCCTACACAAGCACAGCTTCCCCCATTATCAGCATCCCCCACCAGAGTGATACCTTTGTTAAAACTGAGGAACCTATACCGAAACATCGAAGTCACCCAAAGCCCACAGTTTACATTACGGCTCACACTTGGCATTATATTCTGTGGGTTTGAACAGATGTATCAGAGAAGGCAACGGTACCCCACTCCAGTACTCTTGCCTGGAAAATCCCATGGATGGAAGAGCCTGGTAGGCTGCAGTCCATGTGGTCGAGAAGAGTTGGACACAACTGAGCGACTTCACTTTCACTTTTGACTTTCATGCATTGGAGAAGGAAATGGCAACCCACTCCAGTGTTCTTGCCTGGAGAATCCCAGGGATGGGGGAGCCTTGTGGGCTGCAGTCTATGGGGTCACATAGAGTCGGAAACGACTGAAGCGACTTAGCAGCAGCAGAACAGAGGTATAATGGCATGCATCCATCATTATAGTATCATACAGAGTTTTCTCACTGCCCTAAAAACCCTCTGTGATCCATCTATTCATTCCTTCCTCTTTCCTAATCCCTGGCAAACTATGATATTTTTATATCATAACCTGTCTCCACAGGTTTGCCTTTTTTGAAGTGTTAAATAGCTGGAATCACACGGTATGTAGCCTTTTCAGTATCTTGCACTTAGTGATATGTATCTGGGGTTCCTCCATGTCTTTTCATGGCTTGATAGCTCATTTCTCTTTAGTGATGAATAATATTCCACTGTCTGGATGTACCACAGTTTATTTATCCACTCACCTACTGAAGAGCAACTTGATTGCTTCAAAGTTTTGGTAATTATGAATAAAGATGCTATAAACATCTGTATGTGTATTCTTATAGTTTTGTTCTTTATTCTCTCTTTTCCTTATAAGAAAAAGGAATGGCATTTCACCTTACTCCCTTTGTATTACCATTTCTAGGTGAATTTAGTTTTCCTGTGTTACTGGAAGAGGCTCTGCTCAGCTAGCATGTCTAACTTCCTAGATCTCCTTATATTTTTTTTTCTTGTAATGTTCACAACCACAGTGTCTTGATTGTTGAGATTTCCTGGATCTGTTCCCCTTCCCTCCTTCTCTACTTTTATCAGGATCTTTTCTTTCCTTCATCTTTGCTGAACTTGTCCAAGGAGTTTCACCTCAGTGTGAAGCTTTGTCCTGGCCTTATTTGGTCGGTTTCAAGTTCATGGACTGTTTTAGTTCCTTTAGGTCTAATCACAGGCCCAAGCACCTACCTGTTATTAGAGCAGGGGGAAAAAATCCCTCTCTAGTTTCAAATGCTGTTCCCAAATTGGCCTGCTACCATCTATCCTGTTGTCAGGTTTCCTGTTGCTTCCTTCTGTGTTCTCTTGCCAGATGAGATGCTGAAAACTCATAATTCTTGTGGCTCTTGATGGTTTGTCCCAATTCACTTGTATTACAGGATTTGTGGGACAACGTGCTGCCCAAATTTTTGTGAATATAAAAATACAAATGTAAAAATCAATGGGTTTTGGGGACTTCCCTGTTGGTCCAGTGGTTGGGAGTCCTCACTTTCACTGCAAGGGGCATGGGTTCAATCCTTGGCTAGGGAACTAAGATCTTGTATACCATGCAGCACAGCCAAAAAAGGAAAAAAAAAAAAATCAATGGGTTTAGTATGTAGTTGTTTGTCTGCTTTTATGTGAACATTCAGGAAAATCCAAAATCTATTGCTGCCTCTGCTGATATCATCTTCCAGAATCTCTATGCACTACATTTTATAGTAAAAAACTGAAGTATAGGAAGATTCACTGGTAATTAATTTGTAGTGGGATTTTCTGAGGTTGCAGTGATGTCAGGGAGCCAGTGTTGATTCCTGAGAATGGGAGTGTCATTATCACACCAGCTCATCTGAAAGATCAACTTGGCAGAGATTCAGTGACTAGAGAAAGATACTGGAGTGGGAAGATCAATTATGACAGTATTTCTCCATTCCTAATAGGGGATTATAATAAGGAAGAGGTGAGGGAAATGGCAAGAAATAGACATGAGAAATACTAAGGAGGCTAAATCAAGTGGCTTGGTGATTAAGGAGAGTTAGAGAGGAGTCAGAGTCCATTGAAAATTCCCAGGATGAATGTCGAGGGCAGTGGCATTGCCCCAGACATCAGTAGAGATGAGCATGACGATCTGGTGACAGCGAGAGTGAGGGGGTTGAGGGAGAGGAGTGAGTAATTTTTTGAAAACTTGAGTTTGATACAAGATAGAGATGTTGAGTATGAAGGTATGGAGCTCAGCAAAAGATCCACGCTAGACACATATTTGAGAGTCATCTGCATTTTTTAATTTAAATAATACCAATTTAGCTGAACAAATATATACTTTCATATGGGCTTTCCAGGTGGCGTTAGTTGTAAAGAACCTGCCTGCCAATGCAGAAGATGTAAAAGATGCGAGCTCAATCCCTGGATGGGGATGATCCCCTAGAGGAGGGCATTTCAATCCACTGCAATATTCTTGCCTGGAGAATCCCATGAACAGAGGAGCCTGGTGGGCTACAGTCCACATGGTTGCAAAGAGTTGGACATGACTGAAGCAGCTTAACACACACACATACGCTTTTATATATTCTTAAATAACAGTGTAATGTAACTTATCTGACATATAAAGCAAGTATAGGGAATTTAGAAAGTTACATTTTAGCCTTTTAAAAACACATCTCAATTATCCCATAAACTTAAATATAATTTTGTACTTTTATTTCACATTTTGGAAAATTCCAGGACACTATGTATAGCCACCTTCTACCCAAAATTTACAGAACAACTTAATCTATCAGAGGGTTTGCCTTGATTTAAAATTTAGAGTGATTAAAATATGATTCACTTATTTTTTCTTCTACTGATTGAAAGTAAGTTCTTCTATGTCTTAATTAAAAGTCTCAGTAAAAAGTTTTTAAGGCTTTTTGTGATCACTAATAGTTGGCTTGATGTAAATTCATATGAGTAAAATTTTCCCTTTTACTCATCCAAACACTTTGGAGAGGTAGGAAGAATGCATTTTGAGTTAAGAATATTGAGTAAATTTTTGTTAATAATAACAGTTGTTTTGCACAGTTAATTTATATAGACTTTTATTTTTCTCATCAGTATGTAATATTTATCTTCTTAAAATGAGGTAGAGTTGGTTTACAAAATTATATTACTTTCAGGTGTGCAAGACAGTGATTTAGAATGTTGATAGATTATAATTCCATATACAGCAGGACTGATGTTGAAGCTGAAACTCCAATACTTTGGCCACCTGATGTGAAGAACTGACTCATCTGAAAAGATCCTGATGTTGGGAAAGATTGAAGGTGAGAGAAGGGGATGACAGAGGATGAGATGTTTGGATGGCATCACTGACTCAGTGGACAGGGGAGTTGGTGATGGACAGGGAGGCCTGGTGTGCTGCAGTCCATGGGGTTGCAAAGAGTCAGACACGACTGAGCAACTGAACTGAACAGCTATTTTGGCTGTACAATACATCCTTGTAGCTTATTTATTTTATACATAGTAGTTTTTATTTCTTTTTAAAATTTTATTTATTTATTTGTGGCTGTGCTGGGTCTTTGTTGTTGCACGGTCCTTTCTCTGGTTGCAGCGAGCGGGGGCTACCCTTCAGCTGTGGTGCATTGGTTTCTCAGTGCAGTGGCTTCTGAAGCACTGGCTCTGGGGTGTGTGGGCTCAGTAGCTGTGGCTCCCCGGCTCTAGAGAACACACTCAGTAGTTGTGGCACAAGGGCTTAGTTGCTCCACAGCATGTGAGATTCCCCAGATCAAGGAAGAAAACCATGTCTCCAGCATTACCAGGTGGATGCTTCACTACTGAGCCACGAGGGTAGCCCTCCAGAAATTTTAAGTGGTTGTTATTTAAAAATAATTTGCACTAGTTAGAGATTGGGTCCACTGAACTCCTCACAGTGTCATGTCAGGAGAGGAACTCCCCTCCTACATTTTCTATTCCATCTTCTTTAGTTCCTTCTTTTTGTGCACAAAAGTACTCATTCTATTTAATTCCCTTTCAATAGATATTTATGGCCCATCAGAAAGTTTCATTTCCATCAGCAAGGATCATGCCCTAATAAACTATTTACTCAATCAAAAAAAAAAAAGATTTTCTGACTGGATATGAAGAACTGAGGGCTCTTTTTCTCCTTTTCTTCCCAAGATGCTATTAAAATGATTATAAAGGAACAAGGAAGGACCCATACTGAAAAGGGCTAGAGAAGATCTGAAGTGAATGGAAAATTCCAACAACTTTTAGATGGAAAGGAGATTGGGGTGGGGGTTGAATGATGAAGTGGGACAAAGCTGCAGACTTGTAAAGGTGAGAAGCTTGTATTGTGAATGAGCTGATCCTTCTTTCAGATGCTTCGATAGCATCATGCATTACAGATACAAAGTATGATGAAAGAGAACTGAGAAGTAGGGTTAAAAATAGATATTAATTTAAATATTGTGCTCAAAACAGTTGATTTCTTCTACTCCCATTCACAGAATAGCCAGCACCCAGGTGTTCACTTCCTACACAAAAATCCCAGCGGTTTTTGTCCCAAAATGGGACAAAATGGAAAACTACTTCTCTATCCAAAATGGAAAACTGTCTGGAAAGTACTTGAGAAAGTGAAGGTGTTGTTGCCCCACAGTAAATTTCTGTATTAAGGTGTTTCTATTTGAGGTGTACATGTGTGCTAAGTCGATTCAGTCGTGTCCAACTCTTTGCAACTCCACGGACTGGAGCCCACCAGCTCCTCTGTCCATGGGGTTCTCCAGGCAAGAATACTGGACAAGAGTGGGTTGCCATTTCCTTCTCTATTTGAGGCAGAGACTGCTAATTGCTCTCCAATATCCACTGTCCTCTTTAGGAGGGAACATACCTGCATGGAAAATAACAAGTGCCGTGGAGTGAGATGGCAGAGCAGACAGAACCCTTGTGCACTGATGGTGGGAGTATAAATTGGCACAACTACTTTAGAAAACTATTTGGCAGTATTTACTATGAAAGAACATATACATACCCCATGACCCAGCAATTTCACTCCTAATTATATAGCCAATAGATGTATATATTGATGTATGGGTGTGAGAGTTGGATTATAAAGAGAGCTGAGCATAGAAGAATTGATGCTTTTGAACTGTGGTGTTGGAGAAGACTCTTTAGAGCTCCTTGGACTGCAAGGAGATCCAACCAGTCCATCCTAAAGGAGATCAGTCCTGAATATTCATTGGTAGGACTGATCCTGAAACTGAAACTCCAATACTTTGGCCACCTGATGCAAAGAGCTGACTCATCCAAAAAGACCCTGATGCTGGGAAAGATTGAGGTCAGGAGGAAAAGGGAACGTCAGAGGATGAGATGGTTGGATGGCATCACTGACTCAATGGACATGGCTTTGGGTGGACTTCAGGAGTTGGTGATGGACAGGGAGGCCTGGCGTGCTGCGGTTCATGGGGTCGCAAAGAGTCAGACACGACTGAGGGACTGAACTGAACTGAACTGAGATGTATGTATATATGTTTGCTAAAATTCATTAGAATGTTCGTAGCAGTACTATTCACAATATCCCCAAACTGGAAACTATCCAAATGCCAACCAACAATGAAAGAGCTATGTTAGTTGTAGTATATTTGCACAAAAGTTTTTGCAATAAAAAATTAACAAATAAGACCTAATCAAACATGAAAGCTTCTGCACAGTAAAGGAAACCATCAACAAAACGAAGAAACAACCTACTGACTGGGAGGAAATATTTGCAAATGCTGCAACCAACAAGGGGCTAATTTCCAACATATACAAACAGCTCATACAACTCAGCATCAAAAAAATTCAAACAATCCAATAAAAAATTGGTACAAGCCTGAAATAAAATATTTCTTCAAAAAAGACATACAGATGACCTTAACATCACTAATTATTAGAGAAATGCAAATCAAAACCATAGTGAGGTATCATCTTACATTGGTCAGATGGCCATCATCAAAAAGTCCATAAATAATAAATGCTAGACAAGCTGTAGAGAAAAGGGAACCCTCCCACACTCTTGGTGGGAATGTAAATTAGTGCAGCCACTATGGAAAACAGTAGGGAGATTCCTTAAAAAACTAAAAATAGAGCTACCATGTGATCCAGCAATCCCACTCCTGGGCTTATGTTCGGAAAAGATGAAAACTTTAATTCAAAAAGATATGTGCACCTATTTATAATAGCCAAGACATGGAAGCAACCTAAGTGCAAATGAATGAATAAAGAAACTGTGATATATATAGAATGGAATATTACTTGGCCATAAGAAGAATGAAATATTGCTATACACACTACTATATATAAAACAAACAATAGGACCTACTGTACAGCACAGGGAAATATTTTCAGTATTTTGCAATGATCTATGAGGGAAAAAAATCTGAAAAAAAAATATATATGTATAAACCGAATCACTGTGCTGTGTATCTATTTTTTTTTAATTTTCTTTACTTTATTGTGTTGGTTTTGTCATACATTGACATGAATCCACCATGGGTATACATATGTTCCCCCTCCAGAAGCACCTTCCCTCCTCCCTCCCAATTCCCTCTCTCTGGGTCATCCCGGTGCACCAGCCCCGAGCATCAAACCTGGGCTGGCGATTGATTTCACATATGATAATTAACATGTTTCAATGCCGTTCTCCCATATCATCCCACAGAGTCCACGAGACTATTCTATACATCTGCGTTTCTTTTGCTGTCTCACATGCAGGGTTCTCGTTACCATCTTTCTAAATTCCATATATATGCGTTAGTATACTGTATTGTTGTTTTTCCTTCTGGCTTACTTCACTCCGGATAATAGGCTCCAGTTCCGTCCACCTGAGTAGAACTGATTCAATGAATTGTTTTTAATGGCTGAGTAATATTCCATTGTGTATATGTACCACAGCTTTCTTATCCATTCATCTGTTGATGGACATCTAGGTTGCTTCCATGTCCTGGCTATTGTAAACAATGCAGCGATGAACACTGGGGTACACGTGTCTCTTTCAATTCTGGTTTCCTCAGTGTGTATGCCCAGCAGGGGATTGCTGGGTCATATGGCAGTTCTATTTTCAGTTTTTGAAGGAATCTCCACATTGTTCTCCACAGTGGCTGTACTAGTTTGCATTCCCACCAACAGTGTAAGAGAGTTCCCTTTTCTCCATATCCTCTCCAGCATTTATTGCTTGTAGACTTTTGGATGGCAGCCATTCTGACTGGTGTAAAGTGGTACCTCATTGTGGTTTTGATTTGCATTTCTGATAATGAGTGATGTTGAGCATCTTTTCATATGTTTGTTAGCCATTTTTATGTCTTCTTTGGAGAAATGTCTGTTTAGTTCTTTGGCCCACTTTTTGATTGGGTCGTTTATTTTTCTGGAATGGAGCTGCAGGAGTTGCTTGTATTGAGCTGTATATCTAAAACCAGCATGACACTGTAAATCAACTACTTCCATACAAAAATCAAATAAAAAATAAATGTCAACTCACTTTGGTGTGGTTTATGTAAGAAAGACTTAAAGAATCTCTTATTTTGAACCTACTCTCAAAAACTCCCTGCCCTATATAAAAACATTGACCAATAGCTAGCTATGAAAGGGAAAGTTGCTCAGTTGTGCCTGACTCTTGGTGACCCCAAGGACTGAATAGTCTCCAGGACAGAATACTGGAGTGGGAGGCCTTTCCGTTCTCCAGGGGATCTTCCCGACCCAGGAATCAAACCGGGATCTCCTGCAGTGCAGGCAGATTCCCTTATCAACCGAGCTATGAGGGAAGCTCACCGGTAGCTATACATTTATGATTTCACTTTAAAATGTTTACATATGTCTGTATACTTTTTGATTCTCACTTGATCCAACTATTGCAGCAGAGGAGAGGGAAGCAAGGTTTAAGCAAAACGTGGATTCAAAACCTTTTTGTTCACAACAGAACAGGATGTCCAGGGAAGAGAAAAGTGGACTGGAGAGATGGAGTGCCTTAGATGGGTGGGTGGAAATGAACATCCAAAGAAGGAATCTGGAGGGGATTTGTGCCTGGGAGAGCAGCGGTCCCTAAAGAGGCTTCGGAGAGCAAAGATTAGCGGTTGGGGGTGTGGAAAACTGGCTGTGAAGAGAGTGTGCTGACGGGGTACATTACAGGTGCTCGATCTATAGTGCTGGCCCCAAGGAGCCCATTTCAGGGGAAGTCCAATGGAAGCTTCAGGACTGGACTTGAAGGGGAATTCCAAACTCTCTCCTCAGTCTGGACAACAAACTCCTCTGTTTCACCTGTCTGGCATTATCTCATCCTCATCCTCGGCAAAATGCCAAGATGGTTAACTCACTCTTCACTGAAAACACCCCCGCACTTCAGATGATCCCACCACCCTTATCTCTCTTGCCTGTTGCTATCTTATTTATTCATCAAAATTGGGTGGGCATGACAGGCTACTGTTTAGCTGTCATCATCCGCAGTTGGGTGTGTGTGTCCAACTCCTAGCCTGGCCCCCAAGGCAAGTCCTTTTTCCCCTGCTGCCGCTGGGTGCAGGGCAATGAGATCATCTGCTTGCCTGAGGGCACCACCGGTGAGGGCAATGGGAAAACAGGAGGCGGCACCTGGTGGGCTGGATGCTCTGATGTAAAGAGGGAAGGAGAGAGAGAGGGAGGGAAAGGAAGAAGGGAAAGGATGGGGCTGAGCAGCTCAGTTGTAGAAGAGGTCCAAGCATGTTAACTGAGATTCTGTTCTATTGAGACCCCTTCCCCAGCCCGGACCATGAGGGATGATCCCCAGAACCAATTTAAGAAACACTGGGAGCAAGAGCTTGAGGAAAGAAGGAAGGTGTACCTGTGAGCCCCAGGAAGCCTTTGATCCCTAACAGATCCCAAGAAACCCACCACTCTACTTACAATGATTCCATCTTCTTCCTCCAGATGGGGTTTCTGGAAAGAGGGATTAATCCTGCCTATAGCAGGGAATACGCAATGGGATCTTCCCAGAAACGAGAGATTTCTTGAAGATAAGGATTTAGACTTCAGTCTCTCTCTGGCAAAAGTGTGAGTGCCAGGTTGTTGCTGTTCAGTTGCTAAGTCATGTCCAACTCTTTGCGACCCCGTGGACTGTATGTAGCACACGAGGCGTCCATGTCCTTGATGAACTCCCCGAGTCTGCTCAAACTTTTGTCTATTGAGTCGATGATGCCATCCAACCATCTCATCCTCTGTCACTCTCTTCCCCTCCTGCCCCCAATCCTTCCCAGCATCAAGGTCTTTTCCAATGAGTTGGCTCTTTGCATCAGGTGGCCAAAGTACTGGAGCTTCAGCTTCAGCATCAGTCCTTCCAATGAATATTCAGGGTTGATTTCCTTTAAGATTGACTGGTCTGATCTCCTTGATGTCCAAGGGACCCTCGAGTCTTCCCCAGCACCACAATTTGAGAGCATCAGTTCTTCGGCACCCAGCCTTTTTTATGGTCCAACTCTCGAGTGCCAAGTTAAGGCTGACATCTTCATCCCAGGATGCAAGGTGGGATTCTTTCCTGAACTTCTCACACTGGCCTTCTCTCCACAGGTTGAAGGACTTGGCCTTAAAGGGGACATTAGAGTTCACAAATTCTGTAAGAAGACTGGAAGACTTCAATAAAGTATTCCCACGGGGAAAAACTCCTCTGGCTGGTCAGTTACCTTAACCTCTCCAGACCTACCCAAATATTTCTAACTCAGGGACCTGAAAGGAGAGGGGAGAGGGTCAGAGAGTAATAGGGCAGTGACATCAGGAGCTTGGAGCTTACAGCATCCTCCCACCTGATGTCTCTAGAGTGGGTCCGCAATTCCTGGAAGGATGATGCCCTATTTGGGTACCAGTTCCACAATGGGGCAAACTCCATGCTCCTGAGACGCTCCACAAGTCTCCCGTCACAGCTGGTGCTGCCTCCGGAAATGGAAGACTTGAAGAGAAGACACAGCTGGAGAATGAACTCCAGGTGTTGTGCTTCATCTGTTCACCCACCACCCCAGCTATCATTCTGGTCTCCTTCTCTTTGCCTCAATCTTCTCTTCCCCCTTCCCTCATTTCCTCCATCAGCACCTGTTTAATCTACACCCTCCTCCTCATTAGTCATTCCTCAGCCTTAGGGAAGAGCCCAGGCTTTTGGAGGGAAATAGCAAGAGAGATTAACAAAGCCCTGGAGACAGTTGGGGCTATGTTTTTTGGGGGGAGGGGAATTCAGATCAAAGAAATGTGCCACATTTGGCTAAAGCCTGTAGGAGGGCGATAAGGGAAGAGTTTTGTTGTGGGGGAAGGGGGTACAAGGAGAACCACAAAGTTCATATCAGAGAGCTCCAACTCTGATGAAAGATACTGGACAGGGAAACTCTGTGAGACCCTATGGACTGTAGCCCGCCAGGCTCCTCTGTCCCGGGGATTCTCCAGGCAAGAATACTGGAGTGGGTTGCCATTTCCTCCTCCAGGGGATCTTCCCAACTCAGATAGAACCAGCATCTCTTTTTTTTTTTTTTTCTTTACTTTATTGTGTTGGTTTTGCCATACAGTAACGCATCTCTTATGCCTCCTCCATTGGCAGGCAGGTTCTTTACCAGTAGCGCCACCTTTCAGCATCTCTTAATTCTGCATCTGACTGCCCTTCAGACTTCACACTCCTAGACTCTGGAGATGTTTACACATGACCTTGTGGCATGTTAGGTTGGTAGAAATCTCAGTTTACACACACACACATATACACAGTGCTATGGAAATGCCTAGGATTAAAGAAAGAGTGAGAATGGGTTTTACAAAGAAATTGAAATTTGGGCTGAGGATGTTGTCGATAATAAGGGGCAGGATATCCCAGTCAGAGAGATCTGTGGAGATCTGTGATCTGTGGAGGTACATGGATGCTGACTGGTATCAGGTGTGACTGGAGAGTAGGGTGTGAGTGATCAAAGTGCTGGGTAGGAGGAAAGGGAGGTGGGAGAAAATGAGGGGGAAAGCCCTGTTACTTGGTGGGGAGAAGAATCAAGAGCTCTGCTTGAAATGTCAGGAAAGGGAGTTCCTTGGTGGCCTAGTGGTTAGGATTCAAGCTTGTACTGCCAAGGCCTGAGTTCATTCCTTGGTTGGGAAACTGAAATCCCACAAGTCATGTGGTGTGGCTAAAAAAAAAAGAGAGAAGTAAAGAAAAGAAAAAGAAAAAGTCAGGAAGGCAGTTAGATATGTGAGCCTGGAGTTCTTGGAACAGATCAGGATTAAAGGTATAGATTTCCTTCTTTTTCTTTTTGTTTTTTTTTTTTTTAGGTAAGAAGTAGATTTATTTTGAGAGAAACACACTCTACAGACAGAGTGTGGGCCATCTTAGAAGGCGAGTGTGGCTTCTAAGGTATAGATTTTAAGTTATCAGAAAACAGACATATCTAAAGTCATTATGAAGACTAGATTAAGCTGTCTACAGTTTGTAGCTACAGCAGAGAATCTGGCCCAGATATAACTCTAGGGTGTCACAACCCTTATAAATTGAAAGGAGGGAATGAGGTAAGAAAAGGAGCAAGACGAGAGCTATCTACTGAGGAAGGAGGGAAACAAAAAGTATGATACCAGGGCAGCCAAAAGGAAAAAATGTTTCAAGAGAGAGGTGTGATTGTGTCAAATGCTGTTGAGAAGCAAACACAGTTACAGAGAAGTGACATTTGGATTTGTCGATATGGAAGTCATTGATTAATCCACTAGTTAATCCTATCTCAGGGGAGTGGAGGTGGCAGAAGCCTGATCAGTGTGGGCTGAGCAGAAAAATATCATGTGTGGAAGTAGAGACACTACGTGACTCCTTTAAGACCTGCGATGAGAAACAGACTTACAGACTAACAGAAGGAACTTATGGTTACCCGGGTGGGGGAGGGGGGAAGGAATAGTTATAGAGTTTGGGACTGACATGTACACACTGCTATATTAAAGATGTCCATTGGCAGATGAATGGATAAGGAAGTTGTACATACAAACAATGGAATATTACTCAGCTAAAAAAAAAGAACGCATTTGAGTCAGTTCTAATGAGGTGGATGAAACTGGAGCCTATTATACAGAGTGAAGTAAGTCAGAAAGAGAAACACCAATACAGTATATTATTAATGCATATATATGGAATTTAGAAAGACAGTAATGACAACCCTATATGCAAGACAGCAAAAGAGACACAAATGTAAAGAACAGATTTTTGGACTATGAGGGAAAAGGCGAGGGTGGTATGATTTGAGAAAATAGCATTGAGACATGTAGATTACCATATGTAAAATAGATGACCAGAAGCAGGGCACTCAAAGCTGGTGCTGTGGGACAACCCAGAGGGATGGGGTGGGGAGGGAGGTGGGAGAGGGGTTCAGGATGGGGGGACACATGTACCCTGTGGCTGATTCATGTCAATGTATGGCAAAAACTACCACAATACTGTAAAGTAATTAGCCTCCAATTAAAATAAATTAATTTAAAACAAAACAAACAACAACAAAAAAAGATGGACAATCAACAAGGACCTACTGTATAGCATAGGGAACTCTGCTCATTATTATGTGACAACCTAAATAGGAAAAGAATTTGAAAAAGAATAGATACATGTATATATATAACTGAATCACTTTGCTGTATACCTGAAACTAATACTTTACAACTATACTCCAATATAAAATAAAAAGTTTTCTAAAAAAGAAGACTTGCTATGAAAGGGGAAGCAAGCAATGAGGATGCTGCTACAGAGTGGCTTAAGTTTAAGCCACGGGTTTTTCTTCTTTAGAGTATCAAATACTCTAAAGAAGAGAGAGGAGAGAGAGAGAACAAGCAGGAGTGACATCCCTAGGGAAGGCAAAGAGGATGTAAGGAGTTTGTGTTGGAAGGTGGTAGAAATACTTTACTGACAGGAATAAGACACAGGTATAAGATAGAATTTCACATGTGGGAAACTTTCTAGTTTTTGTGATGTGAGACAAAGGATGCCTAAAATTCTTATACATGAAATTTTATTACATGAAACTGTGCAAATAAGTGAACTCCTAAAACCTTTGGCCTTGGGTATCCCCAAGAAGACAGTTCCTCATCTTGCTTCTCCCAAATCTTAACCTGACCCAATACAATCCAACAGGACTCTCTTCTTTTCATGAAGACCCATCATCTCCCCTGTTTATTTCCTCTCTCTGGTCCTTTAATCTCCTATCCACTCATGGGTCCTGGGAGCCCTCTTACTTGACTGTGTCCCAATTCTTTCTTCCATAATCAGCTCCTCATTCCACATTTTCACTACACCATGGAGATCAACGTGCTGGCCCAGAGTAATCTTGTCTCTGAATGGGGAATTTCTGATCTTGTATGAAGAGGGATGGGTAAAGAGGGAAGAGGGTACAAGGATGAAGGAATTCACTTTCCCATTCCTCCCTGAAGCTCTGTGTCCTCTACCAAAGGCCTCCCCCTGATCTGCCTCACACCTGAGTAGCTTCCTTCATAAAGGGGCCTGAGTAGGGTCACTGGGCTTGAATCTCCTGACCCTGACTGCCATCCCCCTCGGCTGACATGTGCTGTGTGCTTAGTTGCTCGGTCATGTCTGACTCTTTGTGACCCCATGGACTGTAGCCCTCTAGGCTCCTCTGTCCATGGAATTCTCCAGGCAAGAATACTGAAGAGGGTTGCCATGCTCTTCTCCAGGAGATCTTCCCAACCCAGGGATTGAACTCAGGTCTCCACATTGCAGGCAGATTCTTTACCATCTGAGCCACCAGGGAAACCTGTATGTAGAAGTAGGAGCAAATAATTTTGGAACCCATCCCTACCCACATCCGCCCTACCTTAATGTCCACTTAGCCCTACACTTCTTTGTCCTTTGTGCCCATCTCCTCTTTCTCAAAGAGTGTAGTTTGTATATAAATGAAATGAAAAGATCTAATTAAACAATAAAGTTGGTTACGCATGGTGAGGGAAGGAGATAGGAAAAAAGATCTTAGTTTGTTTTCTGTCCTCTCATTCAGATTCCAAGGAAGAAAAATAAAGATGCTTTCCTGGAACAAAAATTTCTTCCTGTAATTAATACATCCTTCAAGGGTTTTCTTAAACCTTTTAAACCTAAATTAGGGAAGTTCTGACTGATTTCCCAAAGCATTTAATACCAGCAAAGCTGTATAGGAAACTGTATAAATCAGGGTTGAGAGCAGCATGGAAGAAAGGAGAAGGCAAGGAGGGCCTATTGGTAGAACTGAGAAATCACCAAGGAAAATATACTTGTGAAATATCAAGGGGCTACCCTGGATAACTAGGTCTGTACCTTTGACAGGGGCCAGTGAAATAAATAGGGGCATGTAGGATTTAGAATAGAATCCATCTGAATTCTCCTTCTAGTTGTAGGAAAACACATTTTAAGAAAACAGTCCTTAAAAACAGGAGTTGCACACCCTGGAAGATTCTTCTTGTTCTTTTCCACCTGCATTTTACAGAGACACATGTGGAAAAGAACAAAAAAATCTTCTGTATGAAGAGGACTCTCACCAGAAACATACTGCTAGGGAGCAGATCAAGATTATACGTCCAACATGAGCTTAGGAAAAAACCTCATGCTTTAATCACAACTGTGAAGGAATATCAAAAAGAAGGGGTAAGAAGGGAACTAGGAGAATTATTAGAGAAATGGAAATCGAAACTACAATGAGGTACCACCTCATGCTGGTCAGAATGGCCATCATTAAAAACTCTACAAAAAACAAATGCTGGAGAGGGTATGAAGAAAAGGGAACCCTCCTATACTGTTAGTGGAATGTAAGTTGATGCAGCCACTATGGAGAACAGTGTGGAGGTTCCTCAGAAAACTAAAAACAGAATCATCACATGATCCAGCAGTCCCACTCCTCAGCATATATCCAGGCAAAACTCTAATTCAAAAAATTACATGTGCACTATTCACAATAGCCAAGACATGGAAACAACCTAAAAGTCCATTAACAGATGAATGGATAAGGATGTGGTACACATATACAATGAAATACTACTCAGCCATAAAAATAATAAAATAATGCCATTTTCAGCAACATAGATGCAGCTAGAGATGATCATACTAAGTGAAGTAAGTCAGAAAGAGAAAGACAAATATCAAATGATATCACTTATATGTGGAATCTAAAATATAACACGAATTAACCCATTGATGAAACAGAAACAGACTCATGGATACAGAGAACAGATCTGTACTTGCCAAAGGGGTGGGTTTTGGGGAAGGGATGTAGTGGGAGGTTGGGGTTAGCAGATGTTAGCTACTATGTATAAAATGGATAAACAACAGGGTCCTACTGCACAGCATGAGGAACTATATTCAATATCCTATGATAAACTATAATGGAAAAGCATATTAAAAAAGAAGGTACATGTGGACTTCCATGGTGGCTCAGTGGTAGAGAATCCACTTGCCAATGCAGGAGACACAGGCTGGATCTCTGATCCAGGAAGAACCCACATGTTACGGAGCATCTCAGTCCATGCACCACAACTACCGAGCCCGCGCTCTAGAGCCTGGCAGTCACAACTACCGAGCCCACGTGCTGCCACTACTGAAGCCGGCATGCCCTAGAACCAGAGCTCTGCAACAAGAGAAGCCACCACAATTAGAAGCTTGCACACCACAACTAGAGAGTAGCCCCCGTTCGCCACAACTAGAGCAAAGCCCGAGTGTAGCAATGAAGATCCAGCACAGCCAAAAATAAATAGATACATAATCATTTAAAAAATCTATATATATATATAAAACTGAATCACTTTGCTGTACAGCAGAAATTAATAACAATATTGTAAATCAACTATACTTCAATAAAGAAAATCAATGGAATATGAAAAAAAGTTAAGAGAACATGATAGAGGGAAAATCAGGAGCACAAAAAAAGAAAACAAAAAATATTTAAGAAATATATATATATATATATATATATAAAAGAAGGGAACTAGCAGAATTCTGGGAAGAAACACAGGCAAAAGAAAAAAACACGGAATAAATATAAGATAAAATTAGGAAGAACAAAACAGGGACTAGACATAGAAAGCACAGTATAAAGGTTAGAAATCTAAGAGCTAATAAAACATAATGCAAGCCAAAATAAAGATGAAAGGTTTAGAGGGAAAATACACAATGGGTATGAATGACTGAGAGTGAAGAACAGACAGATTAATTGCAATTCCTTAAAAAGAAACAATGAGATAGAACAATGGAATAGAATACATATGTTAAAATGTACATAATGGAAGAAATCTCTCTTGAAATAAAAATCTACATATTGAAAGGAAAAATCAAGTACCAGTGAAAACTGACCTAGAATTGTCAACTCAGAGGTATATCCCTAAAATTACTGGATTGTAAAGATGGGTAAACAATCCTGTAAGCAGAAGGGCAAGAAGATCAAGTCACAGTAGTCAATGCCAAACAGCAGTGGGTCCACCCCTTCAGAATATTCAAGGAAAAAGTGAGCCAAGGATTTTTCCTTGTCTGTGAATTCTTTTCTCTCTCTCTCTTTTTTTATTATGTTAAAATACACATAATATAAAAATTGCCACCTTAACCATTTTAAAGTATAGCAGTTCAGTGGCATTAAACACATTCATGCTGCTGTGTAGTCATCACCATCATCCACTGCTCTCTTCACTTTATAAAACTGAAACTCTACAGCCATTAAACAATAATTCTATATCCTACCCTTCCCCCAGACCCTGGAAACCACCATTTTACTTTCTGTCTACATGATTTTGATTCTTTTAAGTATTTTATAGGAGTGGAATTATATAGTATCTATCTTTCTGTGGCTTTGCATGAACCCCGACTTCTCCATTTATTCATCTTGAAACTGACTTTTTTTTAAAATATAGGGACTTCTCTGGTGGTCCAGTGGTGAATAATCTGCCTGCCAATGCAGGGGACACAGGTTTGATGCCTACTCCGGGAAGATTCCACATGCCATGGGACAACTAAGCCTGTGCATCACAACTATTGAAACCCACATGCCCTAGAGTTCAAGCTCCGCAAGAGAAGCCACTGCAATGAGAAGCCCGTGTATTGCAAGGAAGAGTGGCCCCCCTCACCACGGCTAGAGAAAGCACACTTACAGCAAAAAAGATTCAGTGCAGCCAAAAATTAATTAATTAAAATATAATTTTAAGATATGGTGTGAAATAATGGTCCAATTCCATTTTTTTTCCCACCTGGATAATTAGTTATACCATCACTGTTGAGAAGTCCATCTTTCCCAACTAGGTTATAATGCTGACATAAATCAAGTTGCCAAGTATGAATGGGACTATTCCTGGCTATTTTATTTCCTTTATCAGTTTGTCTTTCTCTGTTCCACACTAACATAATTACTACATTTTTATGATGAACATAGCCTATTATTTGAAAATACATATTCACTTAATTTGTCCCTAAGGGTGCTTTCACTTTTCTTCGACTTCTGGCCTTCCATATTAGATTCTGTTTGTGAAGTCCCATAAAGAAATCCTGTTGTGATTTTGTTGCTGTTGCTGCTCTGGGTCTTATGCTGCTGTGCACAGGCTTTCTCTAATTGAGGTGAGCAGGAGCTACTCTCAAGTTGCGGTGTACAGGCTTCTCATTGCAGTGGCTTCTCTTGTCTCAGAACATGGGTTCTAGAGCATTCAGGCTTCAGGAGTTGTGGCATTCAGGCTTAGTTACCCCTCAGCAAGTGGGATATTCCCGAACCAGGGATCGATCCCATATTCACTGCATTGGCAGGCGGATTCTTATCCATTGGATTACCAGGAAAGTCCAAACCTGTTGTGATTTTGACTGGCATTGTATTGCATCTACATGACTTTAAGTCTTAAGCTAACTGTGTACATTTGAGATGTATCTAACCCAGTCATTTTTTATATTGCTGAATTCAATTCATTAACATTTTGCCATTTTTACCTCTATGTTGTTGAGAGAAATGCCTATAATTTTCTTTTCTTAAGCGATCCTTCTGTGATTTTGTCAAGGTTTTAACTGCCCAGTAGAGTTATTTGGGTAGTGTTTCTCTTTTTGTTGTTGTTGCTATTTTTGGAAACATCTTATCTAAGACTAGAATTATCTTTTCCTAGAATATTTTACACAACTCTCTAAAACTTCTAGGTCTGTTTGAGTGTGTGTGTGTGATTTTTGTTGCTGTAGTTTTGTTTGCTTGTTTGTTTTGGTAGGAAGATTTTTAACTATACTATAAAATTCTTGAATAGTTTAAAATATATTTAGGTTTTCTATTCTTGAGGAAGATTTAGTTCTACTTTGGGAATTTGTCAACACTTCATCAAATTTATTATCATTTTGTATTTACAATATTGTTTTATTTATCAATTACCCTCGGCAGCAAAGGACACAAGACCAGAAATGAGAGCGTAGATCTTCCCTCTGAATACCTAGAGCCCAGCTGCATAGAGAACAGCATCAGTATATTAGCCCCAATCTATTCCCTTTCAAAGACCTCAGACCACCATGATAGTTAGAAAAAGGAGAAGAAAAAATCCATAAAATATCAGGGAGCTGAAACAATGAATTAAAAATTTTAAGATAATACATTAGGAATAAAGATACAGTTGATAGGATCAATAAAGTAAAAAACTGACTCCTTGAGAAGACCAACAAAACTGACAAACTTCTGTCAAGACTGGTCAAACAAAAAAAGGATGAAAGTATAAATAAATACTTCCATCAATGAAAAGAATCATATTAGCAGCCTTAAACCTATTCTTCTTATAACAATTGATATAAACAGAGATAAAGGGCATGGAATATCAGCCTCTGATCAGGAGATAAAGATGATGAGGGGTTTCGGGGGGTGGGGAAAGAGAGGGGGGCCTTGCTAACAGAACATGAATTTCTGGAACTCTCACTTAAAACTTTGATACACACTATTTACAACAGCTCAGTGGTAAAAGAATCTGCCTGCTAATACAGGAGATGCAGGAGACTCTGGTTTGATCCCTAAGTCGAGAAGATTCCCTGGAGTAGGAAATGGCAATGTACTTCAGTATTCTTGCCTGGAAAATTCCATGAACAGAGGATTGGTGGGCTGCAGTTCATGGGGTCACAAAAGAGTCAGATACAACAGAGCGACCAGGCACAGCACAGCACATTTACAATAGCCAAGACAAGGAAGCAACCCAAGTGCCCATTAACATATCGTTGGATTAAGAAATATCATATATATATATATATATATATATATATATATATTTCTTCCTTCCCAATATACTCAGCTGTAAAGAAAACAATGGGGCTTCCCTGGCAGTCCAGTGGTTAAGAATCTGCCTTCCAATGCAGGGGATGTGGGTTTGATTCCCGGTCAGAGAAATAAGATCCTACATGCCATGGAACAACTAAGCCCGTGAACTGCAACTACTGAGCTTGCATGCTTGGAGCCTATGAGCCACAACTAGAGAGTCCGTGTGCCACAACAAAACAACAATAACAACATGATATAGTTAATAAGGTAGAAACAGACACACACGGCCCATTAAAAATCATCCACTGCTGCCAACCTTTCAACACCTTAGTCACCATCTCCCCCAGCAGGAGGTGGAGTTTGAGCTTAGAACTTGCCTTCTCAGAAGGATAATAAAAGACAGTCTCAGAAATAAACTCTCAGAATTTTTTCACTGGTCATAAGTTTTTCTGGAGAAACTCTGTGAGGTAAAGATTGAAAGAACTTGAAGACTGAGTTTCAGAAGAGGAGTGGATGAGGGAGGTTAAAAGACTGAGTCTGAGTTTATGAGCATGGGCATGACTGGGCTGGAGAGAAGAATAACTGAGTTAGATGAACAATGGTCATTTATGTGAAGAAATTAAACAGACAATTGGGCCAGGATTACTGAGACCCAAATTAAACTATCAAGACTGAATGTGGGTAGGCCAAGGACTCACTCTAGTCTTCAAATCATTCCACCATAATAACAACAAGGTCCTCCTGTACAGCACAGAGAACTGTATTCAGTATCCATGATAAACCATAATGAAAAATAATATGCTAAAAAAAGAATGTACATATATATACGCACATAACTGAATCACTTTGCTGTACAGTAGAAATTAACACAACACTGTAAATCAACTATATTTCCAAAAAAAGCCCACCATAATCTTCCAGGAGAATCTGGTACCATCATTCTTCTTTTACTGACAAAATCTGCCCAGGCATCATTGGACTTAAGAAGCTCTAAATCTTTGTTAATGTTGATTCCTATATGAACTCCACACCCCTAATTTTCCCATCAATCATCTTTTTCCCCTCCTTTTATCCCAGGCTCAAAACACCTTCAGCAATCCTGGTCACATCCCTTTGATGTGACTTTGATCAGTTCTTACTTTACTCCATCTGTACTCATGCAGGGCAGTACTGTTGCACCAAATCCAGGTGGGCATTCACACTGGATTCTCCGTGAATGGTTTATACTGCCGTATGTGACATGGTGGCCACCTGTAAACAGTAAGAGAAAGGGTCAAGGGTTGTAATGCTAAGTGTTCTCTTTGAGCGAGAAGCTCTAGACAAGAGGTCACCATTTCGTCTCCTCTCTCCACAACAGCCGAACAGCAGCTCCTGTTATTCCACTGCTGCCCCCTAGAGGGCTCTCTATTTAAACCGTGAACAATAAACTGAGGAATTAAAATGTGTGGTTCTAGGGTGTCTCATCTTCACACCAGGTGGGTTACATTTTTCACTATGTGGACTGGCTGAAATCGAAGCAACAATTCCGATTACTTAAAAAGAGGACCGCTGACACTTAACTGGATAAAATGTAACAGCATGAACACTAGACGTGGCAAAATGATGAAGTCCAGCAGCAGGCTCTGTAAATTATCAGGGATTCCTAGAGCACTCCCTCTTTTCTATCCCTGCTACAGTTACTGTGGGTTGGCTTTAGTTTGGCTTTTGTTTTGAACCCATATTGTATAAGTAATGTTTCTTGTATTTCTTCTTAATATGGCTTATTTTTATTCTCTCACTTTGTGGAAAAAAAATTAAGCTCGTTAGAGATTTGCTTATTCTATTGGTTTTATTTTTAAATGTTTTATGTGTATTCTTATTTCTCCATATCCTATATTATCAATTTGTGTTATTTGATTCCTCCTACTCTCTTCATGTTTAAAGACTTCTACTAATCTAAGATTTTAATAACGAAGAAAACTAGATGTGTAGGTACATGAAAACTCTCAGTACAATCTTTATAATTTTACCGGAACTCTAAAACCAATCTTAAAGTTTATTTTAAAGATTAAAAGATTGGCAAGAGTATACAACAAACTATTTAAAACAGAAGTCATGATCTTAATAATAGACAAAGTAGAATATGAGCCAAGAAAGCAAGGTTACTTTAGAAAGCTAAAGGGTACAACTGGCAATGAAAATATAACAATTATGAATACTGATTTACCAAATAACATAAAAGTAACCTTCATACAGCAGAAATTACAAGATAAGTAAGGAAAAGGAAACAGAAACATGCTAATAAAAAGGAGGCTTTAGGGACTTTCCTGGTCATCCAGTGGCTAAGACTCCATGTTCCCAGTTGTGGGGTTAGGAGGGGGCCTGGGCTGGATCCCTGGTCAGGGAACTAGGTCACATATGCTGCAACTAAAAGATGTATGCCACAACCAAGACCCAGCAGTCAAATAAATAAATACATTTTTTTTTTAAAAAAAAAGAGGCTTCATTTACTTGTCTCATCCAATCTAAAACAAGTTATAATTTTTTAAAAAGCTAAAAACAGAGTGGCCCTAAACAATATAATTAACATAGTAGACCTTACTAATATATATCAAACATTGCATCCTGAAAGTGGAGGACACTCCATTTTTTCAAGTGTCCAATAATATTTATGAAAATTCATCATATTTAAGACTTAAGGACTACTGCAATCCCCCACCTACAGAAATAATGCAGAAACTATCCTATAATCACACTGCAACAAATGAATTTAATAAGAAAATCAAAGAGTCCTCTCTATTTGGAAGTCTAAAAATAAAACTCTCATATAATTATTGGGTCAAAAGGAAGACATACCCCAAACTAAGGAATTAATGGAAATAATAATAAAATTAATGTAAAGAATATATACCAGAATCTATGAAATGCAGTTCACGTAGTGCTCAGAGGAATACTTAATCACCTTAAATACATATTTCAAACCAAAATGCAGAAATCAGAATTCCTCTTTAAAGGTTAGAAAATAATAACAAAATAAACTAAAGGAATGCTGCAGAAAGGAATAAATGAAAAAACAAATTATAATACATTTTAGAAAATAAGAAAAGCAGAACTACTATATAAACCTAAAATACTTTTATTTTAAAGTAAATAACTCATCAGCCCAAACAAAACTGAGGAGGTGAGAAAGTGCAAACACAAAAAAGAACAAATAATGGAAGGAAATAAAGAGATAGAAGATATTTAAAATACACAGAAGGGGGAAAAGTGGAAGCAGTGACAGATTTTATTTTCCTGGGCTCCAAAACCACTGTGGACAGTGACTACAGCCAAGAAATAAAAAAATGCCTTCTCCTTGGAAGGAAAGCTATGACAAAACTAGACAGTGTATTAAAAAGCAACAACATCATTTTGCAGATAAAGGTCCATATAGTCAAAGCTATGGTTTTCCCAGTAGTCATATATGGATGTGAGAGTTGGACAATAACAGAAGAATTGATGCTTAGGAATTGTGGGCTGACTCTTGAGAGTCCCTTGGACTGCAAGGAGATCAAACCAGTCAATCCTAAAGGAAATCAATCCTGAATATTCATTGCAAGGACTGATGCTGAAACTGGAGCTCCAATACTTTGGCCACCTGATTCAAAGAGCTGACTCACTGGAAAAGACCCTGATGCTCAGAAAGATTGAAGGCAAAAGAGAATGGGATAGCAGAGGATGAGATAGTTAGATAGCATCACTGACTCAATGGACACGAGTCTGAGCAAATTCCAGGAAACAGTGGAGGGACAGAGGAGCCTTGTGTGCTGCAGTCCATGGGGTTGAAAAGAGTTATGACTTAATGTGAGTTACCGACTTAACAACAACAAAGTACCATAACTGACTTTGCTCAACATCATGCAAATAAATTTGAATTGAATGATAACTGTTTAGTAAAATAGACTGTTTTCAGTCTAGAACTTATCATGTATACTGTTTTGGTTTTCAGTGAGTATAAACTTCCTTTCCAGGAATTCTAAATGGTTCTTTTACATGTGCTGGTTAGCAGGGAGCTAGAGTGTTGTGGAGAAAGAGAGGCAAGTTTTCAGCCTGTGTAGTCAGGCAGCCAGGATAGGCAGGGATGTACAGACTCCAGATTTCTAGGGTAATAATGTTGTAGGGGGCATTTAACCTTGAAACACCAGCATGCAACTCCTAATCTGAGCCAATACCTTCAAAGAAAGGATAAAGTGGTCTTACGTTGGAGCACTCCCTGACTATTCCAGAAGCCAAAGCAAACACTCTCTGGAAGAAAGCTTCTTCCACATACTAAGATCAAGCAATGCCTAGGAAATCCCTTGGACAGAAGAGCCTGGCAGCTGCAGTCCATGGAATCACAGAGTCAGACACCACTGAGCATGCAGGCAATCAATCAAATCAATGGATTCACAAAGATTATCAAATAAATAAGGAAGCCAGCCACTATGAGTAAAAATCAGAAGTAGCAAGGGAAAAAACAGAGTTAGATTCCAAGGGGACAAAGCTATTAGAAGCAACAAATACAGGGCTTCCCTGGTGGCTCAGGTGTAAGGAGTCCACCTGCTAAAGCAGGAGACATGGGCTTCATCCCTGGTTTGGAAAGATCCCACATGCCTCAGAGCAACTGAACCTGTGCATCAGAACTACTCTGAATCTGTGCTCCAGAGCCTGGGAGCTGCAACCGCCGAGCCCACAAGCCGCAACTGCTGAAGCCTGCATGCCCTAGAGCCTGTGCTCCAGTAGAAGAAGCCTGTGCACCACAGCTGGAGCGTGGCCCCCACTCACCACAGCTAGAGAAAAGCCTGCGTGCAGCAATGAAGATCCAGCACACCAAATAAATAAATAAAAATTTTAAAGCGACAAATACAGAATATAGAACACACATATACACAAGAAATGTAAAGAGTAAAAAGAGTTGATTTACAAATGAAAGCATATAAAAAGACGATCAAGATTGAATGGATAGATCAGGAAAAAATATATTCTAGAAATCAGAAAAAACAGGATTGTTGAAATTAAAGTCTTAAAAGACGGCTTCAGATTTGGGACAACTGAAGAAAGGATTCGAGAATTAGAAGATTTGTCAAAAGGTTATATCCAGAACATGAGAAAAATAGATACAGAAATGAAAAACATAAAAGAAAGATTTAGAGACATGGAGGATAAAATGAGAAGGTATACCATAGAAATAACTGAAGTTTTGAAAAGAAAGTAGGTCATAAGAGACAATAGAAATATTTTAACCAATATTGGTTAACAGTATTCTAGAACAAATGAAGCATTAAAACTCACAGATCAGTGTACCCCAAAGAGAAAAAAATGAACATAAATTCATAACCAGAAACATTAGAGTAAAATTTCAGAATACCACAGATGCAAAGGTCCTGAAAACAGCCATAAAGAATGAAAGATCATCACCAAGGGCAAGAGTTAGCATGACAACACAAGTCTCAGTAGCAACAATGGAAGCCAGAGAACAATGGGATGGGTATTTATCACATTGAAAGAACGCACAGGTGAACCAAGAAATGTGAACACGCCAAAACTCAAATGTGTTTTCAAACTAAAAAATAATAATAAGGAGGAAATTTACTCCTAAAAATATACTTGAAAACAACTTCTGGAATCTTTCCTAGTGGCCCAGTGGCTAAGATTCTGTGTTCCCAAGTGCAGAGGGCCAGGGTTTGATCCCTGGTCAGGGAACTAGATCCCACGTTTGTATACCACAACTAAAAAAAGACCCTGCATGCCACAATGAATCTTGAAGATCCCACATGCTGCAAGTAAGACCCAGCACAGCCAAATAAATAAAGAGAAATATTTAAAACAGAAAAGAAACAATGGAGGTCAAAATAAAGTAGAATCATATTTCTTTAAGGGCTGAGAGAGGGGAAAAAACCTGTTAACTCAGAATTCTATATTCAGAAAAAAAAACCTGGAGGATGATGATGAAATAAAGACATTCTCAAATGAAGAAAAACTAAGATAATCCATTGTCAACAGAGCTTCTCCAAAAGAAGTTAAAGGAAGTTATTCAGACAGAAGGGAAATGATATGAGCAGGAAACTTGGGTCACTGGGAATAAAGAACAACAGAAATTTTAAATATCCTCTCCTAGTGAATTATTCAACATGTTTGATGGTTGATAGCAAGTATTACAGCATTACTAGGGCTCCCCAGGTGGCAGGGTGGCAAAGAATCCACCTGCCAATGCAGGAGACATGGGCTAGATCCTGGGTCGGGAAGATCCTCTGGAGAAGGAAATGGCAACCCACTCCAGTATTCTTGCCTGGAGAATCCCATGGAGAAAGGAGCCTGGTGGGCCATAGCCTGTGGGGTTGCAAAGAGTCAGACGCCATTAAGTGACTGAGTGCACACACACATTATAACGCTATAATGGGTTTTAATCTATGTAGACATGAGATAACAGGCTGACCTCTGATTCCATCTGCTTCTCGGAAAGCAACTGCTTCTCCCTCTGCTCAGCATGTCTCTTCTCTGCCATGTGGCCTCTAGGTTTTTTATAACTTCTGTTGCCTATGGTCATCTTGGCTTCTCTGGCTTCTCTCCATCTTTGATGCTATGGCTACTGCCTGATTCTCTCTGTGTTTTCCATGCCATCGCTGACACCACAACCACACACACTCACTCACTCACATCATAGTGAGAGACTGGCCCTATTCCTTCTGGTTTGGTCAGTAGTTCCACTCAAGTATAACTCTTAGGGTCCTAGATAGCTTGTGATTTGCCTGTGGCTGAATAGCAGTTTCATTTTGCTGACATGATGGCTGCCAGGTGGAATACAGCTGCACTAAACTGTTAGTCTGACAGTTAGACATGAACTGTTAAGACATGAACCATGTAATGCACTTTCACCCTTCTAGGCCTTTATATGGTCTATTCTTTCTTCCTGGAATGTCTTTTCCTCTTCTCTGTCCAGAAAACTTTAAAACCCAGCACAATTCACTCCTTTTCCCCCTGAGTCCTCCTTGCCCATTACATCCAACTTCTATTCAAGCATTTAATATGCTGTTTAATAGACCCTATCTATGTATTTGTCTCCCCAAGCTTTTGGGATTCAGGAGATACTCGTTATTTTTATTACCAAACATGTTCATTCATACATTCAGTTAGTCATTCAACAAACACTAATTAAATGTCCACTGTGTATCGGTCACTGTATCAGGTATTGGGATGCAAATGTGAACACGGCAGATAGAATCTCTCTCCCCATGGAGATTAGTGTGTTTTGCACACATAGCACATAGTAAATGCTCAATAACTTCTTTTGAATTGAATTGCACTTGTTAATAGTTCCTCTACCAAAGAACTTTTGGCAGGTAACTTTTGACCCTTCTCAGCCATCAAAGCCTTACACATGCAAAGCAGGACAGTAAAGTGGGCCATGAGGTACCCATCTACAATTTCAAGAGGTTCTTCAAACTTTTTTTAATCTCCTCTTTTAGCGTTTATTTATTTGGCTGTGTCAGGTCTCGGGAGGCTCTTCCTCGCAGCGCAAGGCCTTCTCTAGCTGTGTCGCACGGGCTCTGCAACATGCGGGATTCTAGTTCCCCGACCAGGGATTGAACCGGCATCCCCTGCACTGGAAGGTGTCTTCTTAACCACTGGACCACCAGGGAAGTCCTGGTGCTTCAAACTTGACTTAATCAAAAACCAACTTGATCACATTTCCCAATCCTTCTTTACATGTCCCACATCTCTGTAAATGACACCATCATACACCTACTTGCCCCAGTCAAGAACCAGGGAGTCATACTGGATCAATCTTTTGCCATCTCTCCTTCTCTGCCACTCGCTCTCCTCTCTCTCTCCCTACCATCACCAATGGAACAACAGTCTGGACAATTCCACTTCCTTAGCATCTCTTTCACCCTCCCCCATCCCTATTCCTGCTAACCCTACCCCGTTTCTGGTCCTTATCATCTCTCACCAGCACTCCAAAGAACTTTTCTCATGGGTCTCCTGTTTCCTTTGCAACCACATCACTTATCTCTTCCTGGCCCCAACTTCATGGATTTCCCTGAAATTTCACCAGCATCCTGGAACCCTTGCTGCCTATTTGAATGCCTACCTTCCCCAGCTCTCCTCCATCTCTGCCAACCTGGCAGATGCCTACTCAAATTTCAAGACTCAGTTCAACTTGCTCCCCAAGAAGTCTTTTCTGTCTCCCCAACATAAACTGAACCCTCCCTGACTTGTGCTCCACATCCTATACAGAATTCATTCTTCACAGCAGTACACAGTTGCATTCATTTTTTTATCATTCTGTTTCCCCCACCAGGCTAGGAACTCCTTGAGGGCACAAATTTCATATTCTTAATGCCTTGTGTATAATAAGGGCTTCCCAGGTGGCTCAGTGGTAAGAATTTGCTTGCCAATGCAAGGAGATGCAAGAAGTAGGGGCTCTGTCCCTGGGTCGGGGAAGGGTAGAAGAGGAAATGTCAACCCACTCCAGTCTTCTTGCTTGGAGGATCCCATGGACAGAGGAGCCTACTGGGCTACAGTTCATAGGATCACAAAGAATCAACAGGACTGAGGATGCACGCATATAATAGTGCTCAGTAAACACTTTGTGAATGAATCCAGTAAACAAACAAAATACTTTCCTATCTTTACCCTTCTTTTTCTGTGAAACAAGCAACCAGTCCTGGGGAATCCTGGTGATCCAGTTGTTAATAAGAATCTGCCTGCCAATTCAGGACATGGGTTTGATCCCTGGTCCAGGAAGCTCTCACATGCCACAGAGCAACTAAACCCAGGTGCTGTAACTAGATAGCCTGCTCATCACATCTAGAAAGTAGCCGCCATTTGCCTTCAACTAGAGAAAGCCTGTGTGTAGCAATGAAGATCCAATGCAGCTAAAAATAAATAATAAATGATATTTTTAAATTACTAGCAATGCAAAGAGGCAAGAAAATATTACCAATAATCAGGAAAAAATAGAGTCAATGGAAATAGAGCAGATATGACACAGATGATGGAATCGGAAGACAAGGGCTGTAAAACAACTACTGTAAGTATTACAATAAGACAATAAAGAGAATTAAAGATACAAAATAATCAAATGGTAGATCAAGAGAAGATAAATATAACTACAATAAACATTTCACGAGACACATGGACTCACAGATTTAATAACACACTCATCTGTGCCTAATAGGATAATAGAGTGATCCCCATCTCAAACATTGCTAGTGGGGATGTAAATGGATATCATCCTTCTGAAGGGCACTTTGGTAACATCTAACAAGATCCCAGGCTTCCCGGGTAGCTCAGACAGTAAAGCATCTGTCTGCAATGTGGGAGACCCAGGCATTGAATGCCCAGGTCAGGAAGGTCCCCTGGAGAAGGAAACGGCAACCCACTCCAGTCCTCTTGCCTGGAAAATTCCATGGATGGAGGAGCCTGGTGGGCTACAGTCCATGGGCTTGCAAAGAGTTGGACATGGCTGAGCAACTTCACTTCTTCAACAAGATCACAAGTGCATCTACCCTTTGGACCAGCAGTAATGTTTCTGAGAATTCATTATTCAAATCTACTTGCACACAGGCAAAATAATGTGAGGGGAAGATTAATCATCTCCTTGTCCACTTCAGCAAAAGATTGGGGGGAAAAAATCTAAATGTCCATCATTAGATGACTGGTTAAATAAATCATAGTAAATTTGTTCAATGGAATATTCTATTACAATATTACAGTTGTAAAAAGAATGATGAAGTACTCTGTTCTGATATAGAAAGATTTCCAAAATACAAATTGAACAGCCAAAATTAAGAATAGTGTGTTTAGTATGCTCTCTTTACATGCATTCATTTTGCTGGCTTGTTCATGAGAAACTCTAAATCATATGAGAAATGAATACCATGGTCTCCAGGAAAGATGTGTGTAGGAACTAGAAAGACTGGAACAATAAGAAGGTTTTCATTCTCTACCTTTCTATTTATTCTAAAAATTGAAGTGAAACTAAAGCAATTATAAGTTCTTGGAGACAGTAGGTATTAGTACTATCTTATAGAAAATGATTTGTTTTTAGGGGTCCAGAAACATAAAAATATCCATGACCTTTTCCCCATTAACTCTTTTGGAAATTTACTCTCCAGAAGGAATTCAATAGGGACTTCCTTGGTGCTCCAGTGGTTATGAATCTGGGGATGCGGATTCGATCAATGCAGGGGATGCGGATTTGATCAATACAGGGGATGCAGATTCAATCCCTGGTGGAGGAACTAAGATACCACATGCCACATGGCCAAAAAAAGAAAAAAGAAAGACAGTTGAACTCATAGAAACAAAGAACAGAATGGTGTTTGCTAGGGGCTGGGGGATATATATATCTAATGTATAACATAGTGACTATAGTTGATAATGCTGCATTGTATGGTTGAAATTTATTAAGAATAGAACTTTAGTGTTTGTACCAAAATAAATTTGTTGTTGTTGTTGTTGAGCAGCTCAGTCGTGTCTGGCTCTTTGTGACCTCATGGACTGAAGCACACCAGGCTCCTCTGTCCTCCGCTATCCATGGAGTTTGCTCAAATTCACATCCATTGAATTGGTGATGCTATCTAACCATCTCATTCTCTGCCGTTCCCTTCTCCTTTTCCCAAATAAATAAATAAATAAATGATAAATATGTGAGATGATGAATGCGTTAACTCAATTGTGGGAATCACTTCACAACATACATGCATAATCAAATCATTACAATGTACATTTTAAATCTATTAATATTAAAATTTTATTTATCTATTATATTTCAATAAAACTGGAAAAAATATTTGGGAGCCAAAGTACTCTTATGGGGATTAGCCACTTCCATATCCTTTGATATAGCTTATTGTACATGTGTATCATTCTCTTATTTGCTTACTAAATATGGCATGCTAGATTTTTTTCTTCATGCCAAAACAATTCATGTCCATTGCAGAAAATGTAGGTAATGTGGATAAATAAGAGAAGAAAAAAATAATATGAAAATCACCCAAAATTCTACCACCCAGCAATGTTACCTTTTTGTACACTTCCTTTCCATGTAACCAGGGAGGAGACCTACAGTGCATACTCCTCCGTCTAAAAGAATTTCCCCTCTTACAGCCCCTGCCACTAATGCTGCCTTAGTTTATACCACATAACTCCATCCCACAAGTCACCAGGATTAGACACCCTCCCTGTATTAGTCAGGGTTTAGTCAGGAAAGCAGACGCCACCCTGGGTTTTTCAAACCAAATAAAGGAAATTGGTTCCACAGGAAATGGAAAAGCTGAGAAGCCAAACACAGGACGGTGAGGAGACTGAAGGTTAGCAACTAGCCAGAAACAACTGCTGCTCTAGGCAGAAGGGACAGCAGGAGAAGGAGGTTTTATCAGAGCGCAGAGTTCGGGGCCAGTCAGAAGGAGCCAGAACTAAGGAGGGGGATTTCCAGGGAGCTGGAATCACAGAGGCAGGGTCTGATTGTGGGGGAGAGGAAACTTCATGGGAGAGAAGTAGCCACAGTCAAAGACCTCATAGGAAGAAGGAAAAAGGGGGAACTACCCCCTTTTCCCTCCTCCTATTCTCCAACTATCTGTCTTCCCTTGGCCGAACTTACCTAAAAGGCTCTGGGCTAAGAAGCCTGAGGAGTGATGGGGAAGGGGACAAGGGAAGGGGGATGGGAGTGAGTACAAATAGGCAATTGGCCAGCAATTGTCTAAAGGCAGCCAATCAATGGGTTAGCCACGCACCACCTATGTAGTATTTTTTTGTTTTTAGTTAATTAATTTTGGCTGCACCGAGTCTTAGTTGCAGCTTGCAGGATCTTCCATCTTCCTTGCAGCATGTGGGGTCTTTAGTTGCAGCAATGTAAACTCTTAATTCCCACGCCAGGGATCAAACCCGGGCCCCCTGCATTGGGAGCACAGAGTCTTACCCACCGGATCATCAGAGAAATCCTACCTATGTAGTATTATCACCAAAAAGGTTTAAGCTGAATCTAATCAAGAGGAAATAATCAGGCAAATCAAATTGAAAGAAATTGTGCAAAACAGCTGGCCTAGACTCTCCAGAAAGTCAATGTCACAAAAGATGAAAAACAGCCAGAGAACTTGCCTGAATTAAAGGACATTGGGAAGACATGAAAACTAATTTCTGTGTGCGCTCA
Source organism: Antilocapra americana (assembly GCA_007570785.1). NCBI lineage: Eukaryota > Metazoa > Chordata > Mammalia > Artiodactyla > Antilocapridae > Antilocapra > Antilocapra americana. Next base: position 27,907,320 of record ML664177.1, on the reverse strand, counting down.
TTATCTGAATAGTGGATCCAAAAAATCATATGTCAATTGTGGAAATATGAATCTGAGTAGCAGATTACAGTTGTATATAATTGCTAAACTTCTTGAGTGTGACTGACTGTGGTTATGCAGGAGAATGCCCTTGATCTCAGGAGATATATACCAAAGTATTTGATATCTTCAACTGACTGCATACATATATATATACATGGAGAAAGAAAGTGTGATCAAGCAAATGTAGCAAATGATAAAAATCAGTGACTCTAAGGAAAGGGTCTATAGACTTTCAATGTACTATACGTGTGACTATTCCAAAAGCTGAACGGTTTTCAAACTAAAAACTTGAGAAAAAAAATAGGCTTTGAGCAGTGGCATAAGGTGAAAAAGATGAACTGAACCAATCAGTTCTTAGGAATTTGAACCTAAAAGCATAAAAAGAAACTGCTAGCTCCAAGGGAGGCGGGTGCGCTGTGGAAGTGGCTGACTGGTGGGATGGCAGATGAAGAAGAGAATCCCACCTTTGAGGAAGAAAATGAAGAAATTGGAGGAGGTGCAGAAGGTGGACAGGGTAAAAGAGACTTTTTTCTCAAGAATTAAGGTATATGATGTATGGGTTTGGAGATGACCAGAATCCTTATACTGAATCAGTAGATATTCTTGAAGACCTTGTCAAAGAGTTCATCACTGAAATGATTCAAAAGGCAAAGTCAATTGGAAGTCATGGTCGGGTACAAGTTGAAGATACTGTCTTCTTGATTCAAAAGGATCCAAGAAAGTGTGCTAGGGTTAAAGACTTGCTTACTATGAATGATGATTTGAAAAGCGCTAGAAAAGGATTTTATGAAGCAAACTATGGATCTTGACACCTATTGTACTTTCTGAAGCTTCATTACCTTCTGGGGAAGCCATATTTAGTAACTATATTTTCCACAGTAAGGTCCTGATACCTAAACATGTGAATGAAAAACGGAGAACCACAAAGTTCTCAGGCTTTATTTTCACATCTTCAATTTTAGAGTGATATATGAGCCTTTAATTGCCTGCCATTATATTACCATACTTAAATTACTTATTGGATTTTAATGACCACATGTAAGTCAAAGTATCTTTGGTTTGCAAATCATTCAGTTTCTTCTGACTCTTTACCATGTCAATGATGAACTGATAGTTATATATCCCATTAATTATATTGTGCCATTGTAGGTTGTACTGTAGCTGTTTAATATGTGAAATCTAAATGGCACCTTTGACTTTGATAGCTAAGGTGTGTTTTATGTATTTCTAAAGCTTTCAGACTACAGTAGTGTAAGTTTTTAAAAGATAATGAACTGGTTTGTGTTTAAGGAGAAAATGATTTTAGAAAATACAGCCTTTTGTAGGAATGTTTATTTGTCTTAAGATAATTTGTTTTAATATTCTTCTTTAGATAACAAGAGTGATTTAATTTTAATTTTTTATTTCTTGAGAAACTAAAAATTTCCTATGAATGTTTCTGTGTTGGAAGATTTACTGGATTAAAAATCTTTGGGGTTTATAATACATTATTCATCAGATTTTAAAAGAACTCATTTCCCCAGGTCAGATTAAAACTTCTGAAAGTGCTTTCAGTAGCAGGAAAGGCATTGCTGAAAAAGTTGATGGCAGGTAAGCATTTGGGGTAGTGTTTTATTAACGTATTTGTTAGTATTTATTTATTGTGAAAACGTGTACTTGACTAAAACCAAGTGTGGCTATGGAAACCACTTTTGTAGTTCAGGATATACAAATTTTGTGTGTATTTAGCTCGTTGTATTATTCCTGCACTTAGCTTAAAGTAAGGATTGAAATTGCATTTAAAGGGATCACTGAATACTACTCTTTGTGAAACTGAATGTTTTGTGTGCCACTTATAAACATCATCTATGAATCAGTGCTTAGGAAGATTTCACTTTCTTAACCTATTAATATAAGGAATAAAGTATGAAAAATTAAAAAGATTACTTAAAAAAAAGAAACTGATAGTTAGCAATAAAGTTGTAGGTGACAGAAAAAAACATGGCTGGACTTAAGTGAAAGAAAATGAAAGTTGCTCAGTCACGTTCGACTCTGCGACCCCATGGACTGTAGCCCACCAGGCTTCTCTGTCCATGGGATTCTCTAGGGAATAATACTGGAGTGGGTTACCATTCCCTTTTCCAGGGGATATTCCTGACCCAGGGCCATCTGAGCCACCTGGGAAATCCAGTGCAACAACAAACAAGGGAATTCCCCGACAGTCCAGTGATTAAGACTCGGTGCTTCTGCGGCAGGGCAGCAAGTAGGATTCCTGGCTGGAGAACTAAGGTCCTGCTTGCTGCAAGGGCAAAAACAGAAACAAAATAAAAAGTCCCAACAAACTAAAGTTATATGTAAATCAAAATTATGTGGTGGGAGAAATGCTACATAGCACTGTTTGAAAAATAGCAGCCAAGTATTCTTCCCATCTCTGTAAGCACATGCCACTTCCCCCATCAGGAGGTGAAGTCTATTTCTTCTCTCTGATATGAACTTGCTTTGATCAAAGAAATGCAGCAGAAGTGACATAGTGCCAACTCTGGACCTAGAGCTGAAGGTGCCTGACTGCTTTATTCCTCTTGGAGACTTGAGTCACCATGTAAAGAAGCCCTGCTGGAGAGACTGGTCCAGCTAGCTCCCAGCTATTCTAGACACCTTAGCTGAGAAGCCACACTTGTCAGTGAAGCCAGCATCACCCTCCAGCCCCAGTCAAGCTGACCCAGCCAACACCTGACAGAGCAAGGATGAGCTGTCCCTGCCAATCCCTTCCTAAATCACAGTATCATGAACCAATAAATAAATGGCTATTGATGTTTTAAGTTAAAGAATTTGGGAGAGGTTTACTATGTAGCCAATAGGGAACAGAGCAAGCAGTCAGGGACACAGAGATGCCTCCAAGGAGAGTGAAAAACTTTCTGAGTTTTATCATTCCAGGTCATTCCACAGGTAGACTCAAAACAACCCCCACTCCTGTCTTGAGTTAAATGAAGCAGGGGTGGGGAGGGATGGATTGGGAGTTTGGGATTAGCAGATGCAAACTATTATATAGAGAATGGTCCTAAAGTATAGCACAGGGAACTATATGTGATAAACCACAATGGAAAAGAACATGAAAAATGTGTATAAATATATATATGTACATATATATATAACTGAATCAACTTGTTGTATAGCAGAAATTAACACAATGTAAATCAACTATACCTCAGTATATATATTTTTTAAATGAATAAATTAAGCAGGTCTGCCAAGAGAACACATTGGTCATAGCAAACACCCTCTTCCAACAACACAAGAGAAGACTCTATACATGGACATCACCAGATGGTTGACACCAAAATCAGATTGATTATATTCTTTGCAGCCAAAGATGAAGAACCTCTATACAGTCAGCAAAAACAAGACCGGGAGCTGACTGTGGCTCAAATCATGAACTCCTTATTATCAAATTCAGACTGAAATTGAAAAAAGTGGAGAAAACCACCAGACCATTGAGGTAAATCAAATCCCTTATGACTATACAGTGGAAGTGAGAAAGAGATTTAAGGGACTAGATCTGACAGACAGAGTGCCTGATGAACTATGTATGGAGGTTCCTGACATTGTACAGAAGACAGGAATCAAGACCATCCTCAAGAAAAAGAAATGCAAAAAAGCAAAATGGCTGTCTGAGGTGGCTTTGCAAATAGCTGTGAAAAGAAGGGAAGCAAAAAAGCAAAGGAGAAAAGGGAAGATATATCCATTTGAATGCAGAGTTCCAAAGACTAACAAGAAGAGATAAGAAAGCCTTCCTCAGTGATCAATGCAAAGAAATAGAGGAAAACAACATAATGGGAAAGACTAGAGATCTCTTCAAGAAAATTAGAGATACCAAGGGAACATTTCATGCAAAGATGGGTTCAATAAAGAACAGAAATGGTAGGGACCTAACAGAAGCAGAAGATGTTAAGAACAGGTGGCAAGAATACACAGAAGAACTGTACAAAATAGATCTTCATGACCCATATAATCACAATGGTGTGATCACTCACCTAGAGCCAGACATCCTGGAATGTGAAGTCAAGTGGGCCTTAGGAAGCATCACTACAAACAAAGCTAGTAAAGGGATGGAATTCCAGTTGAGCTATTTCAAATCCTGAAAGATGATGCTGTGAAAGTGCTGCACTCAACATGCCAGCAAATTTGGAAAACTCAGCAGTGGCCACAGGACTGGAAAAGGTCAGTTTTCATTCCAATCCCAAAGAAAGGCAGTACTAAAGAATGCTGGAACTACCGCACAATTGCACTCATCTCACACCCTAGTAAAGTAATGCTCAATATTCTCCAAGCCAGGCTTTAGTAATATGTGAACCGTGAACTTCCAGATGTTCAAGCTGGATTTAGAAAAGGCAGAGGAACCAGAGATCAAATTGTCAACATCTGCTGTATCATTGAAAAAGCAAGAGAGTTCCAGAAAAACATCTATTTCTGCTTTATTGACTATGCCAAAGCCTTTGACTGTGTGGATCACAATAAACTGTGGAAAATTCTTAAAGAGATGGGAATACCAGACCACCTGACCTGCCTCTTGAGAAACCTGTATGCAGCTCAGGAAGCAACAGTTAGAACTGGACATTTGGAACAACAGACTGGTTCCAAATAGGAAAAGGAGTACGTCAAGGCTGAATATTGTCACCCTGCTTATTTAACTTCTCTGCAGGGTACATCATGAGAAATGCTGGGCTAGAGGAACCACAGCTGGAATCAAGATTGCTGGGAGAAATATCAATAACCTCAGATGTGCAGATGACACCACCCTTATGGCAGAAAGTGAAGAAAAACTAAAGAGCCTCTTGATGAAAGTGAAAGAGGAGTGAAAAAGTTGGCTTAAAGCTCAACATTCAGAAAACAAAGATCATGGCATCTGGTCCCATCACTTCATGGCAAATAGATGGGGAAACAGTGGAAACAGTGGCTGACTTTATTTTTCTGGGCTCCAAAATCACTGCAGATAGTGATTGCAGCCATGAAATTAAAAGATGCTTACTCCTTGGAAGGAAAGTTATGACCAACCTAGATAGCATATTAAAAAGCAGAGACATTACTTTGCCAACAAAGGTCCATCTAGTCAAGGCTATGGTTTTTCCAGTGGTCATGTATGGATGTGAGAGTTGGACTATAAAGAAAGCTGAGCACAGAAAAATTGATGCTTTTGAACTGTGGTGTTGGAGAAGACTCTTGAGAGTCCCTTGGACTGCAAGGAGATCCAAGCAGTCCATCCTAAAGGAGATCAGTCCTGGGTGTTCATTGAAAGGACTGATGTTGAAGCTGAAACTCCAATACTTTGGCCACCTCATGCAAAGAGCTTATTCATCGGAAAAGACCCTGATGCTTGGGAAAGATTGAGGGTAGGAGGAGAAGGGGATGACAGAGGATGACATGGTTGGATGGCATCACAGACTCAATGGACATGGGTTTGGGTGGACTCTGGGAGTTGGTGATGGACAGGGAGGCCTGGGGTTCTGCGGTTCATGGGGTTGCAAAGAGTCAGACACGACTAAGCAACTTAACTGAACTGTTCCCTGTAATAGGAAGAGCCAGCCACAAATGTCCCCTCCTATCTTTTCTCTTTGCAGATGTTTTCATTTTTCAAAGAGTCTGATGAATATCTCTTAGTTGTGCTTGTCCCCATTCATTTCCTTATTTATTAACAGCACTTGATTTTTTTCAATGGTTTGTTGTGAAATGCATCATCAAATAAAAGGAGGGATAAAATCATTCATGCAACCTAAATATAATTATAGTGTAAACAATCATCCACTAAGTTTGAGGTATAAAACAAAGCCAGTCTTTCCAAAGCCTCTGTTTACTCCTCAATTGCAGTCTCTTCTCTACCTCCAAGCACTAAACACTGTGATGACTTCTGCATTGATCATTTTTTCCTCTTCACTTTTCCACCTAGACATTCACCCCTAAACATGACTTCGTTTTGAAAATCTGAGTAGCAAGCACCAGTGAAGGAGGGTAAGGAAAGGGTGATGCTTCAGCTGTTGAAGGAGATGAACTGAACTGTCTCTGGGTAATTGTCTGGGCTTCAGCTTCCCTGAGCATTTATGAGAGACTTTTATGGGAAAATCATTGAGTAAGACGATGAGTAACACTGGGCATCAGGCTCAGCACCGTTGAGACATGAGGCAGTGCCACAGCATGGGCCAGGTTTTAGGTGTTCAGCCAGGACACAGTCAGAAGGATAGGCTGTTCTGTATCTTCTGTTCACCAAGACTTGCCTTCCATCTCTTCCAAGAGTTCAAAGCAGAACATTTCTAGACACTATCCATGGCAGGTCAGGCAGCAGGGCATGCAAGAGTGATCAGCGGGTTGATGAAGTTTAGAGAAAAATTGGGGCCAGACTCTCTGGGCATTTTGTCCTTGATTTAAAAGTCTGTATGAGAGTGGGGTGGCGGGGTAGGGGCAATGGTGGTGGTGGCCCTCCACCATTTTGTCTCTCTCTGGGGTTGTACTGCTTCAATCTAATTTGTCTCCTTCCACATCTAGCGCACAGCTGTCATCCTCAGATTGCCCTTCATCCTCAGGTTCCTTTCACCTTTCTCCTGTGTCAGATTCCTAGTTTTGGTATTCCATGCTGGAGGAGGAAATGGCAGACTAGTATATTTGCCTGGAGAATCCCATGGACAGAGGAGCCTGGTGGGCTATACAGTCCATGGGGTCACATAGAGTTGGATGCGACTGAGTGACTGAGCATGCATACACACCTTCCTCTTGGTTTATTCTCTTATTAAAAAAGCACAGCTTCCAGTAGCTTCTTCAGAAAGGATGCGTGGGAGGGAAATGCATCCTTGAAATCTTGCCTTCCTGAAAATGTCTTTATTTACCCTCAAACTTGACTGATAATTTAGTTAAGTGGAGAATTCTAGATTGGAAATCATTCTGCTTTGATATTTTTTTTAAAAAATTTGCTTTATTTATTTATTTTTTTGGCTGAGCTGAGTCTTCATTGTAGTGAATGGGTTTTCTCTAGTTGTGGTGTGCAGGCTCAGTAGCCTTTCCGCATGTGGGATCCTAGTTCCTCAACCAGGAATTGAACACAAGTCCGCTGTACTAGAAGGTGGATTCTTAACTCCTGGACCACCAGGGAAGTCCCTGCTTCAGTATTTTGAAGGCATTGCTCTGCTGCTTCCAGTGTTATTCACTGAAGTATGAAAAGCCAAAGCTAATTCCTGATCTCCATCTCTTTTTATCTCTCAAAGATTTTTAAATCTCTTTGACCCTGTGTCCAGAAATTTCATGATGATGTGTCTGGATGAGTGGGACTCTTTTCATCCTTTTTTCTGGGAATTCAAAGAATCCTTCAGTCTGGAAACTCATGTCCTCGAGCTTGGTAAATTTTTCTGTACTGTTTTATTGATGGCTCAGACAGTAAAGAATCTGCCTGCAATGCGGGAGACCTGGGTTTGATCCCTGGGTTGGGAAGATACCCTGGAGAAGGGAAAGGCTACCCACTCCAGTATTCTGGCCTGGAGAATTCCATGGACTGTACAGTTGGAAAGAGTAGGACACGACTGAGCGACTTTCACTTTCACTTTTATCAATGACTACCTCCTTTAAATGTTCTCTGTTTTCTCTGTTCTCTCTCTCTAGAGCTCCTGTTATGCTGATATTAAACCTCCTAGGCTTATACTCTAATATTCTCATCTTTACCCTCCTATCCATCTCTTCTTCAGGATTTTTTCAAGTTTATCTTCCAACTCTTCTATGACATTTTTCAGGTCTACTATCCTGCCTTAATTTTTAAGGATCTTTTTTATTCTCTTAATATTTATAATTATATAATCCTGTTCTTACAACAGGCCTCCCAGGTGGCTCAGTGGTAAAGAATCTGCCTGCCAACTCAGGAAACACAGGAGACTTGGGTTTGATCCCTGGGTCGGGAAGATCCCCTGCAGAAGGAAATGGCAATCCACTCCAGTATTCTTGCCAGGAAAATTCCATGGACAGAGGAGCCTGGTGGGCTATAGTCCATGGAGTCACAAAGAGTTGGACACAACTGAGTGAGCATGCATATGTGTTCTTACAGCATGAATCTGATATATTCTCTTACCTTTAGGAATTTATTAGTGAGAGATTTTTAAAGTATTTATACCCCTGTACCCTATGTGGTTGTTTTGCTGTGTTTTTTTCTTTTGTTTTTAACTCTTGCCTTCAATGTCAGAAGCAGCATTTGATTCTTTTGCAGGCAACTTGCTTCCACTCACATTTTCAACCCATACAAGTGGACTTACCATTTGCTAATTCTTTTGTCCTGAATGATATACTTAACTTGCCTGGGCTTTAGTTTCTTCATCACTTAAATGAGGATGATGATGGAATCTATTTTATTGGAGTTGTCAAGGATTAAGTAAAATAATACAGAGAACACTGATTAAGTGCCTTTTCAAGCTTTGGAAGTCTAAATTGTCTAAGGTTACACATCTAATCATAGAAAACTCAGACTTAGATTTATGATTTGACACATAATTAGTCCTCCATAAATTTCACTATTATGTAATAACAGTTTAGAAGAGAGGAGCACATGATCCAAGCCTGGCTAAAGAGATTCAGCACTAGGATTGTTACTGGAATGATTTGAAAGGAAAGGCTCTTTTCTTACTAGGTTATTAAATTGATAAAACACCATCTCAGAGCTGCTACTAGCCTTCTGCGATGGTTGATGTTTTATGTCAAATTGACTAGGCACTGGATATCCAGATAGCTGGTTGAACGTTATTTCTGGGTGGTCCGTGAAGATGTTTCCAGAAGAGACTAGCATTTGAATGAGTGGGCTTAGTAAAGCAGAAGGCCTTCCCCAATGTGGGTGGCCTTATCCAATCCATTGAGGGCTGACTAGAACAAAAAGGTGTAAAGAGGTTGCACTCTGCCTGAATATTTGTCCTCAAGCACTCCTAGTCCCCAAACCTTCAAACTCAGACTAGAACCTATGCCATCAGTTCTCCAGCTCTCTGGCCTTTGATACACCATCAGCTCTCTTTGGTTTCCAGCTTACAGATGGCAGATTATGGGACTTCTCAGCCTCCATAACAACATGGGCCAGCACCTTATAATAAATCTCTTTCTAGTATTCATATTCACATATAATTTATAACAATATAAATTTTAAGATTCCCTAATTTATACAGATAAAAATCTGGGGACCATGTAGGAATGGACAATAATGAGTATGAGATTATAGAAGAAGGAACATAAAGTTGATCAGGCCAAATTTATTGCTATGGGCTCACTAAAAAGAGATTCTGCATTTAGTCTGCAACTTGGGAAGTTAGAAAGGGCTCTGACAGGTTGATTGGCTGAAACATGGGCCAAAAGGGGGGGGCCCCCCCCCCCCCGCAGTGAGTGAATTGGAAATGCTGAACCCACCTTGGCTGAATACGGAGGAAGGGATTCAAAGGATTAGGGAGATGGGAATGTTACAGGGGATCTGTCATTGATGGCTTACCCACCTGGGAGGGTCTGGAAGACAGCACCACCGTTACTGTGAGAAGTAAACTTGTGAAGGGAGTCTCCTCAGAGCCTGGAGGAGCTCTGAGATTGCTCTTCCCTATACGCCAGACCTCCCAGTGGGAACTGCAGCCAATGAACTGGGAAACCTAAAGGCATGGGAATAGGAGACCCACGTTCTATCCTTGGGTCAGGAAGATCCCCTAAAGAAGGAAATGGCAACCCACTGCAGAGTATTCTTGCCTGGGAAATCCCAGGGACAGAGGAGCCTGGCGGGTTACAATCCAGGGGGTCGCATAAGAGTCAGACACGACTTACTGACTAAAGGAAAACAACAAAAGGTGACAGGAGTAACCGGATTCCAGGATGGTGAAGGCCAAGTGGTAGCACGCAACTGCCCAAAGGCAAGATGGGCTTGATTACCATAATGGATAGCAGAGTCAAAGTAGTAATCACAAGTATTAATCAGACTCTCGCTGACCTAGTTGGATGGTTGATGATGGTGTTCCAGAAGTGAAACAGATAGGAAGCCTATTAAACTTGATCAGTATAAGCAAAAGAATTCCAGGTCAATTGAACAAAATATAACTAGAATAATGGTTCGACAGTCAGTTCCCAGAATTGAGCTTGTTTACAGACCCAGAACCCATTGAATGAAAGGGGGAGGCCAGTCCCCTTGAGGAAGGACCCTGGTATGCTACCCAAAATTTATGCTGTTGATCTTTCTCCCAGCCTTCCCATAAGGGGACCTATAGCTTTTACCAGAGTAACTGTGCATTGGTGGAAAGAAAACAATCAGACCTTTTAAGACTTTGGGGCATTAGCTTTAAACTGAAATTAATTCCAGGAGACCCAAAATGTCATTATGAAGCCACCAGTCAGAGGAGAGCCTGACATAAAACAGGAGATCAATGGAGTTTTAGCTCAGGTCTGTCTCATAGAGGTTCAGGGGCCCTTGAACCCATCTTGTAGTTATTTCCTCAGTTCCAGAATGCTTAATTGCAATAAATATGCTCAGAAGCTAGCAGAATCCCCTCACTGGTTCCCTGAACTGTGAAGTGCCAGCTAGTATGGTGGAAAAGGCAACGTGGAAGCCCCCAGAGCTGCCTCTACGTAGGAAGGTAGTAAACCAAAAGCAATACCGCATTTCTGGAGGCATCACAGAGATCAGTGCCACCATCAAGGATGACAAGGATAAAGGGGTGTTGATGCCCACCACATCCCCATTCAACCTGCCTTTTTGGTTTGTGCAGAAGACAGATGGGTCCTGGAAAGTAACAGTGGATTATCATAACCTTAACCAGGTGATAACTCTGATAGCAGCTACAGTATCAGAGGTGGTTTCTTTGACTGAGCAAAGTAACACATCTCCTGACACCTCACCTGCAGCTACTCATCTGGCAAATGCCTTTTTCGTCACCTCATCAAGCAGTCTGCTTTAAGTGGCACTGCCAACAATAGACCTTTACTGTCCTACCTCAGGGATATTTCACCTCTCTAGCCTGATGTTATAATTCAGTTCACAGGAATCTTGATCACCTTTCCCTGGGGCTTCCCCGTGGCTCAGACAGTAAAGAATCTGCCGGCAATGTGGTAGACCCAGATTCAATCCCTGGGTCGAAAAATCCCCTGGAGAAGGCTTTTATCCCTTTATGGCAACTCACTCCGGTATTCTTGCCTGGAGAATCCCATGGACAGAAGAGCCTGGCAAGCTATAGTCCATGGGGTTGCAAAGAGTCGGACACGACTGAGTGACTAACACTTGACACACTTCCTTTCCACAAGCTATCACTCCAGTGCACTACACTGACATTATTCTAATCAGACTAGTGACTAGAGCACTAGTGAGCAAGAAGTAGCAACTACCCTACACTTGGTAAGACTCTTGTCTGCCAGAAGGTGGAAGATAAACTCAACAAAAATTCAGCAAGTAGAAGGTAGTTATCAATACCAGCCACAAGGCTAGTCAGAGAAATGAGAATTGTTAACTCATAGAGGTTTCCTTCTTATTTTGTTATGATTGTATGTGAGTTATCTTTTCTTTCCTCTCTTATTTCCTTATCATGCAACATAAGATGTACTGACTTGAGATCATCGTATTTAAGAATTATTAATTCTACATCATACTGTTTAAGTTAGAGGATAACAAGGAGAGTAAACATCACTTAGGGGCTTCATCTCCTCTTCTGAGGAAGGGGCTAGTGCATTTTCAGTTGTATTGTGGTGGAATTAAACCTTTGCTATTCTTTACTTGGAGATTAGTATGGTTTAAGGAGATACATATAATAAGCGTCAGCTTAACAGGGGGTGGACTTGTGATGGTTAATTTTATGTGTCAACTGGATTGGGCCACAGCGGTGCCTGGACAGATGGCTATACATTATTTCTGGGTGTGCCTGAAGGTGTTCGAAGAGGAGATTAGCTTTTGAATTAGTGGACTGAGGCAAGAAGATGGCCCTTCCCAATGTGGGTGGGGCTCATCAAATCCACTGAGAGCCCAACAGAACAAAACGGTGGAGGATGGCTGCATTCACATTCCGCCTGATCCTTTGAGTCGGGACTTCAATCTTTTACTCTCAGCAGTTTGGGTTCATGGGCCTTCAGACTCAGCCTAGAATCTACACTGTCAGCTCTCTGGCTGTCAGCCTTTGAATTACACCATCAGCTTTCTGGGTCCCCTTGGCTCTGTTTATCTGGAGAAAACTGACTAATACATCCTCTTTAACAGCTCTCAAGGAGAGTCTATGTGAAAGTAAAGCCAACACAAAATAAGAATTAAGAGGTGGAAACAGATTACTCACAGTGACGTGAGTGCCCAGATCCTACCTGCCTGAGGTATTACCGTGCCCTGACTTTCTAGTACTATGAATCAATACATTTCTTTCTCTGGGTCCACTTTTAGTTGAGTTTTCATCACTTGCACAGACAAATTGTAACACAATGAGAACGTACCATTTTGAACTTATATATTTCACTTAATGTATTATTACCATATTTTCATGTTATTTAAATTATACTTCAACATTATTTTCTTTGAAGATGCTTGCGCCTTAGAAGGAAAGTTATGACAAACCTGGACAGCATATTAAAAAGCAAAGACATCACTTTACCAACAAAGGTCTGTATAGTCAAAACTATGGTTTTTCCAGTAGTTATGCATGGATGTGAGTTGGACCATAAAGAAAGCTGAGTGCCAAAGAATTGATGCTTTTGAGCTGTGGTGCTGGAGAAGACTCTTGAGAGTCCCTGGCAAGGAGATCAAACTAGTCAATCCTGAAATCAAGGAAAATAAAAAAAAAAAAAGGAAATCAACCTTGAATATTCATTGAAAGGACTGATGCTGAAGCTGAAGCTCCAATACTTTGGCCATCTGTTGTGAAGACCCAACTCATTGGAAAAGACTCTGATGCTGGGAAAGACTGAAGGCAAAGGAGTAGGGTGCTGCAGAGGATGAGATAGTTAGATAGTGTCATTGACTCAAATGGACATGAATTTGAGCAAATTCCCAGAGATAGTGGAGGACAGGGAAGCCTGGCATGCTGCCAACCATGGGGTCACAGAGAGGGGGTCACATGACTTAGTGATGGAACAATAACAACAAACAGAACTAAGAGACACTCAACAATTTCCACACAAGTTTTAAACCTCACTGTTGAGATACATTATTTTCCTCAACCCTTTTGAGTATTTTTGAGGCTTCACCTTCCTGAAGATTTTCCCCAAACTCAGGAGGAACCAGCAGGTAAATCCTTTAAACAGACAGAAATGTTAGCAGTGATAGCCACCTAACTCCACATGTGACCATCTATCCATAACTGTTCTGTTATTGGAGACAAGGCTCAGGGTTGAGGGGGGAGGGCAGGTTCAAGGGAAACTCCCTCTTATTCTTGAATAGCAACAATAAAGTGTAAGTAAGCAAAGCTGAACAGGATTTATACTCAAAGAGCTCAAGCAGGAATTCTGCAAGCAACAAAGTTCTTCCTTTGTTGCGACATTTATCTTTTGCAAGGAGGGTAGAGCTTTGTGGTTATTTGTTTAATATGTAGTCTGTCATGGCCATCTTTTTCTCCAGAAAGAAAAAAAAAACAAATTTATAACTAATGTCAGGGAGTATTCCTGCTTATAAACAGGAATTTTAAACAGTGTTTCCTGAGAGTTATAGAGTAGGAGTATTTTGAGTACGGGTCCTAAAATCCACTTAAACAGCTTACATTTGTGAAGGAAATTGTATTTCAAGCACCTGGAGTTAGCCACAGAACTCAAGGGCAGAGATCTGGCTGGTCCTCAAAAACAGGCTCAAAAGAGTCTGGAATCAGGGACTAGAGTGCTTCTGGAGACACCGGAAGTCCTGTCTATCTCAGCAGTCTAAGCTGGAGTCTCAGCCTTACTTCCAAATTCCTGGGAAGGATTGGCCAGCCACAGTAAGGTACTTATCTCTAAAGCAATCAACCTCACCCAAGAAAAGGGTGTGAACCTGAGGATTGGGGGAGGTCAAATTACCAGAAACCTGGCATTGGGAGCAGGGCAATAGATAAATGAGTCCTTCAGGTGACTCAGAGCCCCTAAGCCACACAGGAGAAAAAGCTTGTAGTTCAGTTGCTAAGTTGTGTCCAACTCTGCAACCCCATGGACTGCAGCACTCCAGGCTTCCCTGTCCTTCACTATCTTCTGGAGTTTGCTCAAACTCATGTCCATTGAGTCCGTAATGCCATCCAACCATCCTCTTCAGCCCCCTACTCCTTTTGCCCTCAATCTTTCCCAGCATCAGGGTCTTTTCCAAAAAAAAAAAAAAAAAAAACAGAGGAGGGAAAAAATGGGGAAGGGGCAGACTTCCTGATTTGGTCAAATATTCTAGACACTCCCTTTTGAGTGGAGGAGGCTGGACTGAGTCCTGGCTTCCTGGCTATTTCCATATTTAGCAACCAGGTGCAGGCAGTGTCCCCTGGGTCAGGATTCTGACCATGACCATCTTCTTTTCACATAACCATCCTTGGCAAAGCTCATCTATTTCCAATGCCTTGAAACACCATCTATATGTTGACTGTTGTTGTCTGGTTTCTAAGTCAAGTCCAAATTTTGCAACCATGGACTACAGCACGCCAGGCTCCCATGTCCTTCACTATCTCTCAGAGTTTGCTCAAATTCATGTCCATTGAGTTGGTGTTGCCACCCAACCAACTCATCTTCAGTTGTCCCCTTCTCCTCTTGCCCTCAATCTTCCCCAGCATCATCAGGGTCTTTTCCAATGAGTTGGCTCCTCGCATCAGGTGGCCAAAGTATTGGAGCTTCAGTTTCAGCATCAGTCCTTCTAATGAATATTCAGGGTTGATTTTCTTTAGGATTGACTGGTTTGGTCTTCTTGCTGTCCAATGGACTCATAAGAGTCTTCTCCTAGAGTACAATTTTTTCAGTTGATGAAAGCATCAATTCTTCAGCTCTCAGCCTTCTTTATGGTCCAACTCTCACATTCGTACATGACTATTGGAAACCATAGCTTTGACTGTATAGACCTTTGTTGTCAAAGTGATGTCTCTGCTTTTTAAAATGCTGTCTATGTCATAGCTTTTCTTCCAAGGAGAGTCTTTTTAACTTCAATGCTGCAATTACTGTCCGCGGTGATTCTGGTGCCCAATATTTTGACAGCAGAGTCATCCATACAGCAGGGCATAAGCCTAGGGGCACTGGGAGACAACACATATGAAAACCTTCTGGGAATGGATCCAGCCATGAGAATCCTAAATAATTCAGATCAGTTGGCTTTTGTGGTAAATGAACCAGATGCAGGTCAGAGGAGGTGGGCAAAGGTGGGCAAATTAGGGTCCTGCTGCAATAGCCCAGACGACTTCAACAGGGGAAAAGATCATGGAGATGCAGGAATACTAAAGAATTCAAGAGACATTTAAGAGATAAAATCAACAAGGCCTGGAAAAGGGGAGGAGACGAGTAACTTCTAGATTTTGACATGTATAACTAATATCTGATGAAAATGATTCAGAGGTTGGGAACATTGGAATAGGATCAGATTTTGGAAGGAAGATCATGGGATCAGGTTGAATGTGTTGAGACTGATGAGTCTTTTAATATTGAAAAGATTATACACAGCAGGCAATTGTGTACAGGGAACCTCAGTGGAGAGGTGTGGGCTGGAGGTATAAATGTAATCTTGTTAAAATTAATTTATTTTTAATTGGAGGATAATTGTGTTACAATATTGCATTGGTTTCTGCCATATATCAACATGAATCAGCCATAAGTATATATATATATATATATATATATATATATATATATATATATATGTGTCTTCTCCCTCTTGAACCTCCCTCCCACCTCCCACCCCATCCCATCCCTCTAGGTTATCACAGAACACCAGTTTGAGCTCCCTGTGTCATACAGTAAATTTCCACTGCCCACCTAATTTTACATATGGTAATATGTATGTTTCAATGCTACTCTCTCAATTCGTCCCACCCTCTCCCTTCTCCTGCTATGTCCACAAGTCTGTTCTCTATGTCTGCATCTCCATTGCTGCCCTGCAAATAGGTTCATCTGTACCATCTTTCTATATTCCTTATGTATGTGTTAATACATGATATTTGTCTTTCTCTTTCTGACTTACTTCATTCTGTATAATAGGCTCTAGGTTCATCCACCTTATTAGAACTGAGTCAAATACATTCCTTTTTGTGGCTGACTAATATTCCATTGCTTATATATACCACAATTTCTTTATCCATTTATCTGTTGATGGATGTCTAGGTTGCTTCCATGTCCTAGCTACTCTAAATAGTGCTGCGATAAACCCTGGGGTGTATGTGTCTTTTTAAATTATGGTTTCCTCAGGGCATATGCCCAGCAGTGGGATTGTTGGGTCATATGGTAGTTTATTCCTAGTTTTTTAAGGAAGCTCTATACTGTTCTCCATAGTAACTGTATCAGTTGCTGGCGAGGGTGTGGAGTAAAGGAAACTTCTTGCACTGTTGGTGGGAATTCAAACTAAATGTAATCTTAATCCTTGTCACCATGCAGTGCTCTAGTCCACCCCCAACTCCCATGACAGCCTCTTGACCGTTGTTGCCTAATCCACTGGTCTCCTCCAATCTACTGACATGGAAACTACAGTGAATGGTTCAGAATGTCACTCCCCAGTATGGAATCCTTTACATTAATTTCATGATGGAATTTCCCAGCAGGGCACAGATTTCTGGTATTTGCCTGACTATATCAAACTGGACACAATATAAGGTCAGATATTGTGACCTTATACAACCTGACACTGGTATAAAAGGGCAGGATTCAATATAGCACAATCAAAAATCTCTTTATTCCTTTTTTTTAAAAAAAATATGTATATATAGGGCTTCCCTCATGACTCAGTGGTAAAGAATCAGCCTGCCAGTGCAGGAGACATGGGTTCAATCTCTGGTCCAGGAAGATCGCACATGCTGCGGAGCAACTGAGCCCATGCACCACAACTACTGAGCCTGTGGTCTGGGACCCGGGAGCCCAATGACTGAGCCAACTCAATGGTGCCCTAGTGCCAGTGCTCTGCAATGAGAGAAGCCACTGCAGTGAGAAGCCCACACACCACAACTAGAGAGTAGCCCCTGCTCTCCATAATTAAAGAAAGCCTGTGCAGCAATGAAGACCCAGTACAGTCAAAAATAAAGTTAAAAATTATTTTCAAATATGTATATATAAATCCCATTTTGTTTTTTAAATTTTATTATTTTTAAATTATTTTTATTTTATTTGGCTGTGCCAGGTCTTGGCTGCAGCATGAGAACTCTTATTAATGGTTGCAGCATGTGGGATCTAGTTCCCTGACCAGGGATTGAATCTGGGCCCCCTGCATTGGGAGCACAGTCTTAGCCACTGGATTACCAGGGAATCCCCATATCTCTTTCTTCTTAACCCTCCACTTTTCTCAGACCTGCTGTGTAGCATCTCCCCTCTGAATCTCTGGATTATGTTACTACCTGTAGCTTTCTTTTGGATTGTTATCAAAATATAAGATACATATAGAAAAGTATATAGTCTTTATTGAATTTGTTACAATAAAAAATAAAATTTAAAAAAAGAATAAATAAGATTTAAACTCTAAAAAAAAATACTTAAAGGAACAGAAAAAAAAAGTATACATATCATGTATATACAGTCCAGTGAATTTTCGCAAATTGAATAGATTTGTAAAAGTAGCATCTGAGATCCTATAGTCTGTTGTGTTACTTTGGCTGTTGGAATTAGGATAATTTCAGATATTAAAAGGCCTAGTCTAATCTATTACTAAATTTGCATTTCTCATCCAATTCAAAGCATATTCACTTCCTCCTAGTTCAGGTTTGAGACTCAGAAGCCCCACAAAAAGGAAAATGGAGGGAGTAGTCTATAACTTTAAATATTTTCTTTCTGGTTTTTCTCTTCCTTCCTTTCCCCTACCTACACTGCTCTGGCTTCTCCAGAATCAGGATGAGGAAAAGAATGAAAGGTGAAAGAGCAAAGGTTAGGTACCTTTCTGGGTACCTCCCCTATCTCCAGATGGTGTAACTCAAATTATCCCAAGAATTCTTCCTCCTCACTTTCCTCATATCCAGGAAGCAGCACAAGGCAGCCTCCTTTCTGTGGCTCAACCAGTATCCACCTAGGAAGGAGAGGCAGGTATACTCTTGGAAAGCACCCCAAGTCTTACTTTTATTTTTTGGCTGGCGCACCATACAACATGTGAGATCTTAGTCCCCTGACCAGAGATCCAACCTGCACCTCCTGCATTGGAAGCATGGAGTCTTAACCACTGGATCGCCAGGGAAGTCCCAAAAGCACCCCAGGTTTTTACAAACAGTTCTTTCCATACCACCTAACTTAGCTACACTGTGCCACTAACTCTTCAAAAAAATGACTGCACACTTTCTTCCTGATTAATTCCTTTCTTCTGTTAAATATAGATTGGTACAGAAGAACTGCAACTCATAAGTACAAAAGCAAGGACAGGACATCACTGTTTTGTAATCCTTGATGAAGCAACAGATCTAGGTGATAGCCATAACAGCTAGTAAAATCATTAGGTAAATGGTCAACACGGCACTCTACAGTGGATGGATCAAGCTGATAACCTACTTTATTATTACATATTAATATATGCTAATTTATGGAATAGCAACATATATATAGTGTGTGAGTTTGGTTGCTAGCAGTATATTGGCATAAAGATAGATGTATAAATCACTGGAATAGAGTACAGATATAGACCCATATATATACAGTCAATTGATCATGAACAAAGATTCTGAGGTAATTTAGGACAGTTTTTTTCAACAAAAAATTAGTCTTCTCAACAAAAGGTCCTGGAATAATCGGATGTGTGCGCATGCTCAGTCACGTCCAACTCTTTGTGACACCATGGACCGTAACCCGCCAGGCTCCTCTGTCCATGGAATTTTCCAGGCAAGAATACTGGAGCAGGTTGTCATTTCCTTCTCCAGAGGATATTCCCAACCCAGGGATCAAACCTGTGTCTCTTGCATCTCCTGCACTGGCAGGCAGATTCTTCACCATTGAGCTACCTGGGAAGCCCAGAATAACTGGATATCCTTATGCAACCCACTTAAGTCTTCCTGCCTGGAGAATTCCATGGATAGAGAAGTCTGGCAGGCTACAGTCCATGGGGTCACAAAGAGTCGGACATGACTAAGCAGCTAATACACACAAACACAAGATGCAAAAGAACGGATCTCAACCCTCACCTCATACCACACACAAAAATAACTCAATTATAAGCTTCAGTAATAGCTGAAACTATAATATGTTTAGACAAAAACATAGGAGAATTTTTAAATTTTGATTTGGGTGAAGTTTTCTTAGGTAAGACAAAAAAACGTATCAACTACGAAAGAAAAATAACTGATAAATCAGACTTCATCAAAATTAAAAACTTCAAAAGACAATGAAGATGCCACTGCTGAGACCAAGATGACCACAAGAATCACAGCCTTCCTTAAGAATGTCTGGGCCAAGGAACCAGTGCTAGTGGCATCCTTCACCATTGGGGGCCTCACTGTAATTCCGCCCGCACTCAGTCCCTACACCAAGTACTCACTCACGATCAACCAGGCCACACCCTGCAACTACCCAGGGAGAGGCCCCCTCCCCAATGGCATCAAATAAATATGTGAAAACTACACACACACACAAAAGACAATGAAGAGACATGCCACAGACTGAGAGAAAATATCTGTAAAACATGTATCTAATAAAAGAATTGCATCCAGAATATATAAAGAACTTTTACAATTCCATAATAAGAAGACAAACAACACAATAAAACAAAATAGGTCAAATATTTTAACAGACACATAACCAAAGGAGACATATGAATGGCACACAAGCATATGAAAGGATGTTCAAGATCATCAGTCACCAGGGAAATGCAAATTAAAACTGGAATGACTAAACCTTAAAAGACTGTCAATACCAAATGTCGGTGAGGATGCAGAGCAACTAGAACATTGCTGGTGGGAAAGTCAAATGGTACGACTACTTTAGAAAACAATCTCACAGTTTCTTATGAAGTTAAACATATAATTACCATATGACTCAGCAATTTCAACCCATGTGTTTATCCAAGAGAAATGAAAACATGTGTCCACACAAAGCCTTGATGATGTATATTCATAGAAGCATTAAATCATGTTCAAAGCAGAATTATTCATAAAGCCCCGAATTGGAAACAATCCAAACATACATTGACAGGTAACTGAATAAACCAATGGTGGTATTTCTATAGAATAGATTATTACTCAGGAAAAAAAAGTGTCAAAAAAATGAATTGAAGATGAAATAGATATACTTCCTCCTCTACTTCCCACTAAGTACAGCTAAAAACTATGAACATCATACATAAAAAAAAAAAGTAAGAAGACTCTAAAAGGTAGAGATAATAAGACAGACCAGCTAGGGACCTTGGGAACAACATGGCAACCCAGTGAGTTTCCTGGGTTTTCTTTTTGCCTCACATAGCTCTGTCTGGATGCTAGAGAAGCTACCAACCTGGAACACCAATAGGCACAAACAAAATAATCCCCAAGAAATCTATCTGGTCAAAAGAATAGAAAAGGGGCAAATCAGCAAGACAGAAACCTCCTTCCTTCCTTCCTTCCTATTCCAGCCAAACACCGTGGGAAGAACCATAGCCCCGTCATCATTCCTATCAGATGAACTTCCACCCTTTCTTCTTTTTTTAAAACATTTATTACTGATTTATTTAGCTGCACCTGGATCTTAGTAGTGGCACATAGGGTCTTCAATCTTTATTGTGGCATGTGGGTTCTGTAGTTGTGGTATGTGAACTCTCAGGTGCAGCATGTAGGATCCAGTTCCCTGACTAGGGATTGAATCCAGACTGCACTGGAAATGTGGTGTCTTAGCCACTGGACCACCAGGGAAGTCCCTAGACTTCCATTCTGGCCTGACTGTAACAAGGTACCTCTAATAGGTACTGCTGGGGTGGTATGGGAGAAGATGTGGTAGAGATCTAGGACTTTCATCCCTACTTGGTGTTGAGGGAGCCTCCCTTCACAAGGTGATCACAGACTCCCATCTACACCCAGTGATAACAAGGTGTCACTCCCACTCCTCACCAGACTCAGAGGAGGCCAAGGGCATTGGTTCAGTTCGGTCCCTCAGTCCTGTCCAACTCTTTGCGACCCCATGAATCGCAGCATGCCAGGCCTCCCTGTCCATCCCCAACTCCTGGAGTCTACCCAAACCCATATCCATCAAGTCAGTGATGCCATCCAGCCATCTCATCCTCTGTCACCCCTTCTCCTCCTGCCCCCAATCCTTCACAGCATTAGGGTCTTTTCCAATGAGTCAACTCTTCACATGAGGTGGTCAAAGTATTGGAGTCTCAGCTTCAACATCAGTCCTTCCAGTGAATACCCAGGACTGATCTCCTTTAGGGTGAATTACTTGGACCTCCTTGCAGTTGAAGGGACTCTCAAGTATCTTCTCCAATACCACATCTCAAAAGCATCATTCTTCAGCACTCAGCTTTCTTCACCGTCCAACTCTCACATCCATACATGACCACTGGAAAAACCATAGCCTTGACTAGACGGACCTTTGTTGGCAAAGTAATGTCTCTGCTGTCTAGGTTGGTCATAACTTTCCTTCCAAGGAGTAAGCGTCTTTTAATTTCATGGCTGCAATCACTATCTGCAGTGATTTTGGAGCCCAGAAAAATAAAGTCAGCCACTGTTTCCACTGTTTCCCCATCTATTTGCCATGAAGTGATGGGACCAGATGCCATGTTCTTAAGTTTTCTGAATGTTGAGCTTTAAGCCAACTTTTTCACTCTCCTCTTTCACTTTCATCAAGAGGCTCTTTAATTCTTCTTCACTTTCTGCCATAAGGGTGGTATCATCTGCACATCTGAGGTTATTGATATTTCTCCCAGCAATCTTGATTCTAGCTGTGCTTCCTCTAGCCCAGCGTTTCTCATGATGTACTCTGCATATAAGTTAAATAAGCAGGGTGACAATATACAGCCTTGACGTACTCCTTTTCCTATTTGGAACCAGTCTGTTGTTCCATGTCCAGTTCTAACTGTTGCTTCCTGACCTGCATACAGGTTTCTCAAGAGACAGGTCAGATAGTCTGGTATTCCCATCTCTTTAAGAATTTTCCACAGTTTATTGTGATCCACACAGTCAAAGGCTTTAGCATAGTCAATAAAGCAGAAATAGATGTTTTTCTGGAACTCTCTTGCTTTTTCAATGATCCAGAGGATGTTGGCAATTTGATCTCTGGTTCCTCTGCCTTTTCTAAATCCAGCTTGAACACTTAGAAGTTCACGGTTCACATATTGCTGAAGCCTGGCTTGGAGAATTTTGAGCATTACTTTACTAGCATGTGAGATGAGTGCAATTGTGTGATAGTTCCAGCATTCTTTGGCATTGCCTTTCTTTGGGATTGGAATGAAAGCTGACCTTTTCCAGTCCTGTGGCCACTGCTGAGTTTTCCATATTTGCTGGCATATTGAGGGCAGCACTTTCACAGCATCATCTTTCAGGATTTGAAATAGCTCAACTGGAATTCCATCCCCTCCACAAGCTTTGTTTGTAGTGATGCTTTCTAAGGCCCACTTGACTTCACATTCCAGCATGTCTGGCTCTAGGTGAGTGATCACACCGTGATTATCTGGGTCGTGAAGATCTATTTTGTACAGTTCTTCTGTGTATTCTTGCCACCTGTTCTTAACATCTTCTGCTTCTGTTAGGTCCCTACCATTTCTGTTCTTTATTGAACCCATCTTTGCATGAAATGTTCCCTTGGTATCTCTAATTTTCTTGAAGAGATCTCTAGTTTTTCCTACTCTCTTGTTTTCCTCTATTTCTTTGCATTGATCACTGAGGAAGGCTTTCTTATCTCTCCTTGCTATTCTTTGAAACTCTGCATTCAGATGAGAATACCTTTCCTTTTCTCCTTTGCTCTTCCCTTCTCTTCTTTTCACAGCTATTTGCAAGGCCTCCTCAGACAGCCACTTTGCTTTTTTGCATTTCTGCATTGGTAGATTAAAAACATGACTCAACTACATGCAAGAACACTATGCTGAGTGAGAAAAAAAATAAGCTTGTCTCAAAAGGCCACATGCTATTCATTCCACTTGTATATTCTTGAAATGACAAAATTACAGAGATGGAGAACAGATTTGTTGGTTGCCAAGGGTCAGGGATGTTGAGGCAAGGAGGGAGAATGTGAAACCTGGGAGGATGCATGCGTGCGTGCTCAGTCATACCTGACTCCTTGTGATCGAACCCCAGCATCTCCTGCATTGGCAGGTGGATTCCTTACACTACATCATCTGGGAAGGCCTGAAACTGGGAGACCTCTGGGTTAAGGGAACAGTTATGAATCTCACTTGCTGTGGTGGTTACACAAATATATACATATGATGAAATGGTAGACAACTATACACATCTATTGTACCAGTGTTAATTTCTGGGTTTTGATCTTGTACTATAGTTAACATAAAGGGCCTCTTTGCAGTTTCCTCTGAACCTATAAATATTTCAAAATAAAAGGTTTTTAAAAAGGAATGAACTAATGATACCCGTGCTGCTGCTGCTGCTAAGTCGCTTTAGTCATGCCCGACTCTGTGCAACCCCATAGATGGCAGCCCACCAGGCTCCCTCATCCCTGGGATTCTCCAAGCAAGAATACTGGACTGGGTTGCCATTTCCTTCTCCAATGCGTGAAAGTGAAAAGTGAAAGTGAAGTCGCTCAGTCATGTCCGACTCTTAGTGACCCCATGGACTACAGCCTACCAGGCTCTTCCATCCATGGGATTTTCCAGGCAAGAGTACTGAAGTGGGGTGCCACTGCCTTCTCCAAATGATACCCATAATACAGTAGAAATCACAAAGACATTATGTTGAGTGGATAAAGCCATATATATATGTGTGTGTGTGTGTATTTTGAAAGATATAATTCCATTTATATAACTCTAGAAAAGAGAAATCTAATCTATGATGACTGAAAGCAAACCAGCAGTTGCCTGGGGCTAAGGAGGTTGACAGGTGTGGGGTACAAAAGAACATTTTAGGTTAATAAAAATGTTCCATATATTTATGTGGTCACAGAAAGGTCAAAACTCATGGGAATTTACACTTAAAATGAATGTATTTTACTGTACCTAAACTATTCCTCATTAAAACTGATTTAAGATCACAATAAAATGAAAGAAGATTATCAAATCAAAGAAAAAAGAAAATATTTTAATATATAGTAAGATATTAAATTTTATGTTTTCATTACAAAATATGGCATTTTTTGGCCATTTGAGTATAAGATGGATGAGAAAGTCACATCCAATTGTAATACCCAATATTTACATAAAAGCCTTGCTAACGCTGTCACTTTGCATAGATCTTCCAGGTAATATTCGGACATTGTATACCTTCAGATCATCCTCAAAGACAGAGCTGGAGCCTTCAAGGCACATGTGTTGATCAATTACCTCACTAGCTGTGTATGATGTCGCCCACCTGAAGCCAGAAAGTGACCATAGTTGCACAAATATAATGGAGGGGAGGTGATACTTCAGTATAAGGGTTTCTTGATATAATCCACTCTGATTATGAGAGAGAGGGGGTGAGATCTAGGCACCACGTGAAACAGTCAACTTAGTGCACAGAAGTACAGTCACCACCATATAACCCCAGAGAGATCCCTCAATTAAAAACTTTTCAAACAAACTGCAAATTATTGACGACAAAATCTCTACACTACCTTCACAGTTTTCCTGTAAATTTAAAACTATTATAAAATTAAAGTTTATCTTTTAAAAAGAACTTATTCCTTTATAAAACAACCCACTGAACTTTATATACAAATACTGTTGATGCTGCGACCTGAGCAGGAGTTGTGACATTTTTGAAACATGAATCAGTGAAACCTTAATGACATCACCGGTTTTACATGCTGCTTTTTGGTGTTAGGTGGCGACCACAAAAGTACACACAAATGAATGCTTTAGAGTGGATTTGTGGAAGAGGGACTTAGAAAACTGCACTCAAAATACCCCAAAAACCTATCAGTTAACTATTGCTGCTGCTCATAAAAATGCTTTTAGATGCCAGGAATGATGGAAAAGATAACCAATACTACTATAAAACTAACATAAACTTGTTGACCAGTGGACAGCTGCTCTGTGCCTACTGATGAAAAGATCTGGAATAATAACTGTGAACAAATACAAATTGAATGAGAAAGGACACATTAAGGAGACATACTTTTTTCTTTACAATGTTAATTTCTGCTACATAGCAAAGTGATTCATTTATACATAAAATGTATTCATTTTCATATTATTTCCCATTAAGGTTTATCAGAGGATACTGAATATAGTTCCCTGTGCTATATAGTAGGGCCGTGTTGTTTATCCACCCTATAAATACTAGTTTGCCTCTAACCCCAAACTCCCAGTCCTTCCCTCTCCCACCCCCACTCTTGGCAGCCACAAGCCTGTTCTCTAGTCTGAGTCTATTTCTGTTTCATAGATACACTCATTCGTAAGGAGACTTACTTTAAAGTAGCTCATCCAGGCCAGCTGGTAGACAGAACTGTCCTGCCACCCCTCCAAAGCTAGCCAGGTAGGCACCAGGACAAAACCTACCCCTCCCCGCCCCCCAAAAAATACCTACCACAGTTGTTCACAAAAAAAAACCACTCAGATCTTCTACTGCCAATTATATATATAGGAGGAAAGAGGAAATATTAAATAGTGACTCAAAGTGAAAATATAAGGCCAGTCACTGGGCAGTCTGCCCATACCCAAATGCAATGCCTTTTAAACTAACTGACTCACCCAGAGAGTTTCTAGAAATAGGAAAAAAATCAGAAGATGCCAGGTTCCCGCCCCTGAGAGGAGAAAGTGATCCAGTAGCTAAGACTCCAAGCTCCCACTGCAGGGGGCCCTGGTTCAATCCCTGGTCAGGGAACTAGATCCCACTCAGCACTACTGTGGGTTCGCATGCCAAAACGAAGATCAAAGATCCTGTGAGCCACAACTAAAGACCTGGCACAGCCAAATAAATAAATAAAAATAAATATATAAAAAGGAAGAGTATAACCTAGAAAAGGACCCTAGAAAGAGAGTGAGAAATCCATATCCAAACCCATTTATACGGATTCTAGGCTGCCTGGGGAGAATGGTGCTCACAGGCTGGCATCATGTTCTAAGTCACTATCTCTCGAACTCAGATCACAGGCACCCAGGTGCTCCAGTCTACAGACTATCACTGCCCTACACTTCACATTATTAGGATTCTTTGTATCCGTGTATCAGAACTCAATTCAAAGTGGCTTTTAAAATAAGAAAAGACGTTGATTGGTTCCTGTAATCTGAAAAGTCAGGAGCAATCTGACCTCAAATGTGGCTGAATCATGGGGTTCAAACAATACCATCAGGACTCAGTCTCTCCCTCCATGATTCAGCTTTGCTTTCCTTGACACTGGCTATATTCTCTGTCAGGTTTTCTTTAAGTGGAGGCCACTGCCATCAACAGGCCTATAGTCGGCAAGTTTGGGAGCCACGGTGGAAACATAGAGACTTCATTCCTTCCATTTCCATCCAAGTCCCAGAAGCAAGCATCTTTGGATCTGATTAGTCCAGCCTGGGTCATGTGTCCACTTCCTAAGTAATCACTGCCCAAGAGGATGTGTTACTGTCATTGACTGGTGTTCAATGGGTCACTTACTAGTAGATAAGGATCAAAATTATTAGGCAATCTGAGATTCACCAACAATCCACATCTGAGTAAGAGCAACAGCAGTCAACGTATACAACACCCAGCCCTCTCTGGCAGACTGAGCAGTCTTACAGAGTTTGTTCTCCTCAGGATAATAACAAGTATTATACTTTAAAAAGCTTCCCTGAGGAGTCTGGGATTATTATAAACTAATATATGTAAAAAGCACCTACAAGAAAGTCTGACCCAATGTAAATACTACAGAAATGTTAATTATCATCATGGAAGAAGGATCCTGGAGAAGGAAAAACATCATAACAAGCAGGGTAGAGGTATATAATAGTTTAAATACTGAAAGGAGGGACTTCCCTGGTGGTCCAGTGGTTGAGACTCCACACTTCCACTGTAGGGGACATGGGTCTGATCCCTGGTTGGGAAACTGAGATCCTGCATGCCACAGAATGGTGTGGCCAAAAAAAAATTGAAAGGAGTGTAACCTAATTTTGTAACAAACTGGTAAAGCAGGATATATTGGTTAAACTACTTTTGCTTCTTTGATCCAGAGTTTGCCACAAGATTGTTTTAAAATATCTTTTCAGTCATCTCTACAAGGGGATTTGGGAGCAAATAAATACTCAATACTGATTACAAGATGGTGGACTGATAGATGCTGGAGTCCACCCTCCTACAGCAAACTCTACCCATAATGGAAATGAATCTGAAAAAAAAAACGCACATGCACGCACACACACACACACCCCTAGATCACTTTGCTGTACACCTGAAACTGATACAACATTGTACATCAACTAAGGTTCAATTTAAAAAATAAAATAATAAATAAAATAATGATTTTTTTAAAAAGTCAAATGGCTCCAGGATATGTGTGGAGCAATCAACTCAGGTCACCAGAAAGGCTCAGAAATTAGAGTCCCAATGATCCCTGAAGACAGGGGTGCAGGTTAAGACTGAACACAGTAAGATTGACTGAAAATCTATATGAAAAGCAACCAAAAAGCCTCCATTAATCCCTAGGTTAATGAGCTGGGACTCAAGTTCATCAGAGAGAAATTTCTGGTGGCACAAATGATCCCAAAAAGTTTTCAGAATACATGGAGATGGCTAATATTAAGTCTTTCAACTGATTCTATCTTTATTTAAAATTTTGACATTTTGTTGACTGTTAATTTTTTGCACTAATTTTGACTTTTTTCAAATATTGCATTAAAATACTATTTACCTTGATAACTGGGTTTTGAGGCACCCACGCAAAGTGCCTCACTTGCCTGTCTCCAGTCCTCGCCTAGGTTACTGCCTTTTCAAACCTTTAGTACAAACCTGTTACAAGGCATAGCTTTGAGTTAGTGATCGATTTTAAACATGGTCCAACACAGGGTGGAGCAGAGATTCATCAGCAGTGAACAAGACATGAAAATCATCGAGAAATCAGTGTGATTAAGAAATCTGGGGCTTTCTTGGTAGCTCAGTGGTAAAGAATCCACTTGCCAATGCAAGAGACAGGTTCAGTTCTCGGTTCAGGAAGATACCACATGCTGAGGAGCAACTAAGCCTGTCAGCAAGCCTGTGCTCAAGAGCCCGGGAGCTGCTACTACTGAGCCCAGGTGCTGCAAACACTGACACTCACATATTCTACAGCCCATGTTTTGCAACAAGAGAAGCTACTGCAATGAGAAACCGGTGTGCAGCCAAAAATAAATAAGATTATTTTTAAAAAAAAAAGAAAATAAATCCGAATACGTAGAATTAGAACAAAGAGTTTAGGCTGGTTTTGGGGTATTGGCAGGGATCCCAGAGAAGGGGTGGAATTTGCGTGCTTCCTATACCCTCTGATGAACCCCACAACTCATTTGTCCCTTAATCTTTGTCTCTCCAAGATGGAGTGAGAAGCCTGAGATGCCACGGGTCTGGGCTTGCAGTTCAGTCCTGAGAATAGAGTCCAAGGGTTTGAGACTGGATCCCTGAGAAAAAGAGATAAGCAGGGAGGGCTGGAAAAAGGCCCAGGGTTAACTTCTCAACATCTTTACAGAAATGTTGAGAAAAGCCAGTCAGAACAAGTAAATCCAAGTAGTTTCAAGATGTCAACCTAGTGGAAAGGGATTCTGAGAGGCCTTTCTTGATGCATGGTTTACATAAAATGCTAATTGGTAACATACAAGTGTGGGTCCGTGCCTGCTCTACCAGTGATGCTGGGGAGATAAGAATGAAGGAGAGGCTCACATCAGCCTCTGCCAGATGGAGTCTCAGGATAATGTTCTGGATGATTCCAATCTTTGATTTTTCTTGCATCAGCAACCAAGCAGTGAGTACTGCTAGGGAAATCACACCCCATGTCATGTTTCTCTACCTTTTTTCCTGTGATTGCCCCCTTACAAAGCCTTTACTGTCATGTATCTGTTTATGTATGTGGCCCTTTAAAGGGCCATAAGCCATTATAGAATCTAGGATGTTGTGGCTCCATCCATGAGAATGAATGGCCTGTAGCCAGTTCCTCTCCACACTTTCTGGATTTTATTTCCCCATTCTGGGTCTTCCCCTCATCACTTACACTCTTGTTCCTCCACATTTCAACCTCTCCACCCACTTCCAGCCATGGCCCTCTCTCTGTTCCCTGCTTGGCCCTCTTTCCTTCTTCCACGAAATTCTGGTTTAATTGAAATGGGTGTAAATGAAAGGCCTTGTAAGTACACTGTTAGGTTTAGAATTTTAGATGATCTACTTAAAAAAATTTTAAGGGTAATACATTGTAAGTTTTATTTTTATTTTAGTTTTTGGCTATGTGGCATGAGGGATTTAGTACCCTGATCAGGGATGGAACCCATGCCCCATTAAATGGAAGCATGGGCCACCAGGGAAGCCCCCAGCCTTATTTCTTGAAGGGCATGCTACACTCTGATCTCCTTTCTGTCTCCTTCTGTTTACTGAACCTATTCTCCATATCACATATGAACTCCAAGCCCCCCAACCTCAACACATACTCTTCCACCCAGCAATCTCCATGTCAAAGAAACCTTACCAGCATGTGCCTAGAAGATAGCAAAACTGAACACTATGTTTCACCACAACTCTTTCTAACCAGCTGAAGATGTTAAACGGTTGTGAATATCGAATAACAATGCTCTGCCCAATCCTTAGTGGTCCTAATTTAAGACTCCCTTGGAACAAGAGGACTTGTCTCCACTGTATACAAACCTGTGGATGCTCTCCAGCCTCTCCAGGGTACAACTTGCAACTTTTAATCATCATAAACATTAAGAACAGCCCCTTTCAAGCAGTCAGAAATCCTTGACTTAAGCTCCTCCATGAATGATTCATTTAATGTCTTCTCTAGTGGGTTCTTCTGCCTGACAAAAAAGACACTTAATTTTGTTGACTGTTTTTATCTGTTCATTTTATATTGTTATTTTTTTTTATTTGGTGGTCTTTCACCCTTTGTACCTTTTCTTGAACTTTAACTCATAAAAATAAAGCCACCAAGTATATAAGGATATAAATACAAACATGCTCTCTGTAACATTCATCATATGTCTAAAAAGTGTAAACTGAATGATCACTGGCAGAGGAATGGTTAAAACCAATGTGGAGCACCATGCAGCTGTTAAAAGAAAAAGTCCAAGGAGTTCCCTGGTTGTTCAGTGGTTAGGACTACAGACTTCCACTGCAGCGGGGTATGGGTTCAATCCCTGGTCAGGGAATTCAGATCCCACGTGCCAGTGGCCTGGCCAAAAAAGAAAGAATAAGTCCAAGGTATAACTACTGAACTACAGAGATGTCCATGAGATAGAGCACCTAAGTGAGGAAGAAGTATACAGTGTGGCACAGGTTTTTTAAACAACAAGAACCAGCCACTCCCAGAAGTGTATTCACGATTGAAGATGATTCTATGCAATCC
The DNA here is from genome assembly GCA_007570785.1 of Antilocapra americana. Lineage (NCBI taxonomy): Eukaryota > Metazoa > Chordata > Mammalia > Artiodactyla > Antilocapridae > Antilocapra > Antilocapra americana. The sequence continues at coordinate 27,876,651 of ML664177.1, read as the reverse complement.
ACAGAAACCTGAGCATTCTCTTTGGGCTTGACTTGGGGATACTTGTTAGAATCAAGGCAGCAGAGGTGGTGGGGACAGGCGGCAAGGGGCCAAAAATCTGCCAGCTTTCTAATTTCAGAATGGACATAGCTCCCTGGGAGCAAACCTTCTTTGACTCTCCTCTGAGCCTTGAGCAACCCCTCACCAGCACCCTTTTGAGGTCCCACAAAGGCTCTTCCCTCTCAGCCCCATCCCAACACTCCCTTCGTAGGCAGAGCTGGTGGGTGAGGACAAGGGGGCAGATATGCCTCAAGGACCGAGACTCTACCTGGAAGAAAAGAGACTGAGACTGAATTATTTTTCACATTGTTTGATATGAAGTTCTCTCTGAAAGATTCAGAAGGTTCCAACAGAGATCCACCAGCAGGAAAGAACCCTAAAGTTCTCCAAAGGGAAGCCCCTGTGAGCAAAGTCATCTGGTCAAATGACCAGGCTCAGCATCAAAGCCTCAAGGTTTAAGGGGCTAAGGCTGGACATGGCCCTGACCCTGGGTCCTGGCACCACAGTCACACTGGGAGACCCTGTGTGAGCTAAGAGCTGGGAAGCCCAAGTGTGGGTCACTGTTGTGGCCTGTGCAGCAGGCCCATGCAGCACTAGAAATGACCCATCAGATGCAGGAACAACATTTCCTTAGTGCCACCAGTAAACAAGAACAGGAGTACCCACTCAGAGAGGGAGGTGCTGGGCTTCCTGCACACTGGGGAGGGGTACTCAAATTACTAACTGGAAAAATATGTGATATAAAGTCTACCCTCAAATCAGAGCCTATGTTTAAAGTTACACAGTTTATAATGCTGTGTTTGTATGTCCAATTTGTCCTCAAGGAATAAACACAAACTTCTAGTCCTATACCAAATATGGGCTCCAAACACTCATGGAGTGGGGACAGTGGGATGACCCTCTAGCCAACTGAAGTCTGAGCCACACTGGTACTGGAGAAAAGAAGAGGATGAAATTGCTCTTGTGTTCAGAACACTTCAACAAGACTTTTTGGCTATGAAACGCAACGTCCATCCCCCTTGCTCACAGTCCCTGGGGAAGTATCTAGTGAGAGAAGCTTTAACCAAGAAGCTAAATCGTTCTGCAAAGAGAGGTGGTGGGAATGTGAGACAGAAAGGGGATCTGGAAGAAGAGGAGAGTTCAGCTTTGGGGTGTACATATGGGCTTCCCTACTGCAAAACCCAGCCCTTGGCCCTTCCTGAGGTAAACCGAAGAACAAATGGTAACTGTAAGAGCCAGTGAATATTTTAAAAGAAGAAGCTAATTCTCCCTGTTGAAATTAGGAGACTTCTTCCAACCTTTTCTTTTCTTTTACTATTTATTTGGCTGTGTCGGGTCTTAGTTAAGTTACAGGGAAAGTTTCGACCTTCGTTGTTGCATGTGGGCTGTTCAGCTGCAGCATGAGACCTCGTAGTTGCGGCATGTGGGGTCTAGTTCCCTGACCAGGGATGGAACCTGGACTCCCTGCATTGGGAGTGTGGAGTCATAGCCCCTGGACTCACCAGGGAAGTATCTCCAATCCCTTCCTTAGAGCATTAATATTAGAAAACTTGTAAGTTCTTTCTCTGTCTCTTTGAAATGTATGGGAATCTTTTTAGAAGCTAAACCAGCCTCTTGCAGCCTTATGACCCAGGAATTTCTCTCTCCCAAGGCCCTGGCAGTCATCTCTTTGAAAAGGAAAAATCAGGAGAGAGAGCACCCCTACCTCCCAGTTTCTGTGAAAGGGTAGGACCCTAACTGAGGTGAGCATCTTGCTCTGAGATGAAAAACTACCTCCTGTCATAAAGATATGAGGACATTGGTTTTCCTGTGATTAACCCTATTAATAACATCAATGATCACCAATCACCAGGTAAAGTTAGGATGAACGGTGTGTGACAAATGGTGCTCTCAAGCCTCTTACTTGAGAACTAGTTACTGTTTATCTTGACAACATGTGTAAAGGCTGCATCTGTTTGGCACTATAACAGGACAGGATTACTTTATCTTTACAATCTCTTAGCAGATGGCCTGTGACGCACATCACATTCTGGTAATGCTTATTCAAGTACAAAACTATTTTCTTTTCTCCACTGCCTTTATGGAGAGCTTTTCCTGGGTTGGGAAATCTTGTTTAATTACATTTCCCAATATAATGCATGAGCTGAAAAAGAAAAAAAGAAGTGAGAAGGCTTTGAGAAGTAAGACCTCTAAATGGAAAGGATGCGGGAAAATACTATGGGGTGAGGAGAGGCAGAGAAAGTTCTAGAAACAGTGATGCTGACATTCAATTGAAAACTGTTTCCAGAATGTAAGTAATAGAATAATAGCAATGAATACATATGGAGACTACTGCCAGGTATTGTTCTGTTTTAAACATTAACTTATTAGCATATGTAGTAGCTTGGAATATTGTTCTTAATTATCCATCCCCACCTTGCCTCTGAGTATGCTCCAGCAGGAGGAAAAGGTGTCACGGAACAGCAGAGAAGCAGGCTGAAGTATGGGCTACTCTTGGAAGTATCAGGCAAACTTTCTTTTTAGGTAAAAGTGACACCTGAAGGGCACGTGTGGAAAGTCCAGGTTCAGCTACTACAGAAGATGGAGAATGTGAGTCACACTATTTGGATATTACAGGATACCCCAAACTGGAGGAAACTGGGAGCCAGCAGACACCCCCAAGCACTGAGGATGCAGTAGGCAGGAGTGGGCCCAGAAAATAAGAAGGGGAAGGGCACTCAGTAAGGATCAGACACTTCTGTAGGGTCTGGAAGCTGGAAGGCAGAACTGGAATCCCTCTCATGCCCACCAAAGACCAACACGTCGAGTCATTTTTGAGGGTCTAGCTCAAGAAAGCAGGTTTACTTTGCCCTTGCCTAGCCCAGGCTGCCCAACATGTCCACTGTGAGCCAAATGCTTATGAAGACTAGAGCCAAGAAGACTTGAGTAGGGACCAGCAAGAGGCTTCCTGGGTGGGTGCTAAAGCCTGAGCCCTGAATCATCCTCCTGACAAAGTCCCATCGCTGCTCCCTGGTTCCCCAGTTTCTGGCCCTGAGTGCCACAACCAACCAGGAAACGGTGGGGGTGGGGGGGTGTGCTCAAAGTAGGATAAAAACAAGGGGGAAGAAAAAAGAAGTAGAACTTCATGACTAATAAGAACTTTACACCTGATTTTTTTTTTTTTAGAAAATTGGATTCTTGTGGGGAAAGCAGTGAGGCCAGAATAAAAATGTACCTGGAACATATAGAAGAGAAAGAGGCTGCATTCATTCTGGAGGGACAAAGTCCATGGGAATCGCCCAAGGATGCTGGGTCCCTAAGTGGCTCCACATTGCACCCTCACACCTGGGTCCCTAACATTCTCTGCACCCACTATGAAGACAGGACAAAAGGAGACTCTCTCTGCCCCGCCTCAGTTAGGCCTCCCTCAGTATCTGAAGGGGTTGGTAGGTGGCGCTACCGGTAAAGAACCACCTGCCAATGCAGGAAACATAAAGTGATGCGGGATCGATCCCCGGGTTCGGAACACCCCCTGGAGAAGAAAATGGCAACCCGCTCCAGTATTCTTGCCTGGAGAACCCCTGGGACAGAGAAGCCTGGTGGGCTATAGTCCATAGGGTCCCAAAGAGTTGGACGCGACTTAACATGCTTAGCATGCAGTATCTGACCGGTGTTTGTGGGGCGGTGTCCTAACCCAGCCATGTTTGACACGACGTTGGGGGTGGGGTGGAGAGCGAGTCCCTCAGCCGTCACTTTTCCAAATTTTAGGCAACCTGGGGAAACTCTGGTCATTTATTGAAGGACTGCGATCAAATCAGGTAGCGATCCCGAAACCAAAGACTGACTGGCCTGCACTGAGTCCAGAGAAGCCCACTCCCCAGGAATGTCCCACTGCAGCCACCCAGGTCGACCTTCCAGGGCTCGGCCCCTGGTCTTCCCCAGGTCCCTGCCCACAAAAGCAGGGACTTCCTCCTCGGTTTGGAAGGCCGACACGCTCCCTCTTCCTTCGAGCTCCCCAAAAGTCCCCGCGACTTCGGGGAGTGTCCTCGTCCTGCTCCCTTCAACCCCGAGGCCCCTGACCTCCTGGGGAGAAGGAGAAACCCTGGCACATCCGTCCTCTCGGCTTCCCCCAGGCCGGGGCCCCTTTATCTCCCTCGCAGCTGCGCTCCGGCCGGGAGGCGCGGCTCTTCCCCCCAGCCGGCTCTGTGGCTGCTCGCAGGTTCGGGCTAGTCTGGGGCGGAGACTGGGAACGCCTGAATGTGGTGAGGAGGGCGGGGACGCGGGCCCATCTTTAAAGGCCCGGGACCAGCCCTGAGGCGCCTCGACACCTGCCGGCGGCCCCGGGCGGCCTCGAGAAGCGCGCACGGACCCGGCTCCCCTCGCTTCAGCCGCCGGGGCGGCCATGGGCCGCTACCGCATCCTCGTGGCCACCGGGGCCTCGCTCTTCGCCGGCTCGCACAACCGCGTACAGCTGTGGCTGGTCGGCGCACGCGGGGAAACGGAGCTGGAGCTGCAGCTGCGGCCGGCGCGGGGCCAGGTCAGCGGGCGAGCCGGGACGCTGGAGACCGGCGAGGGGGCGGGATAAGGGGACGAAAAGACTGCAGGACAGTGTCCGCTGGGGCTTTCAGATGTTGGGACGCTGGTGCCTGAGCCAGGAGAGGATCGGGAGTCAGGGTCCAGGCAGGGCGCATACCCTTCTCCCTCCCCGACGGCCCTGGTTCTCACAGCCTCCAACTCCTTCTCCAAATGACCCGTGCCAGTGTCAGTATAGGATCTGAAGTCAAGAGGGATTCTCCTAGTAAGGAGGGCGCGGGGGAAGCTCAGTTAAACGACAGATTGAGGGACTGATGTTCAGACATCAATTCAAGACACTGCGGGCCACGCGCCGGGCTCCCTCTTTCTGCCAGTGCGATGCGGGTGAGACCCACAGCGCAAGCGTCCAGAGGCATAACGAGGAATGCTGTATTTGGAGGCCCTGCCAACGGAGGCTCCACAAAGGTCCCCTCCTCTCTTGTCCCCACCTCATTACTTACCTGCCACCCACCCCGGCAAAACGGCCTCTCCTGGAACCCTGCTACAGTCTCTGGGTTCTGGTCCCACAGAAGGAGGAGTTTGAGCACGAAGTTCCGGAGGACCTGGGGCCGTTGCAGTTCGTGAAGTTGCGCAAACACCACTCCCTGGTGGACGATGCGTGGTTCTGCGATCACATCACAGTGCGGGGCCCTGGAGCCTGCGAGGAGGCCGCCTTCCCGTGCTACCACTGGGTGCAGGGTGATGGTGTGCTGTGCCTGCCAGAGGCCACCGGTGAGGGGCAGTGTCGGGAGGAGGGGTGTACGGTCCTGGAGAACAGATGGGAAAGGGTCGGGGGTTGGAGGGAGCTAAGGAAGGTCAGAGGGCCTTGAGGAAAGTGAACGTTCAGCAAGTTAAGTGTGGAGAAGGCAGAACACCAGAAAGTTATAAAATACCAAATTTATACACAGAATAAAAAAGCTGCAAGTGGAGCTGGACAGGGACATAAGTTCATGTGTAGATCCCACCCTCCAAGAAGATGAGGGCAGGGGATGGGAGTCATAGCAATGATGGGAAACAGAAGCGCCCAAGTAACGGCAGAAAGGAGACCTGTATGGGATGAGGAACAAGTTGGAGCAGGGCAGGCACAGGTAGCATGTGGAACTGCGGATGGAGATGACCCTGAGAGGAGACAGCTATGGGAAATAATAAACAATGTGACTCGGAGAGCTGGTTTGGTTGAAAAAACAAGGAAGCAAACCATGAGGGACAGGGTGCACACTCACAGCGGATGGGGGTGAACGGGGACAGCCAATACAGAATCTGCTACCATGGGAAATAGTAAGAGAGATGATCAGGGAGGAAAATGCAGGCCAGGGCAAGTAAGGATAGAAAGACATCACTTTGACACTGGTGAGTATACATGCAGCTAAGAGCAGGAACAAGGTGATAACAGACTCTGATGGTCTCAGCAGAGTGAAGTCAGAGAAAGAAAGCAAAGAGCTGTTCCTCATAGCTTTCCAAAGACGAGGTGTGGCAGGTGAGGTTCAGCACATGTGAAATTAACCAAGGCAATATATAGTAGAAAACAGGTAAGGGCCTATGGGTGACTAAGACTATCACTTTTTTTTTTTTTTGGCTACACTGCTCAGTATGTGGGACTTTGGTTCCCCAACCAGGGATTGAACCCGTGCCCCCTGCAATGGACTTGCAGAGTCTTAATCACTGAACTGCCAGGAATTCACAAGATTTTATCACCTTAATTACAGTGATTTTTCCAACAACAGATGCAGATAAAATAATATCAAGTGGGGAAAGGCGAGTTAACAGACAAGAAAAGATGTCAAACATGAGATTGTCTCAAGGCAAGAGATGAGGGTTGAGATTAACGAAACCCAGAGTACACAGTTGGCGATGACAAGGTAAATGTGTCTCAGAAATCAGTGGGGTGATACAAGGCCAGAGATAAAAGCAGCAGAGCAGAACTGAACACAGGGCCCATGACTGCTGAAAAGGAAGATGAGGACAAGTGGGGGAGAGCCCAGGACCACACAGACTGTGGCCAATTGTTTTAACATCTCCCCAGCCCGCCTGGCAGGAAACAATGCATTGGACGTGTTCCAGAGACATCGAGAGAAGGAGCTGAAAGAAAGACGTCAGATATACCGGTGACCACCCACTCACAGGGCCTCTCAGTGGTACCCCCCTTCCCTGACCCTGCCCCCACTACTGACCTGGGCACCTTTCCTGAAGCCTTGTCCCCATTTCCTAGCTGGGCCACCTGGAAGGAAGGGTTACCCCTGACAATAGCTGCGGGCTGTGAGGATGATCTACCTGCAAATATGAGATTCCACGAGGAGAAGAGGCTGGACTTTGAGTGGACACTGAAGGCGGGGTGAGAACAGGCCTGGAGTTCAGAGTGGCAAAAGGGCCAGGAGATCTAAAAATGGTGGTAAATGGTGAGGGGTTGAGGGATGGGTGAGTGGGTTCACACCTTGATTCCTGTCCTAGGGCTCTGGAGATGGTCCTCAAACGCGTTTACACCCTCCTGAGCTCCTGGACCAGTCTGGAGGATTTTGATCTCATCTTCTGGGGCCAGAAGAGCCCCTTGGCTGGTCAGTGGTTCCCCAGGTCTCTACAAACTGTTGAGGGCCTCTTTTGATGTCCTGACCTTCACATTCCACAATCCCTCATAAGTGTTTCGCAGATGAGACTATATTGTGCTGGGTCATTTCTCAGAGGCCCCAAGATGAAAAGATAAGGACTGAATACAGGGTGGTCACATGCCTACATCGCTGGGGTAGGGCCTAGAGGAGGGACATCCTGACTGTGTAAACCTTCTCCTCCACTCCACTCCACTCCACCCCGACCCCACAGAGAAGGTTCACCAGCGCTGGCGGGACGATGAGTTATTTGGCTACCAGTTCCTCAATGGCGCCAACCCCATGCTGTTGAGACGCTGCACCTCTCTGCCCTCCCGGCTGGTGCTGCCCTCGGGGATGGAGGAGCTACGGGCCCAGCTGGAGAGAGAACTCCAGGTATCCCTCCCACCCTGCGCTGTTCTCACCTTGGCAGTGTAGCCAGAAGTGGTGAAGGGGAGGGACCAAAGATGAGTTGAGGAAGGGAGGCTGTGGTAACCTTTGGTCCAGACTCCTGTGCTAGAAAAAACTAGAGGTGATACAGTACACAGGGAAAACTCTGAGGAGCTCCCAGCATGGAGGGGAAACAGGATGGATCCCCAGGGCACAGACAGGGCCAGTGGTGTTAGCAGGGACGATGTTGATGTCAGTGCCCTGGACACCAGTGTTCAAAGGGAGGAAGAAAGATGGAAAATGTGCCATCGGAGGGGAGAACTGTGGAGGTTACTTGGGTTTGGAGGAGGTGAGCTCCATGTGAAGACGATGAGCGAGGCCAGATGTGAGCATGTCATGGGCATGTGAGCACTGGACTAGGCAGCAGTGCTGACAGGGCAACCTCTGTGGATTTCTTGACAGAGGAGGTGAGTTTTCGAGAGGGAGTGAAAGAGCATTTGCTGAACTGGTGACAGCTGAACACAGGGAGCAGATCACTGCAGGATGGTGGGGCAGGGGCCTGGCCATCTGGACAAGGGGCCAGCTTGCACACTGGACTGGGCAGGCCTGTTCTGAAATCTGACCTGCACAAGATGCCTACCCTCACTAGGCTGGTTTGTCACTTAAAATGAGAGGAATCAGGCCAGATGCTCTGGTTCTGCCAGTAAGACTCCGTAACTGACACAGGATGATGGCAAGAATCAAGATAAATGTCTTGAAATGTCTTCCCCTTTTGCCCCTGCCCTCTCAGGTTAGACTTTAAACTCAAAGGATGGATACATTCTTCCTTTCCCCAGAACAGTTCCCTGTTTGAGGCTGATTTCATCCTCCTGGATGGAATTCCAGCCAACGTGATCCGAGGAGAGAAGCAGTACCTGGCTGCCCCCATCGTCATGCTCAAGATGGACCCCAGTGGGAAGCTGCTACCCATGGTCATCCAGGTGAGGTGCCCTGGGCACCCCCTCCCTCTGCTGCTGTTCACCTCCACCTCTGCTCCTGAGAACCTAGCCCCTTGGTTCTTGGCTCCCAAGCTCCATCCTCACATAGTGAGACCTGTCCTCATGTCACTCTGCTTACAGCCTGGTTTCCCTAACTCGCCCAACTGGAAGGACTTGTTCAAGAGTCATAATGGCCTTTTGGAGTTTTCATTCTATACCTGGTGGTTCTCGAACTGCAGTGTGCCTCAGAATGACCCAGAGGGCTTGTTAAAACACAGTTTGCTGGGTCCCAGCCTGAGATTTTCTGATTCAGTCCGTCTAGGATGGGGACTGAGAATTTGCTTTTCTAAGTTCCAAAGTGATGTGGATGCTTCGAGATTGGGAACACATTTTAACAGTCACTAATTAACCCCTCAGTCCACTCTCTTTTCTCCCACTGTTCTCAATAGTCAGTTTAACAAACTCTGTCAATTATCTCATACACCCACCCTCCCCTTCCATCCCCCACTATAACTCAGACCCCCATCACGTTTCTCCCAAACCACCATCAGGACCTCCTCACTGGACTCCCTGCTTCAGAGCCCCCGCATTCACCCCAAAGACCATGATGGCTGCACGGTGCCACAGCAGTGAGGGGCAGGGTGGATGGGGCCTCGCTTTTCCTCCTCCTAATCCTCTAGATTACAACCTCCTGGATGGCAATCGTCGTACTTACTCATCTGTTTCCCCAAGATGGCTGACCATAAGGTCACACATAAAGTGGGAATTCAGTGAAGGCTTAATTTCTTTTTCCCAGATCCAGCCTCCCAGCCCCATCTTCCCGACCCCACCACTGTTCCTGCCCTCAGATCCTCCACTTGCCTGGCTCCTGGCAAAGACCTGGGTCCGAAATTCAGATTTCCAACTGCATCAGCTCCAATACCATCTGCTCAACACCCATCTGCTGGCTGAGGTCATTTCTGTGGCCACCATGCGGTGCCTCCCAGGGCTGCACCCTGTCTTCAAGGTACCACCTCCATCCTCCACGTCCTACTTCATTCAGACCCCAGAGAAAGGAAAGAGGCCAGCATCATATGATACTGCATGTGTGCATGCTAAGTTGCTTCTGTCATTTCTGACTCTGCGGCCCTATGGACTGTAGCCCGCCAGGCTCCTCTGTCCATGGGATTCTCTGGGCAAGAATACTGGAGTGGGTTGCCATGCCCTCCACTGGGGGATTTTCCTGAACCAGGGATCGAACCAGGACTTTTACATCTCCTGCACTGGCAGGCAGGTTCTTTATCACTAGCACCACCTGGGAAGCCCCATCATATTATATTATAGCAGCAAAAAAATTTCTTATCACTTTGTAAAAGAAGGGAGAACAGAAGGAAGAAAGACTGTATCAATATTTTGAGACTTGTGTTTTAATTGAGTCACTTAACATTTCTTCAAGACCTATTACAAAGGGACCCTCTGAAATTCTCAGATCTGACAATCTAGCAATGGGCCAAGAGTATAGCCAGAATATTGCCAGTAAAACAAAAGCCTTGTTCCTGCCTTAGTAGATTTATGATTTAGCCAGAAAGACACGTGGTGCCCATAAACTACCCAGAGAACAATACCTGGACCTAGAACTTGAAATCACAAGACAGCTGGTAAACACTAGATTATTGATGGAGAATGTTCCACCCCAAATAAGAGCACTAAGTAGGAACAGAGCAAGAAGGGAGGAGAGCAGCCCAACAGGGTGCTTATCCCAGCCCAGGAGAAAAATGGAGAAAGACATGTGTTGGCAACGTGGTGACAAGAATTTAAAAATAAAATCAGGAGCTTCCCTGGCTGTCCACTGATTAAGACACCACACCTCCACTGCAGGGCATACAGCTTCGATCCCTGGTCTAGGAATTAAGATCCCACATGCCACATGGCTCAGCTGAAAAAATAATCATCATCAGACTTGGGGAAGAGAAGGAACAGCAGCTGCAGCAAGCCTGGGTATCAGACCAGAGACAGAAAAGTCAGAGGTCTAAACTTCTACAACACTCAGGAGCCCAAGGGTGGGTGTGGGAGACTGACCTAGAAATTCTGTAATTTTATAAAAGAGTGAGCTCAGCATCTACTGCTCAGCTGACAGCAGCAACATAAGACTCATGCTTGCTTAAAAATGTCCTCAAAATCTTGATGACATTTTAGACATAGGGAACAAGGCAAAAGGGACTAAACTGCATATGAACATATGCATATGAAACAAGCATATGAACCAGAGCAATTGTCAGAAACGGGAAAGCCGGGAAAGAAGCCAGCTGGGAAGCAAAAATGAGATTCAGTTTGAGGTTCATGGAATCTGAAGTGTTAGCAGTATACATAGGCGAGCACCTGGCAGGGAGAAGGACTGAACTGTACTTCAGCCGGGGGCCTGCCAGGTCCCTTAAAGCCTGGCCAGCAGTAGCTGTGGCCTCTTGGGAGGCTGGGGTGGCACCGACAAGATGAAGTCCAGTGTGATGAGCAGAATCTTGGATTTTACTCATCTCATGGTTCTCCTACACCACTATCTTCTGCTCACCTTGGATAGGCTAAGCCTCTATTCACACTGAAAACATCCCCCCTTTACGAGCTGAGCCTTGTGCCCACCTGTCTGCACTCCCAGAGCAACATCATGTCAAAGAGCTGCATTGTTCTCAGCACACACAGGTGAGCCAAGCCGGCCAATGTCCCAGAGGTGATCTGTGCAGGCTCTGGATTCAGACTGCCAAGGCCTGAATCCTAAGTCCTAACCTCTGTACAGGTGTGAGCTCAGTGTCCTCATGTCTAAAGGGGGATGAAAGGAACACCATCATGGGGCTGCTAAAGGATAAAATGACCTAATAGCATGACACAGGCTAAAAGCTAGAAAAAAATTAGTTCTTGCAACTTTTATTATTATTACCTTTTGCAGGGGGATAGGGCTGTGCTGGGTCTTCACTGCTGTGTGCAGGCTTTCTCTAGTTGTGGTGAGCAGGGGCTACTTTCTAGTTTTGGTGCACAGACTTCTCACTGTGGTGGCATCTCTTGTTGTAGAGAACGGGCTCTAGGGCAAGTGGGCTTCAGTAGTTGCAGCTTGTGGGCTCTGGAGCTCAAGCTCAGTAGTTGGCATATGGCTTAGTTGCCCCCTGGCATGTAGGATCTTAGTTCTTGGACCAGGGATGGAACCAGCATCCCCTGAATTGGCAGGTGGATTGCTAACCACTGGACCATCAAGGAGGTCCTGATTATTACTAAGAGTTGTTTGTCCTCAAGTGGATGTTGGGCTTTCCATGACACTCAGCATCTTTCATGAACTTTCTGAAAAGTTTCAGACCAATGTGAGCTGCTTTGACCTTCTGACCCCATAGTTCTCTCTGGCGTATTCTGTCTCCAGCAACAACTACTTAAATAAATACCAACCCTTTGTGAAATCTGTACATAAACTGGGTGAAAATGAAAACAAAATAGTCTGGGATAAAAAGAGACGCATGGAGGATCAGATGGCCTTTTTTAATAGTTAAGGAAAAGCTATTTCATGAAAAGCATTGGGGGTGGGAGGAGATTTGATGACTGCCTCTCTGCTGCCCTGGTGGCTCAGCCGGTAAAGAATCTGCCTGCAATGTGGGAGACCTGAGTTCGATCCCTGGGTTGGGAAGATCCCGTGGGGAAGGGAACGGCGACCCACTCCAGTACTCTGGCCTGGAGAATTCCATGGATTGTATAGTCTGTGAGGTTGCAAAGCGTCAGACATGACTGAGCGACTTTCACTTCACCTCTGCTGCTTACACAGGTGGCACAGTATGGCTCCTCCTTCCTGAAAGCACCCAACCCTACCCCCAAAACCTAACAATGAAGCAACCAGGGGATGGAGGTGTGGCTTTGGAAATAAGTAGAGACTAATTTAAGCTGTGAGGATGACAGAGTATAAAAGCAAATCAGGCCTGGACTAGGAAATGGCAACCCACTCCAGTATTCTTGCCTGAAAAATCCCATGGACAGAGGAGCCAAGTGGGCTACAGTCCATGGGGTCGCAAAGAGTCAGACACAACTAAGTGACTGAGCACATCAGCACATACTATGATTTAAAATGGTTGTTTTCTTTTGTATTCCTACCAGGAGAGTTTGGGACTTCCAGTGCTTCCACATCCTTGCCAATATGTTTAGTCTCTTTAAACTTTTGACCTTTTTAATAAATGTGTAGTATTAAAAAAAATAAAAGCATATTAGGGACCCTGGTAGTCCAGTGGTTAAGACTCCGTGCTTACAATGCAGGGGCTGCAGGTTCAATCCCTGGTCAGGGAACTAAGATCCCACATGCCACACAGCCAAAGGGGGTAAGAAAAAAAAGTAAAAGCAAACTAAAAGGGGTTGATTCTCAAAGGCCACCTACACTCCAGGTGGAAATCATCAAGATAAATAACAGCTGCTACTCAAGGGCATCACTCATCACTGCAGCCTCCTGAGACAAAAGACAAAAGACCCTGTAATCACCTGCTGTTGTCACATGAGGATAGGAGATGAGAAAGGTCAACACTTAGAGGGTCCTGTGCCTTGGACAAATATAAAGTGACTGCTGAAGTGAAACCCAGGTCAAGTGTGACTTGAGAGAAGGATGACTCACAGAGGTGACAAGATCATGAGAGGGAATGATCACAGAAACAGGAGGAGACCAGCCTGTCAAGGGAGGAAAGCGTCAAGAGGAGAGAAGGCCATCATGCTGCCTACAAGAAAGGACCTGAGCATGTCCCCCATAATCGACCCCCTCTGTTCTCCCCCATCCCAGCTCCTGATGCCACACATCCGCTACACGATGGAAATCAACACGCGGGCACGGACTCAGCTCATCTCAGACGGAGGCATATTTGATAAAGTGAGTGGGGCTGCATCACTGTCCAACTTTCTACCATCTCTTGCCACTTTCAAGATCCCAGACCACCCTGGATTAATGTCCTGACCCTTAAACCTATAAGCCCTTTATATCCATGTCTCTAAATGTGAAAACCCTACATCTGAGAACCCCTTATATACTGTGCAGTGGCTTCCTCAAGGTCTCGCACCTCTCTTGTCCCAGGCAGTGAGCACCGGTGGAGGAGGCCACGTGCACTTGCTCCGCCGGGCCCTGGCTCAGCTCACCTACCGCTCCCTCTGTCCTCCTGACGATCTGGCTGATCGCCGCCTGCTGGGAACCCCGGGTGCTCTCTATGCCCGTGATGCTTTACGGCTCTGGGAAATTACTGCTCGGTGGGTGAGGGGGAAGCCAAGAAATGAGTCGGGGGATGAGGGGGGAGAAGGCAAGTGGGGCTCTGGTCCCAAGGTCAGCATGGGGCAGAACGAACATGAAAACAAGAAGGTCCAGACAGGAGGAGCAGAGGAGGCGATCCTGGGGAGAGATGAGGAAGAGTGAGGAGTCCGCAGGTGGGGTCTGAGGAGCAGACTAGGGACAGAGAGCATAGATTGGGAAAGCTGTGGATGCAGAGGCTGAGGGATCTGGACAAATCAGCGGTTTTGTTAGGAAGAAAGACTGTCAACAATGTCTGGGAATGCCTAGAACTAAGGACCCACGTGTCCTTTCTCTCTAGGCTAGTTTGTAGAAACAGGAGTGACCCAAAAGGCCACTAGAAGACTCTATACTCAGACACAGTAACAGTCAGCTGGCCAGAGACCATGGAAAAGTGTAGAGGTCAGAGGCCAGAGCCTTCTCCTCTTAAGGAGCCCACCTCCCTTCTCCCCGGGGCAGGTATGTGGAGGGGATCATCCACCTCTTCTACCGCGGGGATGACATTGTGAGAGGGGATCCCGAACTGCAGGCCTGGTGTCGGGAGATCACTGAGGTGGGGCTGCGCCAGGCCCAGGAGCGAGGTGAGATCCCTCCCAGAAATGGGAGCTCCTCAGACACTCTGCCCAGAGCAGAGTGAGAGTTCAGAGTCCAGAGTCCCACCCACTCATCACCCGCCCCCCTGCCCCGCCCTGCCCTCCACACTTCAAACATCTGAATACCATTCCCACCTCCTAAGACTCAGGACAATTCTCGATGCCCAAAGATCAGCCTCCTCAGACACCCTGGCCATCATCCTTCACTTCCACCCCCTCCCCTAACATGCCTCAGCATGGCACCTCCCAGGAACAGTGGGGGATCTTCCCAGGCCCTGATGGGGCTCACATTCTCTCCTCATGGCTGTCTATTCCTTCCTGAGGATATAAATGGGAAGAGTTTTCCACTGAAGTCCATGATGACCCCTTCTGTTTTCCCTCTTCTTCTCCTGCCTCCCACCTTCCAGCACACACAGAGAAAGTCCAGGCCCACTGCACAATGACCACAGTGCAAGGTCATTTCTAGATGTAAACACAACGCTCTACAGGCTTTGGCTCAACCCTGAAGTCAGTGCCCCCTTGGGGCTCACATTACTTTGCCCGATCCAGCCTCTCCCACAATCAAGTCACTGCCTTTAGCACGCCCACTGGCACTCTACCCTCTGGGGAAGAAGGAGCCTTTCTCGGCTTTTCCTGGCTTCCTCCTCCTCTCTCTAACACACATGGGCCAGCATGGCCTGCTCCAAATCTTCCTTCCATCCATGTCCCTCATATTTCACACAAACATCTCTGCCTCTGTGGGGCAACTACAGATATTTACTGGGAAGCGGCTATGGCCAGCCTCTGGGGGTGCTGTGAGCACTAGCCTGACACTTGCCCTCAAGAGGGAGCGTCCTTCTGGGGCATCAGTGGCTGCACCACCCCCCTTCCTAGACCAAAGTTTCTCTAATACATCTCAGTCTGTCCCCTGGGCTCCACAGTCTCCTGGGAGACCCCTCTTCCTCTCCTTGGCCATCTTTTCCCCAACCAGCATTTACATTTGGAAAATGAAAATAAACATCCACATGTCAACTTTAGCCTCCAACAAGTCATTCTCTCTTCATCCACTCCCCCTCAGTTCTCACAGCTCACCTTTGCCTCATTTTCTCAACAGACCTTTTAGAAAAAAATGTGCTAAAATAAAAACAAACCTGAGATTAGCAGTTAGGAATCCCTAGTTCAAGGTCAGTTTCTGCCTTTTCCCAATTCCCACAGTCCTGTTCTTTGTTTAGCAGCTCAGTTGTGTCCAACTCTTATGAGATGGCCTAGACTGTAGCTCACCAGGCTTCTCTGTCCATGGGATTTCCCAGGCAAGGATACTGGAGTGGGTTGCGATTTCCTCCACCATGGGATATTCCCCACCCAGTGAACTGAACCCATGAACCCACATCTGCATCGGCAGGTGGATTCTTTATCACTGAGCCACCAGGAAAGCTCTACAAGCAGTTTAATCTCTTTAAATCTTTGATTTTTTTAAATCAATAAAAAGGGAGTGATTACATTTGTTCACCTTAACTGACAGGATTACTGGGTCTCTGAGCCCCCACCTCTAAATTGAGTGGCTTAAACATAATCTCTGCAGAAAGCCTCTCTTGCCTGTGACATTATAAATCTATAACTTCACTTATCTTTCACATTATAAATTAGATACCTGCAATTTCCTGTCTGCAAACAGGAGGAAACATCCCTAAATTCCCAACCACTTTTTGAGGCAAAGGGTTTCTGATTACTCAAACCTTTTCAGCCCTCCACCCTTTCAAAATAACAATAATTGCTTATTGGAACATTTGTTCCGTACCAGATGATTAACTCATTTATAAAGTAGGTATCACGCACATTTTACAGGTCAAGAAATTGAGGTTCAGAGAGGTTAAGTAACCTAACTGTATTACTTGAGTCTGAGTTGAAGTGCATGTCTGATGCAAATATATTTGAACAAATGAACTGAACAAACATCCATCAATTCCTAAATGTAGACATCCGAAGACATCGGCCTTTATTTCTCTCCTCTCAGACTATAGCCTCTGAATCCTGTTCCTTTTCTGCCCAGGTTTCCCTGTCTCCTTCCAGTCCCAGAATCAACTCTGCCATTTCCTTACCATGTGTGTCTTCACGTGCACTGCTCAGCATGGGGCCATCAACCAGGGCCAGGTATGGAGTGCTGAAAGCCCAGATCCCTGAAGGCAAGTGTCTGGACTTGGGATGCCCATGGGAGAGATGGGGGTTCAAACCCTAAGTACTAGGATCCTAGGTTGCAGTTTCTTCCCCCAGCTGGACTGGTATGCCTGGGTCCCTAATGCCCCATGCACAATGCGGATGCCCCCACCCACCACCAAGGAAGATGTGACAATGGCCACAGTGATGGGCTCACTACCTGATGTCCGACAAGCCTGTCTTCAAATGGCCATCACATGGCATCTGGGACGTCGCCAGCCAGACATGGTAAGAGAGGACTCTGGGGAAATGGAAATGACAGTTGGAAGGGAACAGAAGAGTGAAGGGCAAGACTCTAGGTATGTCTGCCTTTGAACTCAAAAATGACTGATTCTTTGTTCTTTCTTAGGTGCCTCTGGGGCATCACAAAGAAAAGTATTTCTCAGACCCCAAGGCCAAGTCTGTACTAAACCAATTCCAAACAGATCTGGAAAACTTGGAAAGGGAAATTACAGCCCGCAATGAGCAACTTGACCTGCCCTATGAATACCTAAAGCCCAGCCACATAGAGAACAGCGTCACTATTTGAGCTCTAGGGCGCCCCCCATGGGAAGACTGCAGATCAGCTCTGGGACTGACAATTCCATCTTGAGTTTCACCGTTTCCTAAAGTCTCTGCTGTGTTGCTGTTGAGTTGCTAAGTCGTGTCTGACACTTTGCAACCCCCTGGACTGTAGCACCCTAGGCTCCTCTGTCCTCCATTATCTACCAGAGTATGCTCAAATTCATCCTACTGCTGAGGTTATTTCCTTTCCCAATTAAACCACCTACATCTGTCACCTATGAGCCCAACAGCCTTTGCAGGAATGCATGCTGAGTCGCTCAGTCATGTCCAACTCTTATGCGACCCCGATGGACTGTAGCCCACCAGGCTCCTCTGTCCATGGGATTCTCCAGGCAAGAATACTGGAGTGGGTCACCATTTCCTATTCCAGGGGATCTTCTCAATACAGGGATCAAACCTGCATCTCCTGCACTGACAGTTGGATTCTTTACCATTGCACCACCAGGGAAGCCCCTGAGGAAAGGGTCTGATAATATGTTAGGCTTTGGAGGCCACATTGACTCTTGTCACAGCTATTCAACTCTCCTGTTATAGCACAAAAGCAGCCACAGGCAATGTGTAAATGAATGTGTCTATGTTCCAATAAAACTTTATTTATGGACAGTGAAATATGAACTTCTTAGTGACACAGAATATTCTCTGTTCAGTTTAGTCAACCAATTTAAAATGCAAAAAACAACAAATACCTGTAGATTTTCACCCTCAGAGGCAGTACCTGCACCAGGGTGCCCCTGCAGCAGCCGGAGGCACTGACCTTACCTGAGAAACATCCAGAGAATGCTGGGGGGCGGGGAAGGTTTCTTGGAGAAATAGACAACCTCAACTCATCCTCATCCTCATTTCCCAGAAGCTTGATTTCATGCTTGGTGGCCAACTTAAAAATTCCTGACTCTACTTTGGCAGCTTTCCCTCCACCCGTTTCTCCTATTCATATACCTACCCCAAAGTCCCTGAATGAAAATCGTGCTTCTAAGGCAAAAGAAAATCTTTCACTCCAGAATGGTTTCCTACCAGACAGTCTCCAACAAAAGAAACACAAAATACATGTATCAAGGTCTCTTCCTTAGGAGGGAGCTTCAGTGCCCTGGGGTGTCTGTTTCCCAGGTTCCAAGTTCTCTTTCAGGATCCTTTAAAGAACAATATGTATAAAATAAAGGGGGAAATATCATAAAGTTATGCTAACCACTGGCAGTGTCTGTCTGGTTCTGGGGTCTTGGAATCAAAATTACCCTTCTCAGTTATACTATAACCACTGTCCTCACTTAGAAAAGGTACCAAAAACTCAGTGAAAAATTATGTTCTTCAAACACCACTACTTCCCTGAATAATGTTTATAGATCTGTTTTTCACCAGTGAGGTATACAAAATTTTTCTTTGGAAGGTATATAATCTACTCAAATCTTTAAAATCTTGCACTCTATCATGTTCAAAGTTTCCATTAACTCAGTTTACAGTAAGGAAGAAAAGTGACATTTCTGTGCACCTACTGCCTTCTCCAGCACACTTGGCAGGGCCACTCACCTTAACAGTTTGTTCATTGAGTCCGCTTTCCCTGGACTTTTCCTAACGCCCGTATTTTTCCTGGATTTGGTATCCAAAACTTCAGTATTCCATGTTTGGTAACAAAATGTTACTTAAGGATTTCCAATGCCAAAAACTCTCAGCAATTTTAAAGCGTTCTAGCCACGACAGCACGCCTGGGCTCGGGAAGGGGTTGCCACCACCTTTTACCGTGTCAGAGTGTCTATTTCCAAGGGTAGGGATGAGTAGAGAGGAGACAGAGGCGTTCTCTCGGTGCAAATCTGTCTCAATTACCATTTTCCCATCGCAGGACACCACTCAAGACTAAGGTATCTGAGATCAAAATGACATAATCTCAATCCTCGGCTGCTGACAGCCCATCGCCAAGTTTACCTGGAGCTCCGCCAGAGGTAAACTCTGTTCCAAGACCCGGCTACTCAGTCTTCCTCGTCACGTGACTTGACAAACTTGGTCACGTGACACCACGGCCCCTCCCATTCCAAACTGGAGAGGGGGGTAGCCAAGAAACCGGAGGACTTTGCTCCTACAAAACTCGCGCAACAGTCATTGATCTATATTGGTCAACAACGGACTCTAATTTCAGAAACACCGCTTTCCCCGCGGAAGTCCCGCGAGGACCCAGAGGCGCCAGCGTTCTCCGCCTGGGCCCCCCCCCGGCCAGATGGTTGAGCCCGGAGGCCACGCCCCCTCGGTCTCCCTCCCAGCTCTGCGTCCTCCGCGGCTCGAGACCCCAAGTCCCGCTCTTTTCCCACCTCCTAGGGGCTTCCTCTCACCGATTTCCTACCTGGCCTACATCTAGACGATCCCTGACTCCTTTCTTCATGGCGTCGCTTCTGTGCTGTGGGCCCAAGCTGGCGGCCTGCGGTATCGTCCTCAGCGCCTGGGGAGTGATCATGTTGGTGAGGGGACTGCCGGGCGACAACCGGAGAGGAGACGGCCTGAGGGGCTTAGTGTTGGAGGGCTGGAAGGCTAGGAGACTCCAGGCCTTGAAAAGCAGCAAACAGGCTGGAGGGGGTGGTTGGTTAGCCTCTGGAGAATGAGACAGAACTAGATTGAGAAATGGGGATTTGGAGGGGAGAGGGGAAGCTGGAGCTTGGAATGGGAACTGGGCTGGTAAATCTGGAGTACCCTCAAGGTAAGAGGAAGGAGACCTAGGTTCTTGAGAGATCCTTGAGCTGAATGGAGGGCAGTGGGGAGAGGGACCGCTCGATCCCGAAATGGGTAGCTAGGCCTTGTTTCCTCAGGGCTCTACCCGCTCCACTAAAGGGAGAAATAATATGGAGAAGTACCGATTCCCTCTACCCCCCCTTAGCCCTGTCCCGTGATAATGACGCCTCCAGAGAGGAGGATAATGAGGGTTCCTGGGTTGCTCACTATTCCTGCCCTTGCCCCAACCACGTCTTCTCTGTGTCACCATTCAAGCTGTAGTCTAGGTGACTGGAGTCCAGATCCGGGAACAACCATCCCTAATCCCAGTTCATTCTGGTAATTCCCAGCCAGACCCAGATGTGGCAGCATTCGAAGTGGGAGGAGTTCAGGCAGCGACTAGGTCAAATGCCTGAGTTAAAACTACCTACCCTTTCTCTTTTTTCAGATAATGCTCGGAATCTTTTTCAATGTCCATTCTGCTGTGCTAATTGAGGACGTTCCCTTCACGGACAAAGATTTTGAGTAAGTGGAGAGGCGGGGGGTGTGGTCACAATTGGGGGGAGGGGCGGAGAATCGCAGGAGGCTGGGGAAACTGGGTGCTCTCTCTAGCACCCAGGAGCAGTCTTGGGAGTCAGACCTCAGAGACCATCCTAAACCCACCGCTTTAGATGTGGCTGTTAAGAATTTTACTGGATTTCTCTGTGCCTCCGTCCACCCTTGCAAAGTGACTGCTATAACAGAACTCAACCCAAAGGGTTATGAAGATTGAATAAGATAATACACGTTAAAGCGTTTAGAACGGTACAGGGCACATAGTAAGTGCTCCGTTAATGTTGTGTGTTGTTAATGTTTCTGATATTTCTCTGCCTAATCCCCACCCCTAGGAATGGCCCCCAGAACATATACAGCCTTTACGAGCAAGTCAGCTACAACTGTTTCATCGCAGCAGGCCTTTACCTCCTCCTCGGAGGCTTCTCTTTCTGTCAAGTTCGGCTCAATAAGCGCAAGGAATACATGGTGCGCTAGAGCACGGTCGCGCTCCCCCTCTCCAGCCCCCTCCTCTGTTTAAAGACTCTCCCCACCAAGTCACAGCCCCTCGCCCCCCATTCTGGCGCCCTCTGCGGACTAGGTTTTCTTGGTGAGAGATTCAACCCCTTGTCCTCCAACCTCTGGCGCCCGGGTCCTGTGGAGGGAGGTTGGGGTTGGCTGTTCCCTGTCCCTCCGGCCCTCTCGCCTCGTCCCGTTCCACAATAAAGAGAAACTGCTCTCTTAAGACTTGTGTGTCTGTGTGTGTGTGGGTTGGGAGGCGGGTAGCCGGGATAGACGTTGGCCTCCAAACAGGGAATCCCGACCCCTCGACGGAAGTGGAGTGAATCCGGGCCGGAAGTGAGGCGGTGTCTTCCACTCTCCTTCCCGCGCGCCGAGGCGGCCTAAATAACCGAGGCTGGGGAGGCGGTGAGCGTCCGAGCTGGAGCCAATCAGCTGCGGGGAGGGGCGGGACTTCCTGCGCGGGGGCCGGAGCCGTTGCACCGCCTGGCTCTTCGTGGTCCCGGCTCCGAGGTAGCGGCGGCGGCGGCGTCTCCGTGAGGAGGCGCGCGGGGCCATGACGTCAGCGTCCACAAAGGTTCGACCTCCCTCGCGGACAGCGCTCCCTGGCGGCCACGGGAGGGCGGGCCCCCCAGTTGGCTCTCGGCTCTTCCGTCCCGGGCGGGGGGCGGGCGGGAGTCCAACCCGGGGTGGGGCTAGGGGCTCCAGGCGGGATGGCGCGGGGCTGTGTGCCGGCCCCCCGTAACGCTGCCCCGCCCCCAGGTCGGAGAGATCTTCTCCGCGGCGGGCGCCGCCTTCACGAAGCTGGGAGAGCTGACGATGCAGCTGCATCCCGTGGCCGACTCTTCCCCCGCAGGGTACGTGAGCCCGGGCTGGGGACCTGGACGCTGAGAGCAGACGCGGGACTCGATCACAGACACCGACACTCTCTAGGGCGTGGACAGATGTTAGTTTCCCTTCGTGCCTGGCACAGCGCAGAGTAGGTCTTAATAAATGATTATTGAATGAATGAATGACAGATAAACCACAGACTGAGGCTCGTAATCCGGACTCATTTAACAGCTCTGTCCTGCTGCGCATTGGCAGAGCATAGACCACCACCACTACCCATTCACCGCAAATCATGTGGAATTCCGTCAGACTGCAACAGGTTGTGTTTAGGGGTTCTGTTTGTAAGACACCCCCCCCACACACACACACTTGTTGAACTGGTTTCAGTGGGCGGTCTACAGCAGCTGTTTCACATTGATGGGGGTGCGGTTTTCTTCTAAGGTTGTTGCATTATCGTTTGGATGGGGGTCCTCAGGGTTCCCACAGGGCCTTAAGAATTTTTTTGCTTTTTTTTGTTGTTGTTTGTTTTTTAAAGAGGACCTCTTTATGGAAGGGGCCCCGGACATTGCAGGGAGGAGGCTGGTTGCTGTGGAATGCGTAGCCTGTGGGCTGGCTCCACACCCCTCCTCCTCCCACTTTCGCTATTCCCCTCTCCCCTTCTGACAGTGCCAAGTGGACGGAGACGGAGATAGAGATGCTGAGGGCTGCTGTGAAGCGATTTGGGGACGATCTTAATCACATCAGCTGTGTCATCAAGGAACGGACAGTGTGAGGGAGGGCTGGCTGGCAGAGAAAGGGCGGGTGGGCAGCTTTCTTCCTTCATACCCATTTGTTCCATCTTCCTCAAACTCCCTTCCAGCTCAACATCTTTCCTACTCTGTTGCTAGTTTTGTTAGCAAGAGTCCCTCGAGAACTGAAAGAATAAAAGAATTGTCAACATTTGGTCAGAAGTTACTAAAATGCTGTGGTCATCAGGACCTTACAGGAATTTAATTTTAGGTTGCCCAGTAGTTTAAGATACCCAATAGTTGAATTTGCTAATAGGAATTCCCTGGTTATACAGATCTTTTGAACACACCTGTGGTGTTTCCAGGGATATTATGATCCTGAACTAGTCAACCAGGATCTGTTAATAAGTTTCAATCTACCTGTAGGTCACCCAAGCTTACCTGGTAGCCTTCCACATCCATACATCTCTCCCATAAGAGAATTACGGGGTGGGCCTTTCCCACTCCTCAGTTGAGGGACTCCACTCATCACGCTCCATTTGCCCTCATTGGCTGCAAATCTTCCAGGAAAACAAGAATCCTAGCAAAGGTCGCTGAGGCCCTCACCTGGATTCCTATGAAGGGGCTCCCCAGTGTTCCTTCAGAGTGGTCTATCTCCCCTGCCCCCACCCCCTTATTCCCTCAGCCTTTCTTATGACTCCCTTCCTAACTTGCTCTCTCATCTCTTTAGGGCTCAGATAAAGGCCACCGTGAAACGAAAGGTATATGAAGACTCTGGTATCCCCCTTCCAGCCGATTCACCCAAGAAAGGGCCCAAGAAGGTGGCATCTGGTGTATTGTCGCCTCCTCCAACTGCCCCTCCACCGAGCAGCTCCAGTGTCCCTGAGGCCGGGGGTCCCCCCATAAAGAAACAGAAGGCTGGTGAGGGCTGTGGAGTTGCTGCCTGGGGATTAGATGTCCCATCCGAGGTTCAGTGAGAGAGTTGGGCTTTGGTCAGAGGACAGATCTCTTTTCCTCTCCCAGTGAAGGAAGGTTCCAGAAACTGGCTGAGGTGGGGAAGGGAGGGAAGGAGAGGTTGAAACTTTGGGAAGTGGGTGGGGTGGGGGGAGAACCATCAGGGAACCTAGAACCTAGCTTGTGCCCCCCTCCCAGATGTGACACTCAGTGCTCTGAATGACTCGGACGCCAACAGTGACCTGGTGGATATTGAGGGGCTGGGAGAAACTCCTCCAGCCAAGAAACTCAACTTCGACCAGGGTAGGAGTCCTCTTCCTCCCATGACAGCTGAAGGGATGGGGGATAGTGGGATCGGTCTCAGCAGGAGCCCCCTCCCATGAACTGGGGAAGAGAAAGTTCCCTGCTATGCATGCAAGGGTCAGGTCTGTAAGGAGCCAGGTGCTCTGGGAGGGCGGGAGTTATACTTGGGACTCGCTCCATCTCGGCCCATTTTACTTCCTGTTCCAGACAGCCTGACCCTGGATTCTGGCCTTCTCTTGACCTCTGCTGATCCTCCTCTGCTCTCATGCTGAGCCTTCCACCTCTGACCCCTCTCACTGTTCACCCTGGACCTGTGGATCGCTTGGGACTCTGAGCAAGGCATGCGTGAGACAGGGTGGAAAGGCTGCCAGAAGCAGCCAACCTTGCTGTTCTTGTATGAGCATCTGCACCCCAACCCCTGGGTACCCCCCGACTGATGGACATTTTTATACAGAAAACAATAAAGATCTCCCTCTCAACCTGGTGCTTTCTGCCTGACATTACTGGAGTACAGGGGACACTTCTCTCTCTGCTTAGCCCCCAGGGCTTAGCCCCTCCTCAGCAGGTCTCACCACCCTGCCTGGAGCAGCACAGCCAATATTGGCAGGCTCTCTTCCCAGTGCCAATATTTCTGTGCTGCTAGAGCCAGGGGAGCTGGGTGTGGGCAACAAAGACTCCACTTTGCTCTCTGGAGGCAGCACGTACTCTGGGGTCTCTGGCAGCCAGTACTCCTGAGACTGCCCTGGGGACTTCAGAGGGGCAGCTTCCAGGGCTTTCACACCTCCCATTCCCCGCCCCACTCCATCCCACCTCCCACCTCACCAGAAGGCCCCAGATGTTTTCTGTGTCACTTCTCCAGGGTGGCCTCCCGGGCCAAGCCTCAGCGGTGCCTCCCCCACCCTCGCTCTAACACCACAGTGTGGTTTGGACGTGGCCACAGTGCCGTACAAACCACAGTGTGCTGCTGGGGCGGGAGCAGGACTGGGGTGGGTTGAGAGAAAGGGAATACAAGACAGTGCTGTGAAGAACCCCCACCACCAAGGGTGGGGAGATACAGAAGGCTGAAAGGCAAACATGGCCCCAAGAAGGGTTGGGGAAAACAAGAAACTAGAGCTAGGAGCTGAGCAGGCAACTGAAGAGAAGGGCCTATGGGTGAGCTTACAGTGTAGTTAAGATTGGAACCATCTTCCCTGTAGGAACTCTGCTCAAGGGATCCCTAGAGTGGGGAGTGTGGGATCTGAGGAAATAGGGAATGACTGTGGGGGACCAACAGACTGCCTCTCGACTCAGCAAGGGCAGGGACCCAAGGCTTCCTGTGTCCGTTCCTCCCCTCCCTGGGTCAGAACCCAAGAGAAAGCAAGGAAAGACAGAAGGCCAAGGACAGCAGTGTTGGGAGTTGGCAGTCCAGAGGTGGTGGGGCCGGAACATGGTTGGGAGAGGGGGGCCGGAAGTCGCCCTGGGCCCTGGGCCTGCCACAAGATGGAGGCCAAAGGCAGGAAATGGAGGCCAGGGGGAAAGAGGAGCAGCAGGGCCCAGGAAGAGGGCCTTCTGGACCTGGGGGCCAGGTATTCAACCCCCAGGAATGTCCCCACTCCTCATGGCCCCCCAGGACCCAAGTCCCACCCCCCGCAACAACCCCTACCAGCCTATTCACCAGGCCCAGGAAGGCGGGCCCACCCCAGAAAGCCACGTTTAAGCTGACAAACATGCCTTTCCCCACCCCCACCCTAGGCCTTCCCTCAGCCTTTTACTCCTGACCAGGACTTGATTTTTAAAAACCACCCCCCAGAAAGCAAAATCCAAGGGCCAAAATCCCTTCCGCAAATCAAAATAATACCCTCTAAAACCCAAAAGTTATCTTCCCTTTACCACCCCCTCTTCCGACACACCCCCCAAAACTCTTAGCAATCAAAAAGATCTAAGATGGTGGTGTAAGCAGCCTTTTTAGGCCCGGGGGACGCCAGACCCCCTCAGATGAGACCCCTATCTGTCCCATATCAAATCCTGCCAAGGCTTCCTGCTCCTCACACCCCCCTACATAACCCCAAAACTGAACAGCTACCCCCAGCTCCCATCCTCGGCAGAGCCTTTGTGGGGATGGATGAAACAGAAATCAAACACTATACTAACGGCTGGGGATGTTGGGGGGCCCTCTGGTCTCAGTCTTTGGCTTCCATCTGGGGGACTGCAGTTTTGGGGTATAAGAGAAAGCCTCTTCAATCATCCCCCCAATTTCAAGACTGACAAAGCCCAACCCCACCCCAGCACGCACCTCCAAACCTCCCCCCCAACCGCCACGTCTCTCCTGAAAACAGGGGACACTTTCCTCCCCACTTACCTCAGCTACTCTCCCCTGAGATCCTGGTCCCCTATTTTGAAGGGAACAAAATTTGGGGTGCATCCCTCACATTTGGGGTGCAGGAGAAAGGAGCCGCCCCAGTCGCATCGCTGGCCTCCTTCCTCTCGGCTGGCTCAGGGAGTGGGGAGTGCCCTAGGGAGGGGGGACCCCCACAAGAGAGCACAGGAGGGGGTTCCTCCACTTCCAGTCAGAATTGGGGACACCCCCCCAAACCCGTCCCAGCCCATCCGTCTCCAACTCGGCGGGAGAGGCAGCTGCAGTGCCCCAGTCAGATTCCCCCAACACTACATTCCTCACCCCATCTAGAGGGGTCCCGGGGGCCCCAAAAAATCCCAAAAAAATCTAGGATGTTGGCAGGACGGTCCTGGACTAGCTCCCCAAATTTGGGGTCCTCAGATCCCCCCGTTTTTTCAGGAAAATTCCGTCTTTCACCTGCCTCCCGCCAGCCCTGCTCTGTCCCGATGCCAATTTTGGAAGTCACTCCCTCCTTCCTCCTCCCGTCTCTCCAGGCCCCCCCCGCTCGGGGGCTAGGGTCCAGGACACCTGGCTTCCAGGCCGGGGGAGGGGGGCACTCCTCAAAGGGCTAGGGGCCAGGAGGTCAAGCTCATAGCCCCAGTCTTAGGGAAGCAGGAAAGCCCGATCCTCCCTTCCCCTCCCCCCTGGCTGGTCTCCGTGGTGGTTTAGGAAAGCCTGGAGGATGGGAATCTCCCATTGCTGTTGCACGGGGATTTTTTTTTCCTTGGGTTGGGGGGGTGGGCGGTGGGAGGGAGAGAGGGGAGGAGAGCCGAAGAGAGCAGGGACCGGGGTGTGCAGAACTGGCCTGGCTTACCCCCCCAATCCCTGCTGCCGTGGGGAACCCCCCCATCTCACCCACACTCCCAGTCCTCTGCTTTCTGTTTGGGGCTCTTATCCTAGAAAATCAGGGTACAAGATTCACCTCCTTGTACCTCATCACCACCTCTCCTTGCCACAATTTCAACAGCACTGCCCTAGTCAGGAGTGTCCACTTGACCACAAGATACCCCACTTCCCCCCACCTTCCCCTAAGTCGAGGTGTGCACCCTTAATAAATTGGGGTTCAGAATCTGAAACCACCTTTTCTCCCTCAGATCTATCCAGGCTACATAAAAATAAGAGGAGATACATTCCCTTTCCAAATTTCTTCCTTCAGATCTTGGGCATATTTGGAGGTTCACTAAAGAGAATTCTAGAGTCTCGGGTGAGAGGAAGCTAAAAGCAAAGGATATCCCAAACCATTATCATAGTCCAAATTAAGTGAACCGTAAAATCAATCTCACGTCATGATCCACCACTCAGCTTCAACAAATGCACCAAAGAGTGGCAAACACCCCAAAATAAGGACACCCCAAAACTTTAGACTCCTACCCTCGGCCTGCACCTTGTTTTTCCTCCTGGAAAAAGCCTCCTGGCTCTCATGCATACACAGAAATATCCCCCTCCTCAAAGTAAGCTTGCACAACATTCAAATATAAAGACTTGCTCCCCAGCAAGGACCCACAATCACAGAAGGCCTTCAAACTTGCTCCCAGGTTCCTATTATGTTCCACGTCAAGCTAATAAAAACCCCAAATTGAATTTCATGTCCCCTCAAATATAATCTGAACCTCAAAACTTATCTGGTACCTCCATCAGACTGTACCCTAAAACCACCATGATTACTCTACTTGAAATCAGATTGTCCACATACACCAATGATTATGAATCTCCTAAACCAAATTTTCATCCATCCTCGAAGAATACCTAGCTGACTGTGGGTGTCAGAATCCCCAGAACTAATGTAGTTTCAAAATCAGCTCCATGAAAGTGTTAGTCACTCAGTCCTGCCCAACTCTTTGCAATCCCATGGACTGAAGCCCACCAGGCTCCTCTGTCCATGGGATTTTCCAGCCAAGGATACTGAGTGGGTTGCTATTTCCTTCTCCATGGGATCTTCCTGACCCAGGGATTGAACCCAGGTCTCCTGCATTGCAGGCAGATTCTTTACCAACTGAATCACGGGGAAGCCCAATGTAGCTTCAAAATCAGCTCCATACCTCAGACTTACTACTGGCCCTCAACCCTGAATGCAGCCCTCAGGGCCCAGAATGACCAAAGTAACTCAACACCCCACATTTGACAAATAGACTAGATAACATAAAAGTAACTCCGCCCCATACCAAAGGAGCCGCAGGTCTAACTCCCACCTCCAACTGGGCAGAGACCAAAGTAACCCTCATTTACAGAAGCCACCACACCATCTCGAATCCCTCGTTCCCCATTCCCATTGTCTCAGCAGTTCTTTCCTGCACCCAGATAAAGACATCCTCAGTTCTGAAGAAGAGGGCCCCAGGTCTCTATATGCAGCTCCTCGGATTATGGCCAGTCATTACTGGGCATCTGTAGACGTTCCTGAGCCCAAATGCAAGTCCTGCTTGGCAGCTAGTCTCAGCTCTGGCCACCGTTATCCAAATGAACCTCGTCTCCCCCAAACAAAATACGAGGATGTGACCCCTGCGTATCTCCTAGATCAGGGACTTAAACTGGGGTTATCAGCCCCTTCTTCCTTCTCTCCCTTCTGTTACCCTGAAACCCTCCCTTTCCTCTTCTGTTCAGTGCATCTAACTTTTATATTAATATTCACCAAAAAATTCACCCCTAAATACAGATAATAGCATCTAGGTTAATAAGAAAAGAAATCCTGGGCTCCCAGGGTTCAGACCCCCACCCCCCCCCCCCCCCCCCCCCGGTTCATTTCCCTGGTTCCCAAAGCCCGGATTTCTCACCCCAGGCAGGAACCCCAGGTTCAGAGAGAAGTTCCCTCTGTCGCCTAACTCTCCCTCTCTCCGCCCAACCCTAGTCCCCTGGTCAAAGTAAATGCGAGCAAAGAAGGGGAGAATGACCGCCCAGACCTAATCGATCCTGCGCCCCGGACTGAATGGACCCCCAGCCGAGTGGAGACGAAGGGCGCGGCGAGGCTAGTCCTCTTCCGCCCCCTCGTGGAAGGAGCCGAACATTGCCGAGCTTCGCCTGCTTGCCGCGCTGGACCGCGGCGTTCCGCCAGCCTCTAAGCGTCGCCGACGGGCGGGTGCTCGAGGCCCTAAAGAGCTGGCACTGGGGGAGGGCGAGCGGGGTTTGAGCGGGAGTCTGCCTCTCCGGATCCCTAAAAGGATTCAGAAGAGCGTCGGGAGCGAAAAGTTCGGACCCTAGGTCTCTTGAGCGTCTCTCGGCCGCCACCCGGGGCTTTCCCCACCTCCTCGAGGGGAAGCAGCTGGCGGAGCCGTCCGGTCGCAGGACAATGGAAGGAAACGAACTAGAAATCATATCCGCCCCCTCCCTAACGAGCCCAGTCAGAGCTCCTCTTTTGCAGGCCCCGCTAGAGGAGCCTGTTGAATGACCACACCCTCCCTGTCTGAGACCCCACGGGAGCCCACTGTCTCCTCTCCAAACCCGGTGTTTCTTTGGGCTCCCCTCAGTCTCCCTTAATACCGTACTTTGCGGGGCGAGGGGTTGCTGTATTCACTCTCCCGTAACAGGCTCCTTTCTAAAGCCAACACATCAATTTTCGCTGTCCCATGTCCCCCAACGACGTAGGTCACCCAACTACCTAGGTCACCCATGTTTCCCACCTCAACATCCCCAACCTCCTCCCATTACCAATGTCCCACCTTCGGTTCCACTTGCAGTGGCCCAAGACCCCTTACGTTACGACCACCCAAGCGTTTCCGAGGTCCCGCCCTGGAGCCGGAGACCCCGCCCCGGGTTCGCCATCTGGAGAGTGAGGGAGGAAGGAAGGATACAGACCCAGGCGTTCACCCCACCTCCACCCCCGCCCCCGACATCCCGGCCAGATAAAGGAGCCGAGGCCAAGAGGGGAGAGAGACCCCGCCCCCCTTCAGAAGAGAAGCTGAAGCCCCTGCAGGACGGGGGTAAGAACCAGAGACTGAGGGAGGCAGACTCCTGGGTCCCTGAAGAGAGTAGGTGCTTGTTGATGGTAGGAAGACCGAGGCCCAGAAATTGGACTAAACTAGGGATCCGGGACTAGAGAGTGGAATTTCGTGGTTCGGGGAAGGGAGCTTCGATTGGGATATGGAGGGATGAAGACCACAGGTCGTCTGGGGTCTCCAGGCAGGATCGTACACCTGAGACCAGGCGCGCGGTGAGGCAGACGGGAAATGGGGATACTGGAAGGGCATTGGGAGTCTAAGTAAGGGCGCTGCGGACTGGATTCCCAACGCTTGCCATCGACGCAGCGGTGTGGGAAACTTCAACTCGCTCCAAGCGCTGTGGAATCTTAGAGGAGGAAATCGGAAGAGACAGAGGTTGAGGGCTGACAGAACGAGATGAATTAGGTAAAACTGCGTGAGCCGGGGCGGAGGGCTTTCCCCTGCACCTCAGGAGGAAGAGGCAAACTGCGGAAGGGAAGGTGTCTTGGGACGACAAGGATCCCTGAGCCCTTTGCTTGGCACCCGCACGCAGGCCTCCGTCGCTATGGGTTCCACCGCTACCCAGGAGGGAGCGCTGGGCTATGTCCGCGAGTTTACTCGCCACTCCTCCGACGTGCTTGGCAACTTAAATGAGCTGCGCCTGCGCGGGATCCTCACTGACGTCACGCTGCTGGTTGGCGGGCAACCCCTTCGAGCGCACAAGGCAGTTCTTATTGCCTGCAGGTTCGAGGGGTGGCTCTGGGAGTGGGGTGGGGCCAAATGGGAAAGGGGCGGGGCTATAAGGTCTTGGGAGGACCCGGAAGCCAAGCCTTCCACAAACAGGAGGCGGAGCAACAGAAAATTGAGGGCGGGGTGAGAGTCAGGGGGCGGGGCTTTTGGAAGGGTCACGTGCCCTCTTGGTCCCCCAGCCCCTAACCCGACCTGTCTTCCCTCTCTCCAGTGGCTTCTTCTATTCAATTTTCCGAGGCCGTGCAGGAGTTGGGGTAGACATGCTCTCCCTGCCCGGGGGCCCCGAAGCCGGAGGCTTCGCTCCCCTTCTGGACTTCATGTACACTTCGCGCCTACGCCTCTCTCCGTCCACCGCACCAGCAGTCCTCGCGGCCGCCACATATTTGCAGATGGAGCATGTGGTCCAGGCATGCCACCGCTTCATCCAGGCCAGGTGAGGGAGCCCCAACTTGGTGTTCCTCGTGGGTGAAATGCCATCCCAGGTATCAAGGGCAGAGGCCAAGATTAGGAAATGGCACTAATGTCCATCGCACTTTTTCTCAGCTATGAACCTCTGGGCATATCTCTGCGGCCCCTGGAAGCAGAACCCCCCACGCCGCCAACGGCTCCTCCGCCAGGCAGTCCCAGGCGCTCGGAAGGGCACCCTGATCCACCTACTGAGTCTCGCAGCTGCAGTCAATGGCCCCCCAGTCCACACAGTCCAGACCCCAAGGCCTGCAACTGGAAAAAATACAAGTTCATCGTACTGAACTCTCAGGTCTCCCAAGCAGGGAGCCTGGCGGGGGAGAGAAGTTCTGGTCAGCTTTGCTCCCAGGCCCAGCTTCCCAGTGGAGATGAGGCTTCCAGCAGCAGCAGCAGCAGCAGCAGTGAAGAAGGACCCATTTCCAGTCCTCAGAGCAGGTACAGAAACAGGAAACCACCCCACCCCAACCCAACCCCAGAATTTGTAGCGGTAGCCTCAGCTCAAGAGGCACAACCATTGGGCCTGGGTGATCAGTAACAGGAAGTGAGGGAGTGGGCTTCACCTTAGGGAGCTGGCCAGAGGCCAGGCTTACTTGGTGAAGTGGGCCCTTGGCAATACAACTGGATAGGGCACATTGGTCAATACCCCACCATATGATGTCTCCTAACCATTTTTCTGGGCCTTGACATCTGCCTAGGCTTTCTCCAACTGCTGCCACTGTACAGTTCAAATGTGGGGCTCCAGTCAATACCCCCCATCGGCTCACATCCCAGGCTCCAGAGACCACTGGGTCACCTTCTGGGAGGGCTCATCCACTACCAGGTAAGAGCCTCTCTTTCTACCCCCTTGGCTTTTCTCCTGTGGCTACTCAAGGCCAGTTGGGGCCAAAAGACCTCAGGGAAGGCCTGGTCCATTTTCAAATTATAATCACCTAGAGAGCTTTTTACAATCCGTTGCCCAGGTCACAATGTCTGCAAGTGGGAGCCAGGCATCAGTATTTTTTTAAAGCTTCCAATGAGCAGCAGTGTTTGGGAACTTCTGGCGTGTTCCCATCCAGGGCTGAGTGGTCAGCCCAGGGCTGGCAAAGCCTCTCTGGCAAGCTGTCATCCAGGGTAATGCAAGAGAGAAGAGAGGGGGGACTTCCCTGGGGTCCAGTGGCTAAAACTTCATGCTCCCAATGCAGAGGGCCTGGGCTCAATCCCTGGTCAAAGAACTAGATCCCACGTGCCTCCACTAAGACCGATGCAGCCAGAAATAAATATTTTAAAATTAAAAAAAAAAGAGTGAGAGAGAAAGAAACAGAAACTTCCACCCATAAGTAGGGGCCTCCATCTCCTACCACCACTACTGGAGTGATTAGCAGAATATTCTCCAATTATACAGACATATAAATAGATCTTGGCTTATCCTTTCAAATAACCTTGTGACCCAGAGCAGGTCAAATGAGCCTCAGCAGCCATAACAGTAAATTGGGGGGAAAACAAAACAAAACCTGCTACCCTGTGGTCTGAGAATTCACTGGTATTGTTGTCATGACTCACCCCCTCTCCAGGAGGTGAATTTTTCAGCTGCCAGAACTGTGAGGCTGTGGCTGGGTGCTCATCGGGGCTGGACCCCGTGGCTTCTGGGGATGAGGACAAGCCCTACAAGTGTCAGCTCTGCCGTTCTGCCTTCCGCTATAAGGGCAATCTGGCCAGTCACCGCACGGTGCATACAGGTAGGGAAGGAGCAGGGAAAGGACCCTGGCCTTTGTGCCCACTGCTATTCCCCTTGACCTCCCTTCCTCCCTGCCTCCAGGGGAAAAGCCCTACCACTGCTCCATCTGCGGAGCCCGCTTTAACCGGCCGGCTAACCTGAAAACGCATAGCCGCATCCATTCGGGAGAGAAGCCCTATAAGTGCGAGACGTGCGGCTCGCGCTTTGTACAGGTATGGAGTTAGTTTCAGAGCCTGATCGCAGGCAAATTTGCGAGAGGGCGAGGTGGGCCGAATGGGGAGGGTTCCGTCCCTCCCAGGGGCGCAGCCTGAGATTCCCTCCTTTCCCAGGTAGCGCATCTGCGCGCACACGTGCTGATCCACACCGGGGAGAAGCCCTATCCTTGCCCCACCTGTGGGACTCGCTTCCGTCACCTACAGACCCTCAAAAGTCACGTTCGCATCCATACCGGAGAGAAGCCTTACCACGTGAGTACCCGACCTGGCCTGGCCCAAAGCCTTGTAATTACCTCCTGTTTACCAACGGGCGGGGCTCTGAAAGGAGCGGGCCTGGAGGCCTTCAGATCGAGGCTAGGTGGGCGGTGTCCTTGTGAGAAAGGGGTGCGGCCGAGGTAGGGGTGGCAAGTATAGAAGTTAGGCTCCTGGACGGGGCGCAGTCCTCCTGGAGAGGAGGTGACAGGTGGAAAACGCTTTGCTGAAAGGGGCCTCCTAGGCCTTCCCCTGAGGATTTGGGAGGATGTGGGGACTCAAGGGGCTTCCCTATATGCCCAAGAGCTTCTCCAGGTGGAGTCCTGGGCGGTTCTCCCTCGCTCGATATCTGAAAGGTGGTGGTGGGTAGGGAAGAGACCTGACCCAGCTGTCATCCTACAGTGCGACCCCTGCGGTCTCCATTTCCGGCACAAGAGTCAACTTCGGCTACATTTGCGCCAGAAACACGGAGCTGCTACCAACACCAAAGTGCACTACCATATTCTAGGGGGGCCCTAGCCGAGTGCCGCCACGGCCCCACTCCCTTCCCAGAAGACGGAAAGCTGCGGCTCATGCCTGGGTTCGCTGTCAGGCTTGGGCGTTGGGTGTGCGAGGCCCCTGGATATCAGCGACGGCCACCACCTTTAATTTCTCACTGCGGGGAGCAGGGGTGGGAGATCCTGGCTTTATCTGCCTCTGTTTTGCTGGTCAAAACCTCTTCCCCGCAATCGACATTGTTTCTGAGCAGAGAACAAGCTAGGAGCTGGAGGAGTGGAGAGACTGGAAGCCTGATTTCCTTAAGGAATCAGGCCTCCACCTGCAGCCCCCGTCTCATTTATCTGTAAATATAATTTATTGAGGCTTCTGGGTGGCACCAGGGCCTTCATATTATTGCATTTCCCATGTTCCTCTTCTACAAGTGTGATCAAAAGTGATCTGAAACACAGAATGTGAGGTCACAGCTCTGCTGGCAGAGATTAGCACTTGGCTGCCTCCTTTGGCTTGAGTGTTTTATATTATTATTGTCTTAACTTTTATCTTTAGAATTGTTCTTTTCCCACTTGCTCGTTGGTTTGTTTAAAATGGAGAAAAGGGTTCCCTGCCCCTTCAATTCTAGGTCTGGAACCTTTATTTGTTCTAGGGCAGCTCTGGGTACATGTGGGTTTGTGGAACTGGGTCAGGAACCCTCTCTAATATTCTGGATATTGTAGATTTTCTAGCAGGCTAGCACTGGATATAGACTTTCTGTTCTTCAAGGAACCTGTGATGAAGTGGACGTAATATATATCTCCTGGAGGCAGTAGGTGTGGGGCCTTTGTCAGTCCTGGAAGTTGGGGGATGACTTAAGAGGCTTTCTCTTAGGCTCCTGACTGTCCTATTAGTCTGGTTACCTAGGTTTGGCTCCATAGTAGTTTTGGCTATCTGATAGAACTCAACCAGGAGCTTAAGTTGAGCCCACCATCCTCCCACTGGGGCCTGTTCTTAGCATGAAGTTGATCCCTACATGCAGGAGAGATCTGCAATTCCTTATCAGAAATGATGCAGTCTTTCCTGAGTCTGCCCAGTCTCTAAGAATGCTATGACCTACAGGAGAATTATCTTGAGTAAAGAGTATGACCCTTCCTTTACTGCAGAGCCATCTGGGTTAGAACATTCTTTGGGGGTTCTACATGAGATGAATCTCTTTTTCCTTCATTAGGTATTTGGACATCTTCTGGCAAGTGTCCAGATTTCAGAAATTTCTTTGCCTCTAGAAGTCATAGGTGCTTGGTAACTTTCTTACCTTAGAAAAGCTGAGTCTGTGACCTGGTCTTCCCGTCACTACATTCCTGACTGGAACCAGTGAAAGCATTAGAACCTTCCACAGGGAGAGAAAAGGGGCTGAGTTCCATTATGGATTTGCTATAGTTGGGATTATGATCGAGATTAGTGTTGGGATTAAAGATTTAAAAGACTGACTGACGGACCATCTAGTTGACCAAGTATCCTGTAGGATTAAGAGGTTGTTTGAGGGACACAGTCTCTGGTGTAGGCCAAGTAGGTAGAAAGTTAGAAATGGGTTGCCTCTTAACTGTGTGGAGCGTCTGGAATGTTAGATGATACTCTGAAGCATTACAGTCCTGCCTCTGTTGCTCTGGGGCCTGTTGGTTTAGGGACATGGGGTAGAGGGTAAGAAGCACTTTGAATTTGTGGAATGGAGCTTTCCCAAGACAGGTCAGTCCTAGTGGCTGTCACTTGGGGACTGGTTAGAAAGCTACTCTTTTCCCTCTTTCCCTCGTAACCTCAGTGCAGAATTGAAGGAGGGAGGGAAAGCAGGGGAAAGAGTTGAGAAGAAACTATATATATTTTTTAAGCAGATTGCATGGGCAGGTGGAGAGTGCCAAGGGGTGGAGATGTTAGATCTTGCAAGATCAGAATCATGGAATAAAGAAGCCTCTATGTGCTGCCTGTTGTGTCCTGGGTTCTTGCCTGTGGCGATCTGGGGACCAGGGAAAGAGGGTTCTTCCTCATGGATACCATCTTGGATTCTGTGCCCATCCCACTGTCCCATCGATTTTAAGCAGCCCTTGTTCTCCCTTTCCCTGCCCTTACCTTCCGGCTCATTGTGTAGGAACCAGTGACTTCATGAAGTCTCTCCGGAGCCACCTGCATCCTGCTGCTCTGAAGTCACTTCCTGCCTGAGGTGTGGAGGCAGCAGGGAGAAACCAGGAAGCCACAAATAATACCAAGATGCTGGGGGATGCATCTGTGCAGGGGAACTTAATGCTTGGGACACCCCCTAACCACCTCGGAAAATGGATAGGACTTGGGTCCCCTAAGGACCACAGATGCTAGAGGTGGCAGTGAGAAGACTATGTGGTCAGAGCCAGTGTGCCAGCGCTACCCCTCCCCCAGCAGTGATGTTTTGGAATCCATTCAGCACCTAGTACTTGACTTTCTTCCACCCTTTCTCTTGTCCTGTGTGTCTTGGATTCACAGCTTTGTTCTGCCCAGAGGGTGAAGGGTCACTAATTCTGATAAATTACCTCCCTCTTGGACTTAAATTCCTCATCTGTGAAATAAGTCCATTAACATAGAAGGAATAATTTCCTTCCAACATTTACAGTTTGTGGTTATGTGTCTCAGTCTTTTAAAACCCACGACATGAGTTAGATGTTTTTTAAGCACAAAACAAACTAAACTAAAACCTCTGTTCCCCTACATCTACAGCTTATCCCCTGTTTAAAATAAGACCAGCTAATATTATCTCCTGCTTCATGTGCATGATATCTGACTCTTTGTGACCCTATGGACTATAACCCATCAGACTCCTCTGTCCAAGAGAGAGATTCTGGAATTCTCCAGGAAAGAATACTGAAGTAGACTGCCATGCCCTCCTCCAGGGGATCTTCATGACCCAGACATCTAACCCACATCTCTTATATCTCCTGCACTGGCAGGCAGGTTCTTTACCACTAACACCACCTGGGAAGCCCAAGGCATCTTAGTGTATACATTTTCTAATTCAACCCCCTGACAACCTAAAAGTAGGAACTATTATTAGCCTCAGTTTACAAGTAGGGAAACCAACTAAGAGATTCAGTATCTTGGCCAAGTTAAGAAGTGATGAAGCCAGGACTGGAACTACAATTTGATTCTACAGACTGTGCTTTTAACTATTATGTTATATAGCCACACCAACTTCTACATCTGTAATATAGTCCCTACCTGCCAAAGTTCTGACTCCACTTACAAAAAAAAAAAAACAGAAAGAGAAAGAAAAAAACTTTTTGGGTATGACTTTTTATTTCCCACATATAAAAAAGTATAAGGCTCAATATGGTTTTTAAAATTACACAGCCACCCTCCCCACCCCGGCCCCATTTGTCTGACCCCTTTAGCTCAGGCTTCAAGGTCAGTGTTTTAAGGAGCTTGAAGCCAAATCATTAGTGCTACATAAGGTTGGAGGAACTGGGTACTGGTTGGGAAGGAAGGGCTGATTGTGCCAGTGGTCATGGCTTGGGATCATCATGGGATCAAAAAATGTGGTTAGGAAGTGGTTGCTACTAGAGGGCAGAAGGAAAGTTTCCAGCCCCACTGAAGACGGGTGCTGGTGGGGCTCTGAGTGAGTTCACAGATGCACTTCCTCTGCCCAGTTATTTTTGGTCTCTGTGACTTGTAGGTTTCCTGTTAGTGGGAACAGAAGGGACAGGAACAAGTTCCCATTACCGAAATATATGCCAGGAGTCCAACAGCCCGTTCTCCTCTTTCCTTGGCCTCTGAACCCTCTCCGGGATCCAGGCATCTAGATTTAATCTTATCTCATAATCGCTCTACGCCCCCCCCCACCCCTGCCCCGCGTTTCAACTCCTGGACCCCTCATTAAACATGTTTCCCTCTCCTGAACCCATTTATCCACCACAACCCCCACCGACTCCTTACGTGAGCATCTCTGTGCAGAAGTCTGGTCAAATTAGCCCGCTAGGTGGACTGGAGACCGAAGCTGCAGCAAGGCACGATCCTGGGTCACGTGGAGCCCAACTACTTGGCCTCCGAACGTTCCCCTCTTCACGCATGCGCACCATTCGTTGCCCAGAACAGGACAGGTTCTAAACTCCGCCCCGCCCCTCTGGCTCCGCCCCCTGCTGAAGATTCCCGCGTCCTTATTGGTGAGCTTCGGACAGGGATGCAGACCCTGGCTAGCCAGGTGCTAACACTTCCAATGATAAAATAGATAGTCCACCTGGAGACGGGCGCACCTCAGGGGTGGGGCCCAGATCAGCGCCCTCCCCCGTCTGTCCCGCCCAGGCCTCGACTCCAGACTTGAAGCCGGCGGAGCCACGCCCCCCGGCGCTGAACGTGGGGGTCAGCGCGGGCCTGGTCTCCCCATTGTAATCGCCCCCACTAGAGGAGAAGCGCAGGCGTCTCACGCGGCTTCTCTGCAGCTTTCAAGCCTTCGTTGATACTTTCCTCTCTGCCACCCTCGCCTCTCCGGCGCGGCCCCGAGCTGTCCTGCTGGGTGGGTTGGCAGAGGTGGAACGACCCGAGCTCCGCTCCCGAAGGGGCTTAAAGAGGCAGCCCTGTTACCACCCAGATGGCAAATAGAGCCGAGCCCCCCGACGGGGGGTGGGGATGGATGGTGGTGCTGTCAGCGTTCTTCCAGTCGGCGCTGGTGTTCGGGGTGCTCCGTTCCTTCGGCGTCTTCTTTGTGGAATTTGTGGCGGCGTTTGAAGAGCCGGCCGGGCGAGTCTCCTGGATCGCCTCCATAGGAATCGCGGTGCAGCAGTTCGGGAGTGAGTGCTGCGCCTGGGTCCGGACTCCTGTGACCCTCGACCCTCGGAAGGGAGTAGGGGATGCGGGGACAATAAAGGACATGGGGAGGGGGAGCGGTGCTGGAGAAGGACGCCTGAGATCTTCTCGCAGAACTCTTCCTCTTCTCCAGGCCCAGTGGGCAGTGCGCTGAGCACGAAGTACGGTCCCAGGCCTGTGGTGATGACCGGGGGTATCCTGGCCGCGCTGGGGATGCTACTTGCCTCCTTTGCTACCTCCTTGACCCACCTGTACCTGAGTATTGGGTTGCTCTCAGGTGAGACCCTGAGCAGGGCCCGTGAGTCAAAACCTGAGCCTTTTTGGCCTCAGGCTTTTACCTTCTTCCAGCTCCTTCAAAAAGACTTAGGGAAAACTCTCAGAGAAAGTTTCGGCTAGCTAGCACCTCTGCCCGGAAGGGAATTCTTAACAGAAGTAACTAAAGTGATAAACAGGTTAGGGGAAATCAGAAAATTCAAAGATGCAAGGCAAGAACTAGTGAATGTAAAAGGAAGAATTACTGTAAAGTTGTGTAAGATATTGTGGCTGTGAATAAACATCATTATCCTATTTACAGATGCGGAAAGTCTTTAAAGCTTATGTAATCTGGGAAATGAAGTTCACACAGCCAGCAACACGTAAAGCCCAGGTCTAATTCCAAAGTTCTGTGGTAGTGACTTTACAAACATTGTCTCTAAGCTTCCAGAGACTGCTAAGTTATCTTACCTCCATTTTGCAGATGAGATTGAGGTCAGGAGCTTAAGGTACACAAGGTAGTACAGCTAGAAAGTATCGAACCAGGGTTGTGGTTTAGGCCTGTGCTCCATTTTGTTGCTGGGCAGTGTTGGGATGACTGGGTGCTCTGAGTTCTTAAGGGGCCCTCAACTCAACCCCCATTTCTTCTTTTTGACAGGATCTGGCTGGGCCTTGACCTTCACTCCAACCCTGGCCTGCCTGTCCCGTTACTTCTCTCGCCGGCGATCCCTGGCCATTGGGCTGGCAATGACCGGTGTGGGCCTCTCCTCCTTTGCTTTTGCCCCACTCTTCCAATGGCTGCTCAACCACTACGCCTGGCGGGGGGCCCTACTGCTGGTGTCCGCCCTCTCCCTTCACTTGGTGGCCTGCGGTGCTCTTCTCCGTCCACTCTCCCTGGCTGAGGACCCTGTCGTGGGTGGCCCTGGGGTCCAACTTGCCTCCCTCCTGCATCATGGCCCCTTCCTCCGTTACACTGTTGCCCTCGCCCTCATCAACACTGGCTACTTCATTCCCTACGTGCACCTGGTGGCCCATCTTCGAGACCTGGGTTGGGACCCACTGCCTGCTGCCTTCCTCCTCTCGGTGGCGGCTATTTCTGACCTTGTGGGGCGTGTGGCTTCTGGGTGGCTAGGCGATGCTGTCCCAGGGCCTGTGGCAAGACTCCTGATGCTCTGGACCACTGTAACTGGGGTGATACTGGCCCTGTACCCTGTGGCTGAGGCGCCCACTGGCTTGGTGACCCTGACTGTGGCCTATGGCTTCACGTCAGGGGCCCTGACCCCAGTTGCCTTCTCCATGCTGCCTGAACTGGTGGGAACTGGAAAGATATACTGTGGCCTGGGACTGGTGCAGATGGTAGAAAGCATCGGGGGGCTACTGGGGGCTCCTCTGTCAGGTAAGGGGAATAGGATTTCCAGGTGGGCCAGGGCTACTGTGTTTTACCATGGGGTGGGGGAGGGGAATTGACATAGTGTATGTTAATACTGCCCTCTGCCATGGTAGATACACAGCCCATATTGTCAGTCACAGAAGCCTTGAAACAGGTCCAGGGGAAAGAAATGGGCTGTGGAAAGATTAAGAGGATCTCTGAGGCACCCTTGGCAGTGTACCTACAGCTGGGGTTTTCAGAGGACTCCACCAGACATAGCATGCTAGTGCCTGCCTTTTCCCTTGGCCCACTGGGCCCCAGGCCAGGGGTCTGAGCTGTCTGGTCAAAGTTCCCCATGCTTCAGAAGCCAGAACCTTCAGACCCTTAATGTTTTCCTCTAACTATTAACTGAAGGCATGGAAGGGAAAGAAAGGCACAGGTGTGGCTGACTTCATCTGTATCCCCAAATCTGGGGATGCCCTAAACTGGCTAGTTTGGTGGTCCTTTCTGAAGGCAGGAAGGTGGTTGAAGTGACCTTCTGAGATCCCTAGGGAAGCCAGAGTTCTCACGGTCACCCAGTCTGAACTCTTCCAAGATGATGAGTTAAGGATCATTTTCATCCCTCCACCCCAAAATGTGTCAGAGCCATCAGTCCCGGGAAACAGATCACCCATGTGTATTCTTTTTCTCTCTTGAACCTAGGCTACCTCCGGGATGTGACAGGCAACTACACAGCTTCTTTTGTGGTAGCTGGGGCCTTCCTTCTGGCAGGAAGTGGAGTTCTCATCACTTTGCCCCACTTCTTCTGCTTTGCAGCGCCTACCTCCAAACCCCAGGACCTTGTAACAGAGGCACTGGATACCAAAGTCTCCCTGCCTGAGGAGGGGCTGGGAGAGGATTGAACTCCAAGAAGGGGCAGACAGACCCACCAAACAAGAGGTTGGTGGCTCCGGTCTTCTCCTGCCCCATCTTGGCATCCACAGAACCACAATGCCTTAAGTATCTTGATCTGCACCCCCTCCCCTGCCCCTGCCCCTGGGGCTCCTGCAATGTGTATGCCAACCTTTTGTATTTTCTTGAGGTTTCTTGTCTCTTGTTTGCTCCTACAACCTTTTTGAAGGATCCAGGAGTTCGGCCTGCTCCACTGAGCTGTGAATCAACTGTGGAAAATCAAAGGCCAAGAGACTTATCATAATTTTTTTACATGTGATCTCTAGTGTTGCCCTCCTTGGAAAAGATCTGTCTTTGGGATAAAATTAAATAAGAAAACTGGACAAAATTCAGAACCTCAGAAAGTGCTTGGGCCCATAAGCCTGAGTGGGCTGAATGGGGTCAAACTGGGGAGTGGAGGGGAGGTATCCAGGACTTCTGGTGACCCAGAGCATTTAACCCTGGACTCTGCTCTCTGGACCGCAGTTCCTCCCACTTGCTCACTGAAGTCCCTGTTTCCTACTCTCCCCTGTAACTTAGAAATTAAGAGAATGGTGTGAGATGTGGGGGAGGAGTGCTAGTTTGGAAGGGAGAGATAAAGCTTAGAGAGCTGAAGTCTGGGATGCTTGTATTTTCTTCAGGCCAGTAAAGGGGGACTGAAATGCAGAAAGATTTATCTGGGAAATAAGGATAGGGCAGCTAGCACTCATGAGCACCCCCTGCCCCCAACAAACCTGAAGCAGACAGACAGGCAGTTCCTCAAAGGTTTCCTGTTATAATGGCAAGCACTTGGGCAAAGAGAAATGGACTGACAGGACAAACACCCTGCCTGCCTGCCATGGCTTAGGGGGATCCTGTTCCCATCAACCAGTTTTTCTGGATATCTTAAGCAGAATGTTTGTAGCATAGATTGTCTAACAATTGGAGCTTGCAGGAAAAGCAGATAGAAAGTCTTTATTGGGGGAGGGGCTCAACAAGTGGTGTCCAGAGTGGAGTGAGGGTCCCCTGGGGAGAGCAGGGTAACCTGAGGGACCGGGAGCAGCTCCCCCATCTCAGGGGATGGAGTGCCTGGACGTGAGGCCGGACGGCAGGAGGGCAGAGCCTTGGGCAGCCCCAAATAGATGAAGCTTCCAGAAAGGACGAAAGAGCCGCACGTGAGGAAGGAGGCGGTGAAGTCTCCGGTCTCATCCCTTAGGAAGCCTGAGAGGAGAGGGAAAGGAACTTAGAGGCCTGGGTCCCCGGATGCAGGTGATGGGGGATGGCGAGCAGATCTGCTGGCTCTGGCCCTTACCTGACAGGGGAGGGCCTAGAAGCCCCCCGAGGCTCAGCAGCAGCATCACCAACCCGGTGGCCTGTACCACATCTCCGATGCCCACCAGCTCCGGGAGCACACAGAAAACCAACGGGGCATAACTTCCGGCGCTCAGGCCGTAGACCCCAGCCGCGGCCAGCAGGGGGCCCCCCCAGCTGTCCTTGTTCCCCCCCACAGGCACCAATCCCACCGCCAGCAGCCCCAGGCCTGTCAGAGCCCCAAATATTGTCAGCAACCGCGGGAGGGGCACCCATCCCTGGTCCGCCAGCCACCCGCAGAGGAGCCGAGCGCCTATATCCCCCACCGCAGCCACCGCCACCACCAGCGCCGCCCCATACCCGCCCAGGCCCCGATCTAAAGCGTGAGGAGCCAAGTGCACGTAGGGAATGAAGTAACCGACCCCCACTAAGGCCGTGCCTAGTGTCAAAACTAGGAATGCCCGGCGTCTGAAGAGACCGAGGCCGAGGGCAGCTAGAGGGCTTCGGGGTGGGGCCAGGGGGTCGCCAGGAAGCGCCAGGGGTCGTAGCAGGGCACCACAGGGGGTGAGGTGGAGGGTGACGGCTCCGAGGAGGAGCAGGGCGCCCCGCCAGCCTAAATTATCAAGGAGGAGCTGTAAAGTGGGCGCCAGGAGCAGCGAGGAGGCCCCGTTGCCCATGAGTGCCAGCCCCATGGCCAAGACTCGACGGCTGGAGAAGTAACGGGAGACGGTCCCCAGGGCAGGGGCGACCACCAAGGCCCAGCCGGAGCCTGTGAATGGATAGGACCGGGTAAAGACAGAAATCAGGGATGCCAGGCCCTGCCATCCCAGCTCTGTTTCTTGCAGGAGGCCCCCACCCTCTTGGCTTCCGTACCCGACAAGCTCCTGTCTCTACCATCACCCCTTAAGAACACGGGTATCCCTCTCCCCTCACCAGCAAGGACGCCCAGGCCAAGGTAGAGGTGCAGCAGACTGTGGGCGAAAGCCGAGAAGACGAAGCCGAGCGAGGTGAGGACTCCCCCAACCATCACGACGGGGCGCGCCCCCCAGCGGGTGCTCAGGGCACTGCCCACTGGGCCTGGAAGGGGGCGGAGTCAAGGGAAGGCACACCCCCCTGGACCCCCAAACTCTCTCAAGCACTTCTCATTGGCTGTTTTCCTATCCTAAACTTCTCCCCCGCCTTATAGCAACACGACCACCACCACCCCGCCCCGCTTCATCTCAAGACCTACTCAATGCTAGAACTTAGAATTCTAAATTCGACCTAGGTCTGAAGGTCGAACTCTAAAGATAGACTTTTCTTAGGTTGTTTGGTAACCTGTCAGGTGTGTCCCCTACCACTGCT
The DNA here is from genome assembly GCA_007570785.1 of Antilocapra americana. Lineage (NCBI taxonomy): Eukaryota > Metazoa > Chordata > Mammalia > Artiodactyla > Antilocapridae > Antilocapra > Antilocapra americana. The sequence continues at coordinate 27,832,796 of ML664177.1, read as the reverse complement.
CTCACTGCCCTTCTCCCCACCCCAGTTTCTGCCTCCCACCTCGGGGCCCCTCCTCACTGGCTGCCTGCTGCACTGCCAGGGCCAGGGCGCTGACCCACGCCGTCTCCTGAGCGTTTCGGTCAAAATACTCCGCGAAATCAGGGAAGGCGAGGCCCAGGGAGCGTAACACCCCGTAGGAGAGCCCATTCACCGCGAACCCTGCGGCCGCCACCACCCAGCCCCAGCCCCCGTCCGGGGGTCCGGTTGGCTTGGGGGTCATCGCCTCCTGGGGAAGGGGGAACATCTATCAGAGAAGTCGCCACATCTGTGTCTCCTTTAGGGACCTGAGCATACCTGAGATCCAGCCCTGAGCACGACAGGACGGAGGCGGGGGTGGAGGGGTGGGGGCGGTGTTCGGGCCTAGGGCTAGAACTCCAGGTCAGCGCCGGTACACGAGCGGGATAACAGCCAGATAACCCAGTTCTGAGACTCCCCCTCCCACACACCAGGTTCCCCTTACCCGACCTCTCCGGGCGGTCCGGGGGAGGTGAAGGGCGAAGAATGGCTCGGCGCGGTTTTCTCCCCGCTTCCCCGGAGGACGGGGCCTTAGAGGGGAGCAAATGCAGAGATGGAGCCCAACCTGGGCCGGCTCTCAAGGTAAACAGAGAGCGCCACAGGGCGCCTGAGCCACCTGGGACGCGGGGGGTGCCGAGGGCGGGGGCGAGCGGAGACAGCCAATCCACCGAGCCGAGTCCCACGGGGATTGAATTATCCATTTACACCCCCAACCCCGAGGAAGGGAGGGGCGAGGAATGAACACCTCCCCGCCCATGCCCACGCACCTGCGGCTGGCTGCGCACCAGGTAGATGCATGGATTGCAATCGCCAGCCTCCCCAACGTTGGTAGGCAACGCACGGAAATAGGGGTGGTCCTCCCAAAGCCTGAGGGGATGAGTAGCTCCAACGTTCTCAGGGAACGTTGCTGGAGAACCTGGTAAACCTCGGGTGTTAAATCACAGACCTCCATGCAGTGCATGTTGCGTGCCCAACGACAACACGCCCTCCAGGACATAGCAGAAGGAAGAGGACTTCCTTGTGATGGGCCAGGGACATATACACGTCATGTTGCATCCTCACGATCACCCTGTGAAAAGGTGTTCCCCCCATTTTACAGATGAAGTCACTGAGACTTAGAGAGATTAGGTGATTTGCCCGAATCACCAAACTTTAGAAAAGAAAAAAAAGAAATATTTGAGTTTGGGTCTGCCGGACTGTGAAACCATCCAAAAACAGACCTACTACTGAAATAGAATCTGCCACCACGGAGGGGAACGGCCTGGAGACAATTTGATGCCAAACTGACCTGGAAATGGTAGATTGATTCTGAGCTAGGGGTTTCTGGGACTAGAAACTAGGATTCTTGAGATCAGAACCCCTGAAGATTTAGATGGGAATTTTAAAAACAAAATATGAAATCCGAAAATTGAACCCAGGTATTGATTTCTTAGAAAAACTTTCCTTTTTACATTAAGATTAAGGTTATCATTGATTTACTTTGAATCAAGGGATGTGTTCTCTCGTTTAATCATTAAACAACATCAGAGAAAACCTGGCGGTTTGCATTACAGTTTGGCCGACAGCCACATTACCCGATAGCCACATGGTGGCAGTGTTTCCTAATTGTTGAGAAACTCTCTGCAAGTAAAGAAAAACAACTTAATTAGTGAAACTGTAAACCTAACAACACAATATGGTCTTCGAGGGCTCTCTACTGCCTATAAGAGGAAACAAAACAAAAGAAAACAAAATTCTCTACTTTGGATAAAAGGCTTTCCCAGTCAGAGGTAGACCCAGACTATCTTTGCATCCCAGCCCCTCTCTTCTATACTCTTCCATCAGCTAGCTATTAGCAGCTCACCTGCTCTATGGGCATTTCTAGCTTTTCTCACTCCTAAATTTTTGAATATGTCATGCTCTGTGCTTGAAATGTCCTGGAGGGGTTACAGGAGCCTTGCCATGTACCACCCTAGGAAAGTGGTCTCACCAGTTTCCCTAGTCTGGGGTGCAGTTGTGAAAGACACCTGGAAGGCAAAACCAGCCTATCCAAATGAGGCCAAGTGAAACAAAGCACTCCCTCCGCATGGTGAAGTAGAAATGCAGGGGGGGTGAAAGAGGAGACTGGATCCTTAAGGCCAGGGAGTTGTACAAAGTGATGCTGAGCACCTTTACAAGATACTTATGAAGCCACACCACTATTCATGTCTGGAGAATCCCATGGACAGAGGAACCTGGCAGGCTACAGTCCATGGCGTTGAAAAGAGTCAGACACAATGAATGACTGAGCACACACACACGTTTTATTGTGTAAGAATTACATCTTAACAAAGCTGATTTTTAAGGTTAAAAAAAATCTTAGATTGGTGAGGATGTGGAGAAAAAGAAACACTTAGCACTGTTGATGGAAATGTAAACTGGTATAGCCAGTATATAGAAGTGCCTCAAAAAATTAAAAATAGAACTGCCATGCTGTGCTGTGCTTAGTCTCTTAGTCATGTCTGACTCTGCAACCACATGAACTGTAGCCCAGCAGGTTCTTCTATCTGTGCAGATTCTCCAGGCAAGAATACTAGAGTGGGATACCATCCCCTCCTCCAGGGGATCTTCCCAATCCAGGGATCAAACCCAGGTCTCCTTCATTGCTGGCAGATTCTGTACAGGCTATCAAAGAGATGTCTGCATTTATGTGTTCATTGGAGCATCATTCACAATAGTCAAGATATGGAAAGAACCTAAGTGTCTATCAATGAATGAACAGATAAAGAATAATACTCCATTAGTTTGTTGTCCAGTGGCTAAGTCGTGTGCAACTCTTTGTGACCCCCATGGACTGAAGCATGTCAGGCTTCCATGTCCTTCACTGTCACCCATAGTTTGCTCAAAATTTTGTCCATTGAGTCAGTGATGCTATCCAACCATCTCATCCTCTGTCACCCTCTTCTCCTGCCCTCAATCTTTCCCAGTTTCAGGGTCTTTTCCAATGACTCAGCTCTTCACACTGGGTGGCCAAAGTATTAGAACTTCAGATTCAACATCAGTCCTTCCAACAAATATTCAGGATTGATTTTCTTTAGGATTGACTGGTTTGATCTCCTTGCAGTCCAAGGGACTCTCAAGAGTCTTCTCCAACACCACAGTTTGAAAGTATCAGTTCTTTGGTGCTCAGCCCTCTTTATAGTTCAACTCTCACATTTGTACATGACTACTGGAAAATAGTATATATGATCTATATATCATATATACCTATATATAATACTCTATCATATAGCCAATATATATTGTGCATGCTGAGTAGCTTCAGTTATGTCCAACTCTTTGCAACACTATGGACTGTAGCCCACCAGGCTCCTCTGTCCATGAAAATCTCCAGACAAGAATAATGGAGTAGATTGCCATGCCCTTTTTCAGGGGATCTTCCCAACCTAGGGATGGAACCTGCATCTCTTACGTCTTGTGTGTTGGCAAGTGGGTTCTTTACCACTAGTGCCACCTAGGTATAAAAAAAAATAGGAGAAGGCACTAGCGACCCACTCCAGTACTCTTGCCTGGAAAATCCCATGGATGGCGGAGCTTGGTAGGCTGCAGTCCATGGGGTCTCTAAGAGTTAGACATGACTGAGCGACTTCACTTTCCCTTTTCACTTTCATGCATTGGAGGAGGAAACAGCAACCCACTCCATTGTTCTTGCCTGGAGAATCCCAGGGATGGGGGAGCCTGGTGGGCTGCTGTCTATGGGGTCTCACAGAATCGGACATGACTGAGTGACTGAACTGAACTGATGTATAAAATGACAGTATATCATTCAGCCTTATGAAAGAAGGAAACCCTGCCATTTGCAACAACATGAATGGAACTCAAGAACATTTATAACAAGTAATATAAGCCAGATAGAGAAAGACAATACAATATGGTATCATTTATCTGCAGAATCATTAAAAAAAAAAGACAGAAAGTGGAAAAGTGGTTGCCAGGGGCTGGGGGTTGGAAGGGAATAGGAAGAGGTTGGTAAAAGGGAACAAACTTTCAGCTATAAGATGAATAAGGTCTAAGAATCTAACATTAAAGAAACACGGTGACCATAGTTGATAACAGTGTATTATATATCAACACCAATATACAATATACTTTTGGGCCACACCAAAAGTCATCTCTACTCTTTAAGTGTTGCATTTTATTGTGTAAGAATTACACTTCAGTAAAATTGATTTTTCAGGTTAAAAAAAAAAAACTTAGGTTGGTGAGGATGTAGAGAAAAAGAAACACCTATGCACTCTTGGTGGGAATGTAAATTGGTACAGCCAGTATGGAAAGCATATGGAAGTTTCTCAAAAAATGAAAAATGGAACTACCATATGATCCAGTAATTTCATTTCTGGGTTTATATCCAAAGGAAATTAAAACAGGATATCAAAGAGATACCTGCAGTCCCATGTTTATTGGAGCATCATTCACCATAATCAAGATATGGAAACAGCCTAAATGTCTATCAGTGGATGAATGGATAAAGAATAATATTATAGTCTACGAAATATACATGTATAATATTCTATCGTGTATATATATATATATAAATATAATGACAGAATATTATTCATCCTTGACAAAGAAGGAAATCCTGCCATTTGCAACAATATAAATTGAACTAGAGGGTATTTATATCAAGTAATATAAGCCATATAGAGAAAGACAGTACTGCATGGTATCACTTATCTGCAGAATCATTTTTTTAAAAAATCAGGAAAAAAAATAGAAAGTGCAAAAGTTGTTGCCAGTGGCTGGGGGTTGAGGGGAATAGGAAGTATTTGGTAAAAGGGAACAAGCTTTCAGCTATAAGATAAAAGTCTTATAGCTGAGACTCTAACATGAAACATAGTGACCGTAGTTGATAACATTATTTTATAATTGAAATTTCCTAAGAGAGTAGAACTTAAGTGTTCTCACCTAGGAAGAATAATAAACATGTGAAGTTATGGATATGTTCATTAACTAGATGCGAGACTCCTCTCACAAAGTATACATGTATCAAATACAGATATTTAAATATCTTACAATTTCATATGTCAATTATACCTCAATATAGCAGAAATTTCTTAAAAATATCTTAGGAACCCTAGATAGTCTTTTAAAAGTTAAGGGGGAAAAAAGAACCTCAAATCGATGACAGTGCTCTAATCTCCCAGGGTTTATTGCTCTCCTACAAGGAGAAGGGTCTCCCTTTCCCACCCTTCCATTTCCCAGATGGGGGCCCACTCTCTTAGTTGCCTCTGCTCAGTCCAGCCTCGCAGATCCAGTGGTAGAGTCTTTGGCAGGCATCACCATTCCACTCGCCATCAGGGTAGAAATGGGCACAGTCATCACCCCCACCCAGTCCATGCCCATGAAAGTCATCCGGCTGGCCTGGCTTCCAATTCCTGGGGGGGGGGGGGAGTGTGAGAGGAAAACAGCCAGCTAGGAAGAACAGATGGAACAGAATCCAGGTTGGGGAGAAAGGGCTGTGGGTCAGACCCTAGAGGAGCAGAGCTGAAGGAGGAAGAAGGCACAGAAAACCAAGGCACTCACTTGATGTTGGTCTCATAGTCTGGACTAGCAGTTTTGAACTTCATGGGTTCACTAAAGCCATGGAGGAGATTCAGGGTGTTGATCCCAATGCTGGGACCCGTGGAACCTCTGAGGATCTGGCTCAGATGGCTGCTGCTGCTAAGTCACTTCAGTAGTGCCCAAATCTGTGCCACCCCATAGACGGCAGCCCACCAGGCTTCCCCATCCCTGGGATTCTCCAGGCAAAAACACTGGAGTGGGTTGCCATTTCCTTCTCCAATGCATGAAAGTGAAAAGGGAAAGTGAAGTCTCTCAGTTGCGTCCGACTCTTAGTGACCCCATGAGATTTTCCAGGCAAGAGTACTGGAGTGGGGTGCCATTGCCTTCTCTGGGCTCAGATGGCAATGGTTGTTAAAACTCCCCAGGTGATGCCAATGAGACCAGTCTTGGGACCTGAGTTCAAGGGGCTCACCTGCTCCTCTCTGGAGTTGATGACTACCAGGTGGGCGTTCTTCAGTTGGCAGTCTTTTTCAGCTTCTGGCCAGGGCTTCCCCAAGGAAGAGAACCAGTAGCAGCGGCCATCATGCTCCAGCCAGTTGGTGGGACAGCAGGCTGTGTTTTGAGAGCCTAAGGGGCCGGGGTTGGGGGAGTGGCTGAGGTGCTACCCAGGGGGACGTGGGCAGGAACTGGCTCCAGGCATGCCCCACACAGCTCTTACAATTGCTCTTGAGAGCATCCATCTTGCAGGCCAGGGAGTTCAGCTCCTTGACCAGCTGCTGGACTTGAAAGAACATTTCAGAATCACCTGGGATGCACACAGATGGGCAATGGGTACAGTGCCCTGGATGTGGCTTCTGCTCCATGAGTCCCTGGAGATCAGGGTTCCATGCCCAGAACCCAGCCTAGGAAGCCCCCTGCCCTCCCACACACCTCATGCTCAGGTAGAAGGCAGTAGGGGCCTGACCTGCTTTGAGTTCTTCCAGTTGCTTCTCCAGCCTATTCTCCAGAGAAAGCACCTTGTCATTCAAGCTACGGGCTGGAGGGGAGGGCACTCAGCACTCTGTGACTGCTCCCATCTCCCATCCTCCAGTCTAAGAACCCAGTCCCCACCTCTCCACACCCTCTCCCCAAGGGTCTCTTACCAGCTTGCAGTTCTTACTTGTGACTTTCCACCTCAGCTTTCAGTGATGTTATCATTTCTTGCAAGTTGCCACCTGGAGGACTCAGGCACTCGAGAGTCAGCCTCCACCCCTTCCCCACCCCACCACACCCCAGTCCAGAACCCCTTTCATGCCAGGCTCACCCTGGGAGTTCAGTGCCTGGACCTCGGCCGTAGTGTTTGAAGTGAAGTTACTGAAACTTGTTCTCAGGGTCTGCAGGTCACTCTGAAACTTGAAATCTGATCAGGCCATGGGACAATCAGTGCTAAGGGTTATCAGGCCCTCTCTGTGCCAGCATCGGGCCTCTAACATGCATCATCCCTTAGGTCCCTTCAGTCACCCCACCCAAAGGGATGGGCCCTATGATCTGATACCGCAGGTAAGGCAGTTTTGACTACAGTCCCCAGCTGATAAGTGACAGAGCCAGCAGTCATCCTCATCCGATCACTCTTGCATTCAGCATCCCTACCACACCTCGTTATTTCTCTCTTCCTCACCCACCATGTGCCACTCACCTTGGTATCCCATCACACAGACACTGGCCAGCAGGAGGCTGAGGCCCAGGGAAAGCAGGAAGAGGCAAGGGCTGGAGAGGAGCTGCTTCAGGAAGGTCTGGGAAGAAAACAGCACTGCAGGAGGAGAGGGTGTCAGGAGGAGGGGGTCCAGGTGGTGGGACAGACAGGGCCGAGGATGGGGCCGCCGGGACCTCTCAGGGAGGAGGCCAGTGCAGCTCATGCTGGTTGGAGGCCGGATGAGAACTGTGGGGTAAGGGGTGTCCAGGTCTCTGACCCCTCATGGGCCAGCACAAGTGCTCAGATACAGGGGCCTCTCACATGCCTGGGGACACATGTACACAAAGACACACAGACAGAGGACCATCGTGATGTGTAAGGTCCTCTCATCAGAGATGGGGAGGTAGCAGCAGGACCCAGAGAGAGCTAGGGGCAGCCTACACTCTAAGCCCACAAAACTAAGGCTAAGCTCACACTCAAAGGTGAAAATACATTAGAAAAACAGTTTATGCTCTTGCCCTTCCTCAGCACACAGGAAGTCAGGCCCACTATGGATCTTGAATTCTCTTCATATTGGGTCCCACAGAGGCAGGGCCCTGACCCCCTTCAGAGTGGGGGACCCCACCAGGACACATGGAGGGGTGCAGACATGACACACTTGACAGCAGAAAGCCTTCTAAACATATTAAGAAGAGATTTTAGCAAAGACTGTTTCCCCTTTCCCTTACTCTCTGTAAACCGCTGGCTTTTTTCCTCCCTCTCCAAGTACTGAAGGTCTTAATACTTCACTGACGTGTTTGGACCAACACGGTCTCTGAGACTGTTGGAGCAGAAGTGGAGACAGAGCCAGTAGGCAGGCTGGGGCAGGAGCTGGATTAAAGGGGAGCACGGGGACCAGGGAGGAGCTGCAGGCAGGGCTGGAGATGAGAGAGGAGTGACATTTGGAAAGGAACCCATGGTGAAGGCTAGGAATGAGGATGGGCTTGGGTTTGCTGCTGAGGTCAGAGGTGGGGTCAGGGATGGGGTTTGAGCTAGGGTCAGGTTGAGTTTGGAGTGACAGCGGAGGTGAAGTTGGAGCTAAATGCATTGCTAGGACTGGGTCTGATGTTGGGGCTGGAATCAAGGTTGCATCTTCTGCTAGGATCACTACTCATGCTGGGGTCAGTACTCATGTTGAAGCCATGAATGGAGATGGACTTAGACTTGGTGCTGAAGTTGAAAATAGGACAGAGTTGAGGTTCAAGCTTTCAGCAGGCGGGGCGGGGTAGGCTGGTGTTAAGAGTCAAGCTATCTTGGGAATTCTCTGGCAGTCCAATAGTTAAGGCTCCATGCTTCCACTTCACAGGGCAGGAGTTTGATCCCTAGTCAGGAACTAGGATCCTATGTGTCCTGCTGGGCTGCTCCCAATTTTTTTTTAAAAATGATGTAAGAACTCTGGGGGTGAAGCTGCCACTGGGGTTGGTATGGGATTTGAGATGTGGCTGGAGTGGAGCTGAAGACAGGGCTAGAACCGGGCTAGGGAAGGGGTTGACTGTAATTATGAGTTTGTGACCGAGGTTGTAGCTGCCCTCATTTAATCTGAATCCAATGAAGCGAACAGATTCTAAAATTTCCACTGAGTCATTAAATCCCCGACCTGCCTCCTTCTATATCTTACCATTCAGTTCCACCAAAGACCCATGGTCCCTTCTCCCTGCTTTCTCTGACTGCTTCCCTGCCCTTTCAGTCTCACATGCATCCCCAGCCCTCTTACCCGTGAGAAGTCAAGAGGCTGTGATTCTTGAGTTCTTTGTGCAGCAATGACCAGAGTTGGAAAAAACTAAATCCTGGACAGTTGGGATGGGGGTGGCTGGTGGAAGAGTCACCTAACTGAGTGGAGACCTGCTGGTCTTTGTGTCTGAATGACCAAGAGTCTATAATCTGGGAAACTCCCATTCCCTCAATTTGGGGGAGTAACTAATAAGAAGGAATTGAAATCAAAACTCAGGCAGAGGTGGAGTGTGTGGGGCAGCTGGACATTTTTAGACCTCCTGTGACTTCCTTAATTTTACTATTTGGCAGCGAAACATTCGATCAGAAGGAACCATAGTTCCAGTATTGCTTTTCCTCTGTCCCACACCTCCTTTCAGTTCCTCGATGTGAACATCTCAGAATTGTTGATGTCTCCATCATTGCAAACCCAGGTCCAGAGGAGCCCTTTGCTCTGCTCTTGCTCAATCCTGACCCATGGCCCCTGGCGTGCTCCTCTGGGGCCTCAGCCATCAGGCTCCCTGAGTTCTGGCTAGCTCTCCTTGTTATCAAGTCCAAGCTTGCTCTGATCACTGAATGACAGGGATGAGGTGTTGAGGAAAGGAAAAAGACTTTATTCAGAAAGCAGGCACTGGATTGCCAGAAGATGGCAGAATAATGTCTCAAAATAACCATCTTCTTTTATAGAACAGAGATGGGGTCAGGAAAGGGCTGAGGAAACAAGATAAAAAGGCCATTAGTCTTGCAAATATCTCCTCAGACGGGGATGTGTTGATTTCTTCCTTCCTTCCATCCACAGGTAGACAGGGTCCTGAACACTTTAACAGTCAGGCCGAGGGGCAGATGCTATGAGGCAGGTCTTTATGTATGATTATAATAACAAAATCCAACTCAGAGAAATAGTTCCAACGTGTAGTGAGGATTGGCTTTTCCCTGCCACATCCTCATTTCACTTGAATGGAGGGAAGAGGTGGTGGAGAATAGGATCTCCTGGCTGGAATGGGAAGGTGGATCCAGGAGAAAGAACAGAATTTATTGAGCATCAAATCTGTGATGAGGATTTTGCCAGACATTTGCATTAACCATTCAGTTCCCACAAGATTGTTGGGAGGGATTTCGGATGAAGAACTTAGGCTCAGAACCATCCTGTGACTTGCCCAAGATCACTCGCCTGGTAAGCATAAGAGCCAGAATTCCAGCCTAGGGCTGCCCCACACCCTAGCCTGGGCTCTCTGAATATACTATCTTCATGAAAGGGGTTCAGTTTAATCCTGTCAGCTCTCTCAACCCCTCTAAGGGGTTTTCCTTGAATTCACACACACAATCTTTTCATAGAAAAGTTTCTTAGTGTCTTAAAAGAGGAAGAAGGAAAGCAAATACATTTCAGATTCTGTTTTCTAGTTAAATGGGATTGTGCTCTGATAACTGCATTTTAAAACTCATTTAACATTGTATCAGGATTATTTGGCCACATCAGTTCATAAAATGTCCTTTATTCTTTTTTTAACTTCATCTCATTTCATAAGCTGTGCCGTAATTTATTAACTAAGCTTTTCCCTTCTGATAAACATTTAGGTTGTGTCCAGTTTTCCTTTGCTTTCTTGCTTTGCATTTATTTGGTGTTTTGATTAGTATCTGTTACAGGCTGGGTTTTTAGAATCAATGTAGAGACTGAATTTGGGATACAGTTTAGTTATTAGGGATCAGCACCTGTGAAAGGAAGGGGAAAGAAGGTGGTGGTAGAGGGAGAAGTTAAAGAGTTACAAAGATTCCACAAAGCTTTAGCCCATCTGACAGGGGCTACTAGGGGTTCAAACTGCATTGGCTGTCAGAGCTGCCCATTGCTGCATGGAAATAGGGCCTTTATTACCTGATCTCGCTCAGTTACCAGATACAGCTACCAAAGCAGGGGCGGGACCTCAGGGGAGGTGGCTGTGTGCACAGGTTACACACCTCATGACTGGGCACCAAGTCGTTTTTGGAAGTGAGGTCTGGCTGTCTTATCTTTGTGTCTACCACTGTACTGCTTTGCATTTACACATTAATTGGGGAATAATCAAATTTTTGCATTTTTTGAATCTTTCCCACAAAGAACATGGTATGTTTCTCCATTCATTTATCCAAGTGGTAGGGACAGAATGAAGGGACAAAATAGGTGATTAAATAGTTAATCCCACTAGGGGTTTGTAAGTAGAAAAATATGGGAGACCCCTGTAAGTTAATGATTATTTGAGAAAGCAGGTTTGTTTAGCAACAAAACCATGCAACAGAAGCACGAGACATGCCCCAAAACAATAAAACAACGGTTGCATAAGACCTACATGGTGAGTGCCCAGTGAACTCAGTCAGTTAATGATCCCTAGTACATGTTCTCTGAATACACAAAAAAACAATAATTTGTGGGCCTAGCTTGACCACACAGGGACAGGGAAACTTCCCTGCTCAACTTGGAGGAGGAGCTGATGATGTAAGCATGACGTCTACTTAAGAAAGACAAAGAAGGGTTTCCCCCCACCCCTTTCCCTTCTATTAAAAAACTGCAGCCCACTAAGTTTTTAGGGCACAGCATTTCTCGCCCACCCGCTCGTAGGCCCTCAAGTATCCTAGTCTAATAAATAGCTGATCTGCCACTTGGCACTTGCTGAATTCTTCTCTGCACTGAGACATAAAGGACGACGATACTGGAGCTCTTTGGAGCCCACCTGAAATGACATCAATCGGTTTCACAAGCATTTACCCATCCATTCAAAACTATTTATTGGGTGTTAATAAAAGAAAATGTCACATATGGAGGTACGGGAAAGTCATTCTGGCTTTTTCATGAGCTAATTTGAATTTTATGCTAAGTTATGACAGTGTGTTTGAAGTATCAAATACACACTGTGCATCCACTTTAATTATTTAGAGGGACGAGCACGCTGACCAGATGTAAAGAATGTCCATGTCAAAAATAAGGGTGAAATTCTCCTCTTCCTGGGATGTCAATGCTGCTCCTCCTTTGACCATAAGACTCCCTTCCCAGGTGCCAAGGCCATGCTTCTTACTGTGTATGTTTTAGTCTGGTTGTTTTCAAAACCTTGAAGAAACATATTTCTGAATTATTTAATGTTCTTTGCTCTAACACAATGGAAAACTGCTGAAACTCCAGACCAGTTAATTTCTCAGCCCTCAGCTGGCCTCAGGGCTATAGTCCTCAGCTGGGCTCAAACAGAATTCTTTCCTGTTCTTATTATGGCTTATTGATTATTTTCATCAACAGTGTCTACAATGTGCCAGGCCCCCTCCTTCAGAAGAGACATCCTACAGAAGTAAACAAACAGGTAAAAAAGGACCTGGTCGCAGAGCTTATATTCTAGTGGGTGACAGAGAAACAGAATACGTGAGTAAAACACACGTGTCACACAGTGATAAATGCTAAGGAAGACAATATAGCAAGAAGGTAGGTTCAATAAGGTCAATTTTTAACAGGCTGTCAAGACTAAGATGTCAAGAACAACCTTACTAAGGGACTTCCCTGGTAGTCCAGTGGTTAAGAATCCACCTTCCAAGGCAGGGAACACGGGTTCAATCCCTGGTCGGGGAATTGAGATCCCACATGCCTTGGGGCAGCTAAGCCTGCAGCAACAAAAGATCCAGCATGCTGCAACTTAGACCCGATGCAATAAAAAATAAAAAAAATTTTTTCAAAAGAATAATCTTAGTGGGAAGTTGATATCCAAGCAAAAGCCTGAAGGAGGTGAGGGAGAAGTAGATGAGGCTCAGCTAGGAAACCTGGAGCTCCAACTCTTCAGGACCTGTAGGCTACTGTCATGGATTTTACTTAGAAGGGCAGGCTTTGTGAGTGTGAGAGCAGAGGAGTGAGTGAGCTGATATACATTTTAACTGTGACAAGGTGACTCTTGCGAATTTCCTGAAAAGGGACCAGTGTCGAGAGGGGAGGGATGAGGGATAAATTAGGAGCTTGGGACGAACTTATATACACACTACTACATAGTGGCTCAGCTAGTAAAGAATCTGCCCACAATGCGGGAGACCTGGGTTTGATCCCTGGGTTTGGAAGATCCCCTGGAGAAGGGAAAGGACACCCACTCCAATATTCTGGCCTGGAGAAGTCCATGGAGTGTATAGACCATGGGAGTCGCAAAGAGTTGGACACAACTGAGCAACTTTCACTTTCACATATAAAATGGATAACTAAAAAGAACTTCCAATATCACACAAGAAACTACTCAACATTCTGTAGTAACCTATATGGGTAACAAATCCGAAAAAGAATGAATATATGTATAACTGAATCACTTCACTGTACACCTGAAACTAACACAACGTAAATCAACTAGACTCCAATAAAATTAAGAAAAAACTATTGTAATATCTGAGTGGGAGATGATGGTGGTTTGTGCGTGGTGCTGGTGAAAAACATTTTGATTCTGAACACATTGTAAAGGTAGAATTGATGGGATTTTTTGCTGATAAATTGTATGTGGTTTTCGCACACACATAACACAGTTCTCCTTCTATGCCTCTAAATAAATGAAACTTTGAGCATTTTCCTTAAGTTGCTAACTCTCTAGGAAAAACAATCTTCCCCTGGCTTTGCGATGCTGATGTCTTAAGATCTGTCGTGACATTTTGTGAATAGGATAATCATTGAGAGAAGTTCTGTTTTACCATTAGAAGCAGATTGATTAAAAATTTGTTAACTCTGGTAATTGTGCAGAATTTTTCTTTAGCTATGTGGTATGATTTACTTGATAAGACTGCCCTACCAAAGTCTGATTCCCTTATGCTTTTTTTTTTTTAGTTTCAGTCAGGCAGTTTAATTTACATCCCTCTTACTCATTCTTTGTAAATATATTTATTATCCGTATTGCTATTTAATTTTTCTCAAAACCTGTTACACAGAGGCTTGAATTGTTTACGTATCAATCATGACACAGGTCTGAAACAGACACTTGTCCCTGTCCTCCTGGGAACCCACACATAAAAGAACCAACAAATGAGAACTTAGTCAAATATGCTGTGGAAACTGTTTACCTCAGACTGGGGCTCGAACTCAGCCAAAACCCAATTTGAGACTCAAATCCACGTGGCTGGGACTCAAGCCCAGCCAAAACCCACGGTACTTGGTTTCAGGACCTAATGAAGCTCAGGTTCTTGATGTCTCACTACAGAAAGAATTCAGTGAGAGACAAAGTGATAGGTAAGAAGTGGATTTATTCTGATACAGAGAGAAGCACACTCCATAGAGTGTGGGTCATCGCAGAGGGCGAGTATGGTGAGGAAATGTGGCGTGGTTAGTTTTTATAGGCTGGGTAATTTCATATGCTAATGAGTCAATCGTGAAGGACTGACAAACCAGTCAAACGTAAAGGAAATCAGTCCTGAATATTCGTTGGAAGGACTAATGCTGAAGCTGAAATCACAAGACTTTGGCCACCTGATTTGTAGAACTGACTCATTGGAAAAGACCCTGATGCTGGGAAATATTGAAGGTGGGAGGAGAAGTGGATGACAGAGGATGAGATGGTTGGATGGCATCACCAACTCAATGGACATGAGTTTGAGTAAACTCCAGCAGTTGGTGATGGACAGGGAAGCTTGGCATGCTGTAGTCCATGGGGTCTCAGAGAGTCGGACATGACTGAGCAATTGAACTGAATGAGTGGGAGGATTATTCAAACTATTTTGGGGAAGGGGCAGAGATTTCCAGCATTTGGGCCACTGACCACTCCTTGGTCTTTTAACAGAGGCTTGGAACTGTCAAGGCACCTCTGAGTGTGTCATTTCACTTGCTGATTGAGGATCAAGGTCTAGTCTTGTCTGCCATCTTGGTCCCATTTGATTCTAATCGGTTTATGTTGCGTCCTTGGTCTATGTCATTCTTTCAAAAGTTGTGCCCTGCCCCTTTCCCTCCTGTTACACTTTCAGTGATCCAGATAATGTTCTTTCTTTGATCTGAGGTGGGATTTAATTTTTTTAGAGTAAGAAAAAATAAAGTATAGGGACTTCCTTGATAGTCCAGTGGCTAAGACTCTGTGCTCACAATTCAGGGGGCATGAATTTGATCTCTGGTTAAGGAACTAGACCCCAAGTGGCACAACTAAGAGTTCAACAGCCACAGCTAAAGACCCCGCATATTGCGATGTTAGGCAAATTAAGAAGGAGGCAGTCTCTTCCAGGCTTCAGAAACAGGAGAGCAGGCCCTTGACCTTGCTTCTGATCTGTCTGCCCAGACACTGTCCAGATACTGGCTGGATTCTATGCCTGCCCTCAAGCACGACACTTTAGATAAGAAAGGGAGTGGGTCTCAGAATTCTAGGGGCCCTGGAGTCTAGCCAACTGCTTAGGGTTTAATGAAATCCTAAAACGCACAAGATAAAACACACCACATATTAACAAGGTTAAAGTGAAACCAGTGCTGCATTTTTGAGAGCAAACTGCTGATGATATCAGTTTGCAACCTGGGATTACAAGCGGGAGCCCCCAAAACCGCAATCTGAAGTTTCAACCCATGGAGTGGACGCACTGCCCAGGACATTTTCCCAATTAGAATTCCAGATTGCTGTTACTTGGTACTTCCCAGAGCTGTTACTTTGAAATTTGAAATTCATAACAGCACATCCACAGCCTCCCTGCATTCTTCTTGCCTCTCTCAAATAGCACTCCAGGATCCCAACAAAGTTTGTAACTTAACTATGGGCATCCCAGGTGGCTCAGCAGCAAAGAACCCGTTTGCAGTTCAGGAGACACAGGAGGCTTGGGTTCAGACTCTGGGTTGGGAAGATCCCCTGGAGAAGGAAATGGCAACCCAATCCAGTATTCTTGCCAGGAAAATCCCATGGACAGAGGAGCCTGGCAGGCTACTGTCCATGGGGTTGCAAAGAATTGGACATGACTGAAGCAACTGAGCACAGTGGGCTAAGAGGAGGTAAAGAAGCAGTCCTCTCCCCTGTATAACTCTCTGGCTACAGGCACGAATTTCCTCGAAATCATCTCAGCTCCCTACTTCCCACTTATAGAGTCTGGGAAGGAGAATGGTTTCTTTTTTATCACCTCTTAGTAAGTCCTGACTCCATGTCTCCTGCTCCTCTCTGAGTTTCTTTTCCAGGTTTATTGAGATATGATTGACATATAACATTGTATAAGTTTAAGGTATAAGGTGTGTTGATTAGATATATTTATAAGTTGTAAAATGACTGTCTCCACAGTATTACCTACCACTTCCAGCCTATTTCATATTTACCATTTCTTTTTTTTCTGTGGTGAGAATATTTAAGAATTCCTCTGTTAGCAACATTCAGGTATATGATATAATATCATTAGATATAATCACCATGCTGTACATTAGATTCCCCAAACTTGTGAATCTTATCATGGAAGTTTGTGCCCTTTGACCTAGATCTCCCCATTTCCCCCATTCCTCAGTTCTTCTTGGCTTTAAATGTATTAATTAAAGCATTTGCCAACAATCATTCTCACTTTGCAGAATTCAACCAAAGTTCTGTGAAAACAGGAAAAGCATCACTTAACTTCCTATTTCAAATGGCCTCACCATGTCTCTCAGTTCCTTAATTGGGCTTGCCAAATTTTTATTTATCCCATTAGTCTTTTCAGAAATGAGATTTTGGGAATTCCCTGGTGGTCCAGTGGCTAAGATTCTGCACTCCCAATACAGGGGGCCTGGGTTCAATCTCTGGTCAGGAAACTAGATCCCACATGCCACAACTAAGACCCTATGCAGCCGAAAAAAAAAGACGTGAGATTTTGTTTAAAGGATAAACAAGCCACAGATTTGGAGAAAATGCTTGCAATCCACATCTTCAACCAAAGGCTGGTATCTAGAATAAATAAAGAATTCTAAAAACTCAACAGTAAAAGAAAATCCAATTAGAAAATGGGCAAAAGACATGAAGAGACATTGTGTCAAAGAGGATATACAGATGGACAATGAGCACATAAAAAGATGCACAATATTAACCATCAGGGAAATGCAAATTAAAATCATAGTAATATATTACCTCACACCTATCAAAATGGTTAAAATTCTTTTTAAAAAATAGTGTGTGCATGCTAAGTTACCTCAGTTGTGTCTGACTGTGTGACCCCATGGACTGTAGCTCATGAGGCTCCTCTGTCCATGGGATTCTCCAGGCAAGAATATTGGATTGGGTTGCCATTTCCTTCTTCAGGGGATCTTCCAGATCCCAGGATTGAATCCACGTCTTTTAAATCCCCTGCACTGGCAGACATGTTCTTTACCACTAGCGCCACCTGGAAAGCTCAAAGCAATTAACGCCTCTGGAGGCACTGCTGGGATTAAAAAATAGTGATAGCAACCAAATGCAGGTGGAGATGTGGACAAACCTCTCTGGAGGTTTCCATAGGAACCCCAAGGGCAATGGGCAGGGCAGAACACAGCATGGGACACAGGAGCAGAACTCGAGCAAATAGCATCAGTATCTTCATGATGGCCCCAAGGACCACCAAGTGCCTGGCTCTCAGCTGCACAGCCCAGATGAAAGAAGCCTGGAGAGAGCTGAGTGTAATGACTGTAAGCCCCTCACCAAGGCTTCAGTGGTGATTTTCAGACCCGTGGGATAAAGAGAACATCACAAAGTGGGGTCGAAATTTCCTGTCCAAAAGATCAGGCCTAGAATAGGGTCAGCTCTTGCTGCAGCACATCGCAAATGGAAGACATGGGAAATGGTGACAGATCATTTTCAACCTAGAATTCCATATTTCTCCAAACAATCAATCCTTCTATCCCAAAAGAGTCCACTCCTTTCCCAGAAACCTATTGGAGGGGATGCTTCAACAGAATGAAGAAATAAAACCAAGAAAGAACACATGGATCCAGGAAAGAGAGGATCCAGCCCAGAAGAAAGAGGTGGTTCAGGGATTTCTCAGGAGGAGTGGCAAGTCCCAAGAAAACTGCTGGCAGGGGGAGGGGAGAGGAAGGGGGAGCCGAAGTTACAGAAGTGGATCAACAGAAAGTCTATGGGAGCTTGACCTCGAAGGGCCAGCTGTAGGCCACTTACAACATCTCTGAGGCCGTGATCACAATTTTTTTTTATAAATTATGAAAACAATTAACTGCCTATGACTTAGCCACTGAACAACCAAAACAGCATATATAATAGTCAGTTTTTGTGACCCCCATAGCACACCAGGCTTCCCTGTCCTTCATTATCTCCCAGAGTTTGCTCAAACTTAGGTCCATTGAGTCAGTGATGCCATCCAACCATCTCATCCTCTGTTGCCCCCTTCTCCTCCTGCTCTCAATCTTTTCCAACATCAGAGTCTTTTCCAGTGAGTCAGCTCTTCATATCAGGTGGCCAAAGGATTGGAGCTTCAGCTTCAGCATCCGTCCTTCCAATGAATATTCAGGGTTGATTTCCTTTAGGATTGACTGGTTTGGTCTCCTTGCTGTCCAAATAACTCAATATAATATATATAATAATGTATATTATATATGTAATATAATCAATTAGGATGACCACAATCACTTTCCACTTCAACTTCCCTTCCTTCATATCTTCCTCTGTGTCAGGTGGCATTTTTTTTAATCCAACCAAGAAATTGGGTTGGAAAATAGGTTTGGCTTGAACGGAGAGGGACCCTGTTGCTTGCCTTACAGTCAATTTATCCTTAAGGTTGGCCCATCTACCCAGTCATGGCTTTTGGGGGTAGTGTTGGCACCCATTGTGTAGACTCCCTTGGGAGTGAATGAAGGTGGGCCACGAGCCTCCCTGAAGCACTGGCATCAGCAATAAAGAAGAAATATGCTGGAGGAAACTCTCCATGATCTTTCTCTTCTGAAAGTCTCCTTACAATACCTTTGTCACAGGCAGAGGGAAACAATAAGTATGCAGCCAAAAAGTGGGGTGGGGGGTGGAGAATGGATTTCACAGGTGTGTTGGAAGGTTATTAAAAATGTTATATCAGTTGTCTGGATTTTGTGATGTTTGTAGTAGCTTTCAGCTTTTGTGTCTTCTTTTCTAATTTAAGGAAATAGTAACTTTTATGTTTAATTTTGTATTCATAATTTTGCATCTTTTCCTAAGGAGGGCACACCAAATCGTGTACATTTCATGCCCTGTAAAACTTGGATTCACCCTGATGGCTCTTGGAAAAGGGTACAACTGAAGTGCTGGTGACATGACCAAATCACATGTCCAGAAAATTACGTTGTCAGGCTTTTTACAGTCAAGGAAGATTTAGAAATTGATTCACAGAATTTGAAGCAAAATTTTCAAGTATTCACTTCAGAAAAAACATAAGTTGTTCAAAAAAGTAAATGTAAGCAGATTATACTACTTGGCTCAGCAATTAACAATACTGCCACAGCCCTAACCGACACAGATTCTGAATTAGGATTCAAGTAAAAACTGTTATAGACTAAATTGGAAAATTATACCCATCTACATGATAAAAAGTGACTGAATAATGTCTACAATTGATAAATAAATAGATGTCAATTTGTGTGTGTTATATGAAAGTATAAATTTCTAAGGGAAACAGCTGAAACACTGAAAGTGGTTTCTCAGAACAGCAGGAATGGCTGAAGGAAAAAAACAGGGTCTGGTAACTGCTTCTAGCCCTATAAGACTTTAAATTGTATGTAGTATTTCTGTCATAAGTTTTTTAATTCAATGCCAATTATATACATTTTGAAGGAGAAGTCCTAGAAAAATTTGTAACTGAATATTGAGAAGTCTTTACCCAGACAGGCTTAGAAGCAAAAATTGCTTGAAGTATTAGATGTGAAAACAAAGACAGCAACTACTTGCCCACCACAGAGGCTGATTTAATAACATCTGGCACATCTATATTTTGGAATTCTCTACCCCAGCTAAATTCGATTAAGTAAAACCTCTCAGGAAACAGCATAGATTGGATCAATGTCCACAGGACATGGGAAAGTGAAAAAACCTAACTACTCATGATACATGGTATTGCATATGGGCATGTACGCAGGAAACTTCCTATAGAAACCCTGAAATGATTATTTGTTTTTTAATTTTCTTTACCTTATTGTGTTGGTTTTGCCATACAATGACATGAAACCGCCATGGGTCTACATATGCTCCCCCTCCAAAACCCCCCTCCCTCCTCCCTCCCGATTCCCTCCCCCTGGGTTATCTCGGTGCACCAGCCCCGAGCATCAGTCCTGGGCTGGCGATTGATTTCACACATGATAATTAACATGTTTCAATGCCATTCTCCCATGATTCATTTTTATGTGTCAGCTAGACTGGGACACAGATAGTGGGCCCAACGTTATTCTGGGTGTGTCTGTGAGGGTGTTTGGGGATGAGATGAACATTTGAATTGGGAAAGCAGATTGCCCTCCCTAACATGGGCTGGCCTCATCCACACCACTGAAGCCCTGAATAGGTCAAGGCCGGCCCTCTTAAGGTAAGAGAGTTCTTCCTGCCTGGCCCTCTCCAAACTGGGACATCAGTTGTTTTCCTACCTGCATACTTGGGGGGAGACATTGACTCTTCCTGGGTCTTGAGCCTTTAGACTCAGACTGCATCTTACTCTGATGGATTTTGGGGGTTTCAGATCACCAACTCATCTGCAGAACTTATCCGTACTCCCATGAGCCAATATATCTTCTATTGGGACACACAGATCCCATTGGTTCTGTTTCATGGAGAATCTTGACTAATACAATATCCATGAAATGGTTAACTCTGGGTAGAAAGAAGTAGGAGGGGTGAAGGGAGGACACGCACTGTGTGTGTGTGTGTGTGTGTGTGTGTGTGTGAAAAATATTTTTTACTACTAGTTTATACTACTTTCGTAAATAAAAATAAAACCAAAAAACCTAATTGCTTCAGGACTGGTTTAAGGTTGGTTGTAGTGATCTTGGAAAGTGCAGTTTACCCACTGTGGAGACTGTTGGCGACACCCGGTACTGGAGGGCCATCTAGGACAGTCTGGGGTCTTTTCAATCCTCCTTCTCTTAGCAAACTTTTTCACTGGCCTTTGCCAGCCCAGTTCACAGTGCCCAGACTGACAGAGGTGTTCTTTGGAACAGAGATGTTCAGTGGAGCAGGGGTGTTCTTTGAAACTTCTTTTGCAGTAAAGCCCTCAGGGCAGACTCTGCGGCCCCAGCCAAGCTGGCTCCACCCCCACCCCACACCAGCCCCACCAGTGCCACCCAGGGGCCCCTCTGTGACCATCTCTGGCCCGTGTGCCTTAAGATTAGGTGTCGGTCATAGAGCGTTGGTTACCAGGGGTTGGTGGGGGAGGGGGAGATGATGGTCAAAGGGTACATGCTTCCAGTTTTAAGAGGAATAAGTTCTGAGAATCTAATGTACAGCATGATCATCATAGTTAATAATACTATATATGTAGTTGACGGTTGCTAAGACAGTAAATGTTAAATGTCCACACTGCAATAAATGGTAATTGTTTAACATGAAGGAGGTGTTAAATAAAGGTGGTAAAAAAAAAAAAGATTAGGTATCAAGCCTTGTTTTACATCCCTGGATGTGTTCCAGTGTCTCCTGGTTCACAGCCTATGGGAACTTGAATAGAATTTGTACCTGACTGTTGTGTGAAAACTGTATAAATATTAATTATGTTGGATTGGTTCATAGTGCTTTTCAGGTCTGCTAGAGGCTTTTACTTTTCTGTCTATTCAGTTTATTAATTTTTGAGAGTTTGATATTAAAACTCCAATTAAAAATCTTTATCTACTTAAAAAAATTAGTAATATATAGTGAAACTATACATGTTTGTTCTGTATTTTCCAAGTCTCCTATAAATGTGTTATCATACTTCCATAATTCAAAAAATAAAATATTAAAAAATAAAACAGCAAATTACCAAACAAGTAAGCAAATAAAAATATAAACCTTCATAGGTAGGGGAGAGTTAAAAAAAAAAAGATTAAGTGTCAGGGACAGCTATCCAACACTTGAGCTCTCTCTTCCAGACCCTTTCCCTCCCTCTTCTTTGAATCCTACACTTCCCAGTTCCAAATAACCAGTCCACACAAAGTTTCAAGTATTTGTCCTTTTCCTACTCCCTGATGGCTCAGCAGGTAAAGAATCTGCTTGCCATGCAGGAGACACAGGAGATGTGGGTTCGATCCCTGGGTTGGGGAGAACCCCCTGGAGAAGGAAATGGCAACCCACTCCAGTATTCTTGCCTGGGAAATCCCATGGACAGAAGAGTCTGCCAGGCTACTGTCCAATAAGTCGTAAAGAGTCGCACATGACTAAGTGAGTAAGCACAAGTTACACACTACTCCACTGAGGAAGTTAAAAATTATAATAATAACAATTACAGTGAATTTCAAAAGAAGGCAGGATCTGTCTCCCCAGGGTCAGAGCTTCTTCAGCCATCTGCTTCTATCCCTCTTCAAGCTCTCCCCATGCTTTGGAAGACTCTCCTCTCCTTCCTTTCTTCAAAATGCCCAGGCAGGGGGGTTTGCGGGTCAGAGGTCTGCTGGAGGTTGGGGATGGCAGGCGGCTAGATGGTGACGTTCCGCTTTATCTCACACACCCAGCGCTTCACTTGCCGGCAGAAATCGTCATTCCAGCGCCCGTCCCACTGGATTTCTGCGCAATCCTCGCTGCCCCCTAGCTCGTGCCCCCGCCAGTCATCGGGCTGAGAGGCAGCCCAGTTCCTAGGAAGGCAGGACAGCACTCCGCTTCAGATGGCCCCCTCATCCCAACAACCCTCACCCCCACCTCAGAAATGCCTGGCTTTGTGGGGTTCAGGGAGCCGTGGCTGCAGTCTTGGGAGCTGAGAATCTGGGTGAGGGGGGAGATGGTGGGAGAATTTGGTCCCTGAGGGATGACTGGGAGCGTCCTGGGGGCAGAGACCAGATGGCCATCCCCAGGACAAATTAATGGGGAGAGATGAGGAGAAGCCACTTACTTGTAGCTGTTCCTGTAGTCTGCACCGTCCACCCATTTCCAGGGGCCATCGCTGTCAGTGAGACCTATCCAGACTCTAAAGGGGTTCGTGCGTTGTATAATGAACTTCTGGAAAACAGGTGGGAGGGAAGTTTCTAGTCCCTCGTGCCTTCATGCAGGCCTTAGCTGTGGCTCCCTCACCCCACCCTTCAGTCCGATCTGTCCCCATCTCGAAGCAACAGCTCCCAATACAAGTTCCTGGCTTTTGCTTCTGCAATCATATCTATTATTTAGTGAACATTTACTAGGCCAAACCTTGCACTAATTGCTTTACAAGAATTATCTATTTCATCCCCATAAAGCTCTGTAAATTGGACACCCAAATGATTCACACTTTATACATGAGATTAAGGAACTGAGGGTATCTATGGAGCCCAGGGTATCAACCCAGGGCCTGAGTTGGTGACCCTTGTGCCCTGACCTGGCCTCCCACTTCATTCCTAACTCACGGCTGCTAGACCCCTATTCTAGTCTTCTCCTTGTCTTCTGCCCACAGCCTCAAACTCTTAGATCCTGACCCCTGCCACCCTCAGGGTGACCCAGTGACTCAGTAAAGATCTGGGTTTCACTTGCCTCTCAGGTACATTTATCTGCTCCTACTTCTACATACAGGCTTCCCTGGTGGCTCAGATGGTAAAGAATCTGCCTGCAATGTGGAAGACCTGGGTTCAATCCCTGTCTTGGAAAGACCCCCTGGAGAAGGCAACAGCTACCCACTTCAGTATTCTTGCCTGGAGAATTCCACGGACAGAAAAGCATGGCAGGCTACAGTCCACAGGGTTGCAAAGAGACACAACTGAGCAACTTTCACTCTCACTTCACTTCTACATACAGCTGTCGTTTCTGTTGTTCTCCAGGCCCTACAGCTTCCAAGCTTGGACCCACTGCCCAGGGCTCCATTACGACTTGGCTACAGGTGCTCTGGCAGTCTGGCTGAAAATAGGAAGACGCCCTATATGTGAGGGGCAGCCAAGCTGTCCAGCTGGTGGGGCTGGGACAAAAGTGGTCTTTGAGATAGCTTCCCAGGATCCATGCATACCTCCTAAGAGGAAATGGCTTTCTCTTTAGAGATATGGCTCTCTCTGAGGCTTAAGCCCTCTGGTTTGGGAGGGCAGCAGCATAGGGTGTGGTCACCTTGTTTTATGAAGGAAACAGAGGGGGTTGGTTCACCAACACGCATATGTAGCAGTTTCCTTTGACAGCATATGCAGGGTCTCCAACTGCCTCTGGAGGAAAATTTCCTAATTCCACTCTCCTTTCCTAGACACCTAATTAAAACTGCAGTTAGTCACCTCATCTGAAGGCAGATACAGTAGCATTCTTGAATTCTAGACTCCTGCAAATAGGTCAATATCCTGTGCACGAACGGATAGCTCCTAGAGGCTCATAGAGCTATTCCCCAAATTCAGGAGGGTCAACAGAGCTGGAGGAAAAGTGCCTGGAGGCAAGATACTCTGCTGCTGCCCACCACCCCAGTCCCCTCTTCCCATCACCACAAGAAGTTGAATAACTGAATGAACAACACAAAGCATCAATATCCAGCCCTCTGTGTTGAAGACTGAGTGTGTGTGTGCATGTGTGTGCTCAGTCATGTCTGACTGTTGGTGACCTCATGGTCTGTAGCCCACCAGGCCCCTCTGTCCATGGAATTTTCCAGGCAAGAGCATTGGAGTAGGTTGCCATTTCCTATTCCAGATCTTCCCAACCCAGGGATTGAACTCGCATCTCCTGCATTGTCAGGCAGATTCTTTACCACTGCACCACCTGGGAAACCCAGATGAAGACTGGGGGGAGGGATGAAATCGTGTCAGATGATCAGAAAAGATAGTCCATGAGAACACATCTGCCCTATTCATGAGTAAATAACAGGCAAGAAAGAATTTAGCCCATTCAAAGAAGGAGCATCGGGGAGTTTTATCATGGAAACTGAGAAAAAGAGGATGGAAAGGGAGAGGAGGAAGAAAAAAGCACTCTGATATCAAAAAGAGATGTGAAAAATACACTTTGTAAAGAAAGCATGTTTCTAAACCTAAGAAACTGTTGGAGAACAGCTTATATCCTCAGAAACATTAAAGAGGAGATGAACGACATAAAACTACAAAAGAAGAGATCAAAGAAGAAAGATAACAATGATAAACAAAGTGAAGAGAAAATTTTGAGCTACATTAAAAAAAAAAAAAACTCAACAAAAAATCAAGTCTGAGGTACAAAAGACAGGCTTGAGAAAAGAGCCCAGAAAATAAAGGAAACAAGAGAAAGAAGGTAGTAAACAGTAACGAGATGATGGCTATGGAGGGCAGACAATGGAGATCATTTTGAATGGTGTGCTCCAGAGGAAAAGAGAACCGTGGCAAGAAAATGGTCAAGAAAAACGATTCAAATAAATGGCTTAAGAAAATCTTCCAAAACATATGAAAACCTAACTTTATGTGTTAAAAGAACTCTCCTAGCCTCAGAGCAAAAATATAGAGAATCTGCAATACTGAGATATAACTGAGATTAATGAAATTCAAAGAAAAACTATTTGCACACACATGTAAGGAATGTGGGAGAGACATGAATGAGGCATTATAAACTTCAAAGTTGCTAAGAGACTAGATCTGAATTGTTCTCAATAAAAAAGAAATGATGATTGTGTGACATGGTAAAGGTAAGAGCTAACACTACTTCATTCATCATATTGCAATATATAAATATACCAAAGCAGAGTGTTGTGCACCTCAAACTTACAGTGTTACATGTCAATGATATCTCAGTTTTAAAAAAGAGAAAAGAGTGAGGCCTGTGAAGAAGTTTACTGGTTTCCTCATCTTTCATATGAAAGCCATATAAACTCTTTTATTTTTTAAAGCCAAGAAGTTTCAGCCCATTATTTAAAGTTATGACAGTAATTACTAGTGTAGCTAAAAACAAGCCACATTTAGTCCAAAATAACACAGTGGAGAAAACATAAAGAATACATATCACATAGAAAATGGGAGAAACCAAAGAAGCATATAAAACAGAAAAAAAGGAGACTGATTAAAGATATCTATTTTAAAATAAATGCAAGTGGGAGAACCCAGAAATAAACCCACACACCTACAGTCAATTAATCTACAACAAAGGTGGCAAAAATATACAGTGGAGAAAAGACAGTCTCTTCAACAAGTTGTGTTGGGAAAACTGGACAGCTACATATAAATCAATGAAATTAGAACACTCCCCCACATCAAATAGAAAAATAAATTCAAAATGGTTTAAAAACCTAAATATAAAAGATGACACCCTAAAACTCCTAGAAAAGAACATAGGCAAAATATTCTCGGACATAAATCACAGCAGTATTTTCTTAGACCAGTCTCCCAAGGCAAAAAAAAATAAAAGCAAAAATAAACAAATGGGACCTAATCAAACTTAAAAGCTTTTGCAATAGCAAAGAAAACTATCAACAGAACAAAAAGACAGCTTATGGAATGGAAGAAAATATTTGCAAATAATGCAATTGACAAGGGGTTAATATTCAAAATATAAAAACACCTCATACAACTCAACATCAAAAAAACAACTCAACAAAAAAATTGGCAGAAGATCTAAACAGACATTTCTCCAAAGAAGACATACAGATGGCCAGCAGGCAGGTGAAAAGATGCTCAACATTGCTAATTACTAGAGAAATGCAAATCAAAAATCACAATGAGGATTTACCTCACATAGGTCAGAATGGCCATCATCAAAAAATCTGCAAGTAATAAGTGCTAAGAGGGTGTGGAGAAAAGAGAACCCTACTATACTCTTGGTGGGAATGTAAATTGGTGCAGCCATTGGGGAGAACAGCCTGGAGGTTTGTGAAAAAGCTAAAAATAGGGACTTCCCTAGGGGTCCAGTGGTTAAGACCCCAAGTTTCCACTGCAGCGGGCAGAGAGGGGTTTGATCCATGGTGGGAAACTGAGAACCCACATGCTGCAAAGTAACTAAACCTGCACACTGAAACTATTGAGTCTGCGCACTTACGCAAAGAGAATCCGGACACCACAATGAAAGGTCCTTTATGATGCAGTGAAGATCCTGTGTGCCCCCACTAAGACCCAATGCAACCAAATAAATATTTTTTAAATAAATAAAATAAAACAACTTATATACAACCTATAGGAGAAATACCTTAAGCTTGGCTGAACAATAGGGTAGCATCATTTATGGGGGATGGGGTGGGGGTGCCTAAAAAATTCTCAATACTCAAGATGAATCCAAAATTAATTAGAATCTTTGAGTGCAAGACCAAGTGTCAATATGTTTTAAACTCCTCAAGAGGTTACATTATACTGTGATGGTTGAGAATCGTTTATCTAAAACAGAGACTCAAAATGCTTGGAAATAAGAGGGATGGGCAGAGATACATGAAGCAAATGTAAGTGGAAAGAAATCAAGGACTGGTCCTTTCATATCACATGAAGATGAATTCAAGGCAAAAAGCATTAATAGAGACACTGACGTTCATTTCAAAATGATAAAGTTACCATCCCATCCTCCATTGAGTTGTAGGTGGCATGAACTTGTGAGCCAAATCACAGACTGAGTCTTAGGTTGATCCACATGAAACTTTATAGGCCAACACTGATAGAATACTGGCAATTTCAACCTGATCAGTAAAGTAAAATATGTCTGTAACCCATATATATGTATACCCATATTTATGTATGACTTACTGCTGCTGCTGCTCAGTCGCTTCAGTCGTGTCTGACTCTGTGCGACCCCATAGACGGCAGCCCACCAGGCTCCCCCGTCCCTGGGATTCTCCAGGCAAGAACACTGGAGTGGGTTGCCACTTCCTTCTCCAATGCATGAAAGTGAAAAGTGAAAGTGAAGTCGCTCAGTTGTGTCTGACTCTTAGCGACCCCATGGACTGCAGCCCACCAGGCTCCTCCATCCATGGGATTCTCCAGGCAAGAGGACTGGAGTGGGGTGCCATTGCCTTCTCCAGTATGAGTTACTGGCTGTGCAGTAAGTTATTAACCCCTCTGTTCTTTAGTTCCCTCGTCTCTACCCTCACCTCAAAGTGGGGATAACAAGATTGCCTGCTCCGTAGGGTTGTGAGGGTTAAAGCGATGAATACATGAAAGTGCCTGACACAATAAATGATGTCATTGATACCCTCCTTTGCCCAAACATGTCCCACTTGTTTGAATGGGGTAAGTCTTCCCTCTGGACTTTGGAGCTGTGATCTGGTGGCAGCAGTGGGCAGGGGCTTGGGGCGCTTTGGAAGGACCCAGTAATTCATGCCAAGCACGTTCCTGGGAATCCCACCCACTCTGTTCCTTTCACCCGAAGACCCATCACGTTCCCGAGGCCAGCACAGAGCAAGCAGGGACTGTCAGCGCCTCCACAGTGTTCTCCACTGAAGTCCTGGCCATTTAGCTCATCCTGCCACTCATTCTGTCTCCTGCCCTGATCCTCATCACCTGGTCTCCTGGCTCCTATCCTTTGCCTCGGCTCCTGGCTATAGTCTCCCACCTCTTAGAATCAATAGCTGCTCCATCATGAACCTCCCAGAGCAGGGACAGATTTATGCTTCTGGAATCTTCCTCGGGTTAGAAAAAAATAACGAAACAAGCCTGACCCAGCTGCCCAGAGTTTGCATTCCCAAGGTTTCCTCCTGCCTTTGGGAAGGTTATGGTTTCACCTGCTCCTCTTTGGAGTTGATGACCACCAGGTGGGCGTTCTCCAACTGGCAGTACTTCTCAGCCTCGAGCCAGGTCTTCCCCGTACGAGAGAACCAGTAGCAGCTGCCTTCATAGTCCACCCAGTTCACCGGGCAGCATTCTGTGCCTGAGGGGATTGGAGAGACAGAGGGAAATGAGATCCAGCTGGAGGGGACAGGTGGAGGAACTGGAGACGTGCCCCGCCCCAACCCCTCGCCACCACATCCCTACCATTGCTCCGGAAGTGTGCCAACTGACAAGTCAGTGTGCGCAGATCCGTGGGGAAGTGCTTCAGGTGGAGCAGCAAAGTGGCATGATCTAAGGGTCAGAGCGGTGGCAAGGGTGTGGTGAGCCATGTGCATGGCCCACAGACCAGGACTCCAGCTGGTCTGGCTGGGGAGATACAGCCCTAGCACACACAGGCATACGTAAGAGAGAGTCTCTGACCTGCTTTCAAGTCTTGCTGCTGTTTTCCCAGCTTGGCTTCCAGAAATTTCACCTTGTCACTGGCGAAGCCTCCTGCAACAGAGGAAAGCTAAACTGTCTCCCCTCTGCTCTGCCTCCCCAACATTCCTCCATCCTCATGCCACTGGTGCATCAGTCTGGGCCACCATCACCTTGACCTGGGATGTTGCACGCTCTGCTCTCTGGTCCCCCCAACCCCACCCGCTCTTCTCCTGGCTGCACGGTGGTGTTCTGAAGCACAACCTGCTCACGCCACTCCCCTGTTAAATCCTTCCCGTAGCTCCTTATGTTCTCAAAGTAAAGCCCCATGAGTTAGCACAGCTTGCCTGCATGGCCTGGCCCCTACCCACCTCTCTAGCCCACCCTTGGCCCACCTCTCCTGCCACATTGGAAATGTTGAGTCCAGGACATGCAGTGGTCTTCCTCATGCCCCAGTCATCAGACTCTGCTCTCTACCTGGTTCCCACCTCCATCCTCTACTCTAACCCTTACTCATCCTTCAGGGACCCTTGGCTCAGGAAGCAGAATCCTTGGAACCCTTGCCTGGCTTCTCAGGTTGGGTTATCTGCCCTAGTCTGTGCTTCCTCCCCAGCACCTCCAAACACCCCCCCTATTGCACCCAGCATGCATGCATGTGTGTTTAGTCACTCAGTCATGTCTGACTTTTTGCAACCCCATGGACTGTAGCCTGCCAGGCTCCTCCATCCTTGGGATTCTCCAGGCAAGGGTACTGGAGCGGGTAGCTATCCCCTTCTCCAGGGGATCTTCCTGAACCAAGGATCGAACCCAGTTTTCATGTATTGCAAGCAGACTCTTTACCATCTGAGCCACCAGGGAAGCACCTAGCATGGAGCCCAGCCAACACTCGCTGCTAAACTAACCCCTCGACTATCCAGCACATCCCAGTCCCTCCCCTTGGGGCTCGCCCACTCACCGTGGGAGCTGAGATTCAGGATGTCCACCAGGGTGCTCGAGGAGAAGTTGCTGAAAGTTTCCTGTAGGGTCTGCACCTCCCATTGCAGCTGTGCTCCTTGCGAGGAGACAAAACAGAACAAAGTCAATTGAGCTCTGTCCCACCTGACAGCCCTCCTCACTGTCCATGGGATGGTCCCCTTCCCCACCCCAGCATTGCCTCCTTGCTGCCTCCATCTCTCCCCTATCGTGGCTCTCACTGTCCCTAGCACTGCCTGAGTCCCTACCCCCATTGCTGCCCCACCCCTGTGACCCTCACTTTGGGACCCTGTCACACAGATGGCCACCAGCAGCAGGACATTGAAGACCAGGACAAGCAGACTGAGGCGGAACTTGGAGCAGAGACGCTGCAGCACAAAAGGCTGGGGAGGAGGCATCCCTGCAAGAGAAGGGGTGTTAGGACAACGGGCGTCGGAGGTAGGGGGCCAGAGAGCCTACCTCATGGAGCATCAGAGGAGCAGACCCTGAGGAAGTACAGCTTTGTGGGGCGAGGGCAGGCAGAGAAGTAGATCCCAAGATGAAAAAACACTCTGGATAAAATTAATAGATGAGACATGCATATGTCTCAATGAACTTAGAGGCATAGCAACAACAACTGTATAAAAAGAAATGCCAGGAAAGAAAAGAATCCCACATTCCCCCATAAAATAGAAAGAATACCAATGAGCTGTGGGATCACTAATATAAGCATAATTTATGGAAAGGGGAGCAGGAGAGGCAGAAAAAAATTTTTTGAAGAAACAATAGCCAGTGTATCTCCAAATCTTCTGAAAACACTAGGCCTATAAAAGGCTGGGAAGAGTGGAAGCTGCTCCCAGGTGAGCAGGTGCCAGCTGTCAACCCACTTGCAGGTGGCAGAGGCTGCTGGCTGATGGTTGCACCCCTCAGGCACGCTCTGCCAGGCTGTCCACCCCACCTCTTTCAGGAGAGCCCCCTGTCCCGTAAAATCCAAAACCACTGGACTCTCTCTCTCTCCAAACCTTCTGCTAAAACACGGATCATCTCATTCTCAGCAGATCCAACAATATCCAAAGTTACTTTTGAGTGTTTACTACCTACCGGGCAGCTGGTGGGACCTGAAGAGGCAGAGGGGTGTAGGTGGGTGCGGCCTCTGCCCCACACAGCCTGTTGAAAAGGCTTGTGAACCTGCTACCGGGAAAAGGAGACGCCTGGTGCCACAGCAGTTTTCTGCCCTGCCCAGCTCCCACCCTCAGCTGCAACAGTGGCAGTTCTTCCAGCCTCAGGCAGGAGGGGGTCCCTCCTCCCAGCCCAGGCTAACCAGTCCCCCTTCTTGAGCTTCAGCCCCCAACGCCTCCTGGTCTCCACTTCATCACCAGCTTCACCAGCTTCACTGATGATAGCTTCACTCCATCACCACACCAGCATCCACACCTGACACCCCCACCCCCCCGCATCCCAGCTCCCGCCCCTCATCCTAGAAATGGCTCAGCTCTTTCTCACCTGAAAACCTTCTCCTAGACACCTAGGGACTTCGGTCAAGATTTGCTAGAGAAGGATCCAGGCAGGGGGCTTGGAGGGGAGTGGGGATCTTCCAGAATTTCTCTGCGCCCTTCCCCTCCCCTCCCCGACAACAGCACATACTGGTCAGGTTGGAAGGAAGAGGGGAGACTCTTTTCTGGGGTCCTGGGGGTGGGGAAGGGGGTGAGGTCAGGGGACAGTCCCTGGTCACAGGGTGAATGTGACAAAGGCCTTGGAGGGACAGAGAGTAACCGGGAGCTAGACTAGGGTGGGGCAGAGCCCCAGACACCAGACACTTGCCTTTCCAGAATGCTGCTTCTCTTCTGGGGCTGGGCCCACGAGTGTCTGGGCCCTCGCCTCTGCCGAGCTGGTGGTCGTTCTCCTCGGAGTCCAGCTGCTGGATGTCCTGGAAGTCCCTGGCCATGCTGGGTCCTGGATGTGGCTGGACCCCACCTGGGCTCGGGGCTGCTTTAGGGCTGGGACTGAGTTGGAGCCAATGCGCTCGTACTAAGATGCTAATTGAGGTAGAGGCTGATGGATAGAGGCTCAGAGGGTCTAGGCGATGGCTTGGATTGGATCTGAGGTTGGAGGGGAGATGGACGCTGAAATGCCGCTGGGTCCCATCCCCTCTCAGGAGACCCCTTGGGCCTCAAGCCTCCCCTCCACACATGCCAATCACCCCACAACTTCCCATCCACCTCCCCCCCACCACTGTCTCTGAACCAGGGTCTGTCTAATCCCAGGCATCCCCAGGCCCGCCTGCCTCCCCAGTGACCTCAGTTTACCTGTTGAAGGTCTAGAGGGCCGCCCAGGCCCCAGGGCACAGGAGGGCTTGAACCAGGAGAACTGGGGGCCAGGTGGTGCTGGTGCAGGAGAGCAGGGAAGGGGTAAGTGCTAGTTCAGGCGAGGGCCCTGAACCCATGTGTCTGAGCATCCAAGCGCTTCTAACTTGGCATCTCCTGCCCCTGGGACTTTGGACAGTAAACAGAGTAGAAACTGAGTTGGGACTCAGTCAATATGTGGTGGGGGCGGAGGGCAGCACTGTGTCTCTGTCCCTCACAGAGACAGGCCTCCTGGCCTCATAGGTCTCCTGGCCTGTCCCCTCTACCCTCGGAAGCTAGTTGCCTCACTCTTCATGGCACATTTGGGAGGGGGGCCAGCCAGGAGGAACCGAGGTGCAATTGGCTAGTTCCTCTCTGCCCCAATCCCCTTTCACTTCCTGCCTCAGATTCCTGGAATTGTTAGTCAGATAATCCTGACCAGGATTGGAGGGGCCGCTTCTGCACTCTTGCCCAATCTGGCATCTGAGCCAGGGCCCCATGTCCTGTAGACTCAGCCATCAGGCTTCCCAGCTTTGGGCCAACTGGCTTCACTCTCCATGGGAGTAAAGCCCCTCAGAGACCGGAAATTCAGGGAGGGGGGAGAGCAGAAAGCATCCAGAAAATAGTGGATAGGAGAGTTTCAACCCTGTAAATAAGCCCCTTCTGTGGCCGTGGCTGGGCTTCCCTGGTGGCTCAGTGGTAAAGAATCTGCCTGCAATGCAGGAGACACGAATACAATCCCCAGGTCAGGAAGATCCCTTGGAGGAGGAAAGGGCAATCCACCCCAGTATTCTTGCCTGAGAAATCCCATGGATAGAGGAGCCTGGTGGGCCACAGTCCATGGGGTCACAAAGAGTCGGACACCACTGAGTGACTGAGAGGCCCTCCTGTGGCCCTGGCTCCATAAGCCTTAGGCCCCACATTCAGACACGGTGCTAAACGACCCACAGACATGCTCTTTGGTAACTCTCACGACATGTCACAACAGATCACTTCACTTCTGCTGTTCCCGCTTCACAGAGAAGGAAACAACCTGGAGGAGATTAAGTGACTTGACTGTGTAGCAGGAGACGGTGGGAGCAGGGAAGGGGAATAGTGGCAGGCAAAATGGATCAAGGGAAAATGCCATTCCATCAAAGTGGAGGTCTTCACAGTCCTGTGAGGAAGACGGGGCTTCACAAACCAGGAAATCATAGCTGGGTTGGTAAAGAATCCACTTGCAGTGCGGGAGACCTGGGTTCAATCCCTGGGTTGGGAAGATCCCCTGAAGAAGGGAAAGGCTACCCACTCCAGTATTCCGGCCTGGAGAATTCCATGGACTGTATGGGGTTGCAAAGAGTGAGATACGACTGAGCGACTTTCACTTTCACCATCTACACTTGCGCTAACAACAGTTTGGGAGAGAAAACCCAGTTTTCATTCCTGATTTTATATATATAATATATATATATATAATTTTATATATTATATATTTAAAATATATTATATATATATATATATATTTACACACACCAGTTATTTGGCTGCACTGTGTCTTCATTATGGCATGAGGGCTCTGCAGTTGTAGCACGTGGGATCCAGTTCCCTGACACCATATGGAGACAGAGAGAACACAGAAGAGAACTGAGGCCCCCCACATATGAACAGAGACTTCTGGGAGCTTCTAGTCTAGCCAACAGCTGAATGCATCCAAGCGTATGACCCTAGCCAAGACCACATGGTCACCTGGCCTAGCCCAGCACAGATTCCTGACCCAGAGAATCTTGAGAAATAAATACAATTGACCCTTGAATGGTGCAGGGATTAGGGCACTGACCCTCTCCCTGCAGTTGAAAACTTGAGTATGACTTTACAGTACCCTTTGTATTCCCTGATCAGCTTCTGCAGATGATGTAACACCTTTTTTGTGGAAAAAAAAATCTGCTTATAGAGAAAAACCGTGCAGTTCAAACCCGTTGTGTTCAAGGGTCAACTTGCATTGAGTTGTTTGTTTTAAGCCACTGAAGCTTTGGGTTAGACTGTTATGCATCAATAGGTAACTGAAATAAAATATATTCTTAAGTATGCATCCTTATCAAATATGTGGCATAGTTTGTGTGCCTATTTTTTAGATAGATAAGTGAAGCTTTCATACATCTCATTTGTTCCCAACCTTTTTCACCCAAGAATAAATGTGTAAGATCTATCCGTGTTGCTATTTGTACATCTGGTTTGTTGCTATGAACTTCTGCAAAATAGTCAATGGTGCGTATCCATCATTGTATATTTACCCAGTCCCCAAATGAGGAACACCCAGCTACTGCAATGGATACATCATGTCCCCATGAGGACCTAGGTGAGACTCTTTCTCAGGACTATATCCAAGACTGAAATTGCCAAGTCACAGAATATTCTCACACTTAATTTAATGTGCATGCACACACATTGTTTTTTTCATCAATGAGATCCTATTCACAATACTCTTTTTCAGTACAGTTTTTATTCCCTTTCATTTCTCACTTGCCTCATGCTCCTCTTCCACTCACTGCATCCTCCATCCTTGCCCCTTCTGTGACATTAATGGTCTTACTGTTTTATCTCTGCTATTAATACTTCATCAAGTTCCCATGTGGAGCTTGGTGAGAATTTCCCTGTGAACTATATCCGGGAGTGAAAGTGTCACGTCACAAAGGATTCTCAAGCTTAATTTCACCTGAGTCCAGCCAGGCTATACATCTTCCAGAACAGCCATGCCCGTTGACACTCCCATCACCAGCATATGAGGGCTCCCTCTTTTGCGTCATCCTTCTCAACACTTGTTACTATTCAGCTTCTCACCACCCTGATGACATCTCATTGCTCTTCTGTGTTACATTTCTGGTTAATAGAGGGTTTGACCGTTTCTCCATCTATTTTCTATTTGCTCAGATTTCCTCTTGTATGGACAGCTTTTCCACATCCTATATCCATTTTTCTATTGGGTTTCCTGGATTCACTTTGCTGATTGCAGGCATATCTTTTACATTCTAGATACAT
Organism: Antilocapra americana; assembly: GCA_007570785.1. Lineage (NCBI taxonomy): Eukaryota > Metazoa > Chordata > Mammalia > Artiodactyla > Antilocapridae > Antilocapra > Antilocapra americana. Next base: position 27,797,431 of record ML664177.1, on the reverse strand, counting down.
GTTCAGAAAACATGAAAGGTCTTTTGAAAATTAAAAACAATTTTTTTTTGTTAAAGCCAAAACAATTAATAGAAGTGCTGGAAGATAAAAATTAGGAAATCATTCCAAAAAAGGGACAAAGTGTTTTTTTTTTTTTTTTTTATGAGCAAACAGATAGCTAAATTGAGGGCATTCCCCCCACCCTGGCCTCATGTTTCCATGTATACTTCCTGCTAGGGAACTCTCCAGGCCTTTCTCCAGACATCCGCGTCCCACTCCCCAGGAGAAGAAGCTTGCCTGTGGGACTCTCTTTGGTTCTCTCTGCTCAGGCAGTAATCTGTGTTCTGCCAGGTGACACTGAGCCCACCCCTGCCGAGAAAACCTGTTTTGCCCAGCTCTGCCTGTGACTAGGTAAATATGTCTGTCTAATTCTTGGATGAAATAGTAACAAATCCTCTTGATTTAAGGGGCTTCCCTGTAGCTCAGCTGATAAAGAATCTGCCTGCAATGCAGGAGACCCCAGTTTGATTCCTGGGTCAGGAAGATCCACTGGAGAAGGGAAAGGCTACCCACTCCAGTATTTTGGCCTGGAGAATTCCATGGACTGTATAGCCCATGGTGTCGTAAAGAGTTGGACATGACTGACTTTCACTTTTGCTTGATTTAAGGTTTGAAGCCAAGTCCACCTTAACTGTGTATCAGCAAGAAAGTTAGCAACTTGACATCATTTATATGTCTATTGTGTCTTGGTTCGCAATTGGTTTCAAACTTCAGAGGAAAATAAATAACCCCCCTCTGTTTTCAACAGCCTTGTTAAATCTCCACGAATAACATAAAAGATCAATTGATCCCCAATATTCAATTGATAGTTCTAGAAGATACAGAAGGAAGTAAAAGGGAGAAAGTTATCAAAGAAATAATACAAGATTGTTACTTAGAATTAAAAGCATGAGGCTCCAAATTTAAATAAACTACTAATTGCCCAGCTTTTCATTAAAGGATGACCAAAGGACATAACTGTGAAATTTCAGAATACCAACAATAAAGATTCTAAAAGCTACTGGAGATGGGGGCGGGGGGGGGGGGGGGGGGGGAGGGAAGCACCTACAAAGAAACAAGAGTTGGAACAGATTCTGCTTTTCAGTTGTTTCACTCAACATCAGGAGACAGGATAATGCCTTCAAATTTGAAAGGGAAATTTTTTTCAACCTAGATTTGTCAGTGCAAATGATCATTGGCATGAAAAAGTAGGGGGAAGAAAAAAGAGAGAGCTTTCAAGGACTTCCTTGGTGGTTAAGACTCCATGCTCTCAATGCTGGGGGCCTGGGTTGAATCCCTGGTCAGGGAACTAGATCCTGCAGTGGTAACTAAGACCCAGCACAGCCAAAAAAATAAATTAAATAAATAAATAAAATTTTTAAAAACTTAAAAAATAAAAAGAATTTTCAGACATACCAGGGCTCAGAATATTTATATCGTATTTCTACTATGTGTACAAGTACCATAGAAAGTGAAGAAATAATCCAGAAACAAGATACATAAAAGAATATCTCAGTATGGGACTTTCTGTTATTATTAAATAAAATCTTATTAAACTCTTTCTGTATTTCTGCCTACAAGTTGACTTTTTCTCTTAGAATGCTAACTAGTGAAATTTGAGAGCCTGGCCTTAAAAATGCAAGTCACCATCATAAATTTAAGAGATCTAAGGAAGAGATGGAGGGCTTCCCAGGTGGCTTAGCAGTCAAGAATCCACCTACCAATTCAGGAGACATGGGCTCAATCCCTGGTCAGAGAAGATACTACATGCAGCTAAGCCCCATGCACCACACTGTTGAGCCTGTGCTCTAGAGCTGGGGAACCTCAACAACTGAAGCCCATGCATCCTAGAGCCCAAGCTCTGCAACAAGAGAAACCACCCCAATGAGAAGTCAGAGCACCACAACTAGAGAGTAGTCCCCGCAAGCCGCAACTAGAGAAAAACTCACACAGCAACGAAACCCAGCACAGCCAAAAATAAATAAATGTGGGCAGTCTTATTAAAAAAAAAAAAAAAAACTGTAACAAGCTTTCAAAGTCACTTCGTATTTTGGTTTACTCTTTCACCACTTAAGCAGCTAGGTTTGTCTTTCCTTTTGCTATTATATTCCCAACATCCAGGATAGTAGCGCCACCTCGTGGTCATACGTGTATGATGCACGTGTCTTCGAGAATCGAGACTGCGCCTTAGTATTCTTTTAACTTCTTACCTCTCTCCAAATGGATGAAGCGAACATGAAACAACAAAAGGGATCATTCTGATAACTAAAAATTTCCCACAAATCAATTCCTGGGGGCAATGTGGCAACTTCTTCCTCTGATCATTTCTCTTTTATTAACTTTCATTCACTTAGTTCCAATCCTATACACTTTCTGCTTACTCTGAGTTAGAGTCAGTAAAGGTTTGCAAAGACCCTGAAGGTGACCCAGAGGCATGAGAAGATGACAGTTTCTGTGTAATGATCAGATTCGCTGAACTCAAGTTCAGAAACCAGGATGACTGAGTTTATAAGCCCCAGGTTTATAAGAAAGGCCTTCCCAGGTGGCTCAGTGGTAAAGAATCTGCCTGCCAATACAGGAGACATAGAAGATGAAGCTTCAATCTCCTGGTCGGGAAAATACCCCGGATGAGGAAATGGCAACCCACTCCAGTATTATTGCCTGAAGAACCCATGGAGAGAGGAGCCTGGGGGGCTACAAACCATGGGGTTGCAGAGTTGGACATGACTTAGTGACTGAACACACACACACACACACAGAGGTTTACAGGAGCTGGAGTGGGGAGGGGTTCTTGAGTTCTACTTTTGTCAACTACAAACGTGCTTGCCAAGGGCATTTTCTGTTTGCCTCTATAGAAATTGAACCCTGTGCTGCTGCAGCTTGTCAACCTTCAACATCCCCTGAAGGGAGTCCAAGGTGGAAAGTGAGGCATTCTGTGCTCCAGGGAAACTGGTGGAACAGGTATTTAGGTAGTTAGGTATTTTCAGGAACTGATTTCATGATCCCAATCCTTGCATCTCCTCATATCTAGAAAAGCACTAAATCCCTTCACGGTGACATCAGCTCCTCAAGTCTAGCAGGAAATCTTTTGTAAAGTAAGTGCTTGATTGAATTGAACTCCCCCCTTCACCCAAATCATATATATTGACCTTTCCCCACTACCTCTTTCTCAGAGCTATCTGAGATGCTGTCTCCTGGGCTGCAGTCCTCAGTTTGCCCCCAAATACAACTTTATTCACAACTCTCACCTTGTGCATCTTTTCAGTCCACACTTTCCACAAAAGTACTCAACTGCTGGGCAGCTTCTATCAGATCTTTGCTTCCCTTCTGTCTCTTAGTCAAATTAGGAAAGTGAAGGGACCTACACAGAGCAACTCCCCTCTCTCTCTGTCTTCGTTCTCCAGGAAGGAGTGAGAGCATCTTGGCTTTTGTGGGAGAAAAATGGGCCACTCCTGCCAAGCAGGATCAACAAACACCTCCAAGGCCAAGGCGCCTCTGCCAGCATCATGCTGCGGATGACTCAGCAGCCTGCCAGCTTGACAACCGGCCTGAGCAAACCCTTGAGCCGTTCCCTTCAGGGTAAGATGTAAGCATATCCTTGTTGTTGTTTTTCAGTCGCCAAGTTGTCTCTGAACTTGAGACCCCATGGACTGCAGCACGCCAGGTTTCCCTGTCCCTCACCATTTCCTGGAGTTTGCCCAAGCTCATGTCCATATGCATATCTTTACCCATCATCCTTTTAGCATCCCCCTTGGCAAATTTCTGACAGGGAAGTTTCATGTGGTTTTGCAACATGCAAATCTGCCTGAGAGCACCTGGGAGCAGAGGCTGAGGAGGCCAGTGTGCTGGGAGGCCAGCGGGACCCAGCGGCCTTCACCCACACTGGAGTCTCCCGCCGTTTCCCAAAGTCTGTGCTGGAGACGGAGGCGGAGGTGCCCTTGTCTCCCCCCAGCTCCATCCAGAAATCGTGATGAAGGGCATCTGCCAGGCTTTGGGGTGAGGGTGAGGGGTGGGTGGAGGTGGGGACCCGGGGCCCACTCCCTGCTCTACCACCCTCTGCCTCCCCTAGGGACCCTCTGTCCCCCCACCCCCATCCGGAGAGTACCCTCCATCCTCTCCAGGCTCAGGCTCGGCTCAGCCTCAGTCCTGGGCCCCCTCCTGCGTTGGTTCTGAACATAAACCGCCATCCAGGTCTTAGGTCAGCAGTTGGTGGTGGGTTCCACACTTCCTGGTTCCATCTTGGACTCATCTCCCAGGTTGCTCCCCACCCCTTCCACACACACAGGCCTCTGGGGTCTGTCCACTGACACTCCCAGTCCGGCCCCCTCCCTCCAGCCCCAGTTCAGGGCCACCTGGCTGCCTGTGACCCATCTAGGCAATAGCTTTTATTCTAATTAACTTTTTTGTTTTGTTTTAATGTGGACCATTTATAAAGTCTTTATTGAATTTGTCACAATATGATTTCTTTTTTATATTTTGGTTTTTTGGCCATGAGCCACGAAGAATCTTAGCTTCCCAACCAGGGATGGGAACACCCTGCACTGAAAGGCGAAGACATAGCCACTGAACCTCCAAAACAGTCCTTTAATTAACTGTTCATGATGAAACAAGGAACTGAAGCTTGTTCTGTTTGCCCAAGCTGACAGGTAAGACCTGCTAACAAACCCTCTGTCAGCAAGTGACCTTGCAAGAGACAGTGCTCTGCTATTTAAGAGCATCCTCTCCTCAGCTATTTAAGTCTGGAGCCCCGCGGCCTGCCAGGGGAGAGAACGCTGCATCTGTCCCCAAGTTTGGCAGAGACCCCTCCTCTCTGTAGGCCTTTGTGCAGAGAGACTGCTGACAGGACATGGGGACATTTCACTCACCCCTGCATATACCACTCCTCTGCAACCACCAGTCTGTTCTCTGGATCCATGATTTCAATTTCTGTTTGGGGAGTTTTTTTTTCCCTAAGATTCCACATGTTAGTGAGATCATGAGATATTCATTTTTGTCTTATTTCACTCAGCATAATGTTCTTACTGCTGTCAAAAAAGACAAGATCAAAAGTCTTCTTTACTTGAGGAAATGACCTTTAAAAAAAAGTCACTTCAGTCGGGTCCAACTCTGGGCAACCCCATGGACCGTAGCCTGCCAGGCTCCTCTGTCCATGGGACTCTGCAGGCAAGCATACTGGAGTGGGTTGCCATGCCCTCCTCCAGGGGACCTCCCCAACCCAGGGGTCAAACCCGTGTCTCTTACATCTCCTACATTGCCAGGCGGGTTCTCCACTACTAGTGACATCTGAGAAGCCCAAACCCAGAAAGGGCTGACAACAGAAGAGTTTACTTGTCCCTAAAACAAACCTAAGTTATTATTCCCCTCGTGAGAACATGACCTTCTTTTTTTTTTTTAGTGAGGTCCTTGAATGTTTGCAATAAAAATACAGTTAGGCATTTGTTTAAGGACTGAGCCTCTCCCTTGAACCACAAACCTTGTGGTTGGAGCACCGTCCTCTTGTTAGGGGAGTTTGGAATATCTTTATTATGTTCCTGAACAGTATCCAAGACAAAGAATACCAGTTGGGCTGTTGTTGTCGGACTGGAGTTGTTAGATCAAAAAATGTTATTTATACGTTGAATTGAATTGCGAATAACTAATTTTGTATTTTAGTTTGTGAGTTGTTCTCTTTTTCTCCCTAAAAGCAGAAAACACAGCCCTGGTTCAGGAGTGGGTGGGAGGGCAGAATGGTTTCCCCATGCGGTAAAGCTGCCAACTGCAGGAGAAAGAAGGAGCTGACTGAGAAGGACGACAAAATCCAAACCGAAGTTCAAAGCTGTCTGTTGAACTTTTGCTCCTTTCACTCCAGAAGTTTCTCCACAGCAAAACAAACTACTAAAAATACAAGGCCGGTTTGCTTGATAGCAGGGCTGCTCCTCCACTTTATGGATGATGGAATGCCAGTTGCTCTGACGATGAGGGTTTAGATTGGAGGAAAGAAGGCTTTTCCTCTGCTGCATGGCCTAGAAACCGCAGAAGGGGTAGGGTGGGGCATGTGCCTAAAAGGGCACAGGGAGCTAACCTCTTGACAGCGTGCCCAGAGTGTATCTGTGTTCAAAGCAGTGCTGTCTTGGGACTTGCCTGGTGGTCCAGTGGTCAAGACTCCACGCTCCCAAAGCAGGTGGAGCAGGTTCAATCCCTGGTTGGGGAACTAAGATCCCACATGTCATACAGCGTGGCCTAAAAAATAAGAAAAAAGACAGTGCCATCCTTTCGCATCGGCCTTCTCTGCCCACACCAGCTTCATGCAAAGGAGGAATGCTATCAGTCAACTGGGATTTCAAAACAGGAATTCATCAGTACAAATCTTGCTGGGTGCCTTCCTCCCTTGTAGGGTGTTATTCCTTAATAATCCTAAATGCTTTGGAGAGAGATTTTTTATTGGTGGATTTGGTTCTTTGGTAGCATCACGGGTTTTCAGAGGTGACTCTGAATTTTACAAGCATCCATCCAGGAAGGAAGCTGCCTTTGTGGGCTAGCGCTGCTGTGACAAAGTACCACAGACTGGAGGATTTAAACAACAGAAATTCATTTTCTTGGAACTTCCCTGGTGGTCCAGTGACTAAGACTCTGTGCTCCCAGCAGAGAGGCAGGGGGCCCGGGGTTTGATCCCTGGTCAGAGAAGCCGACCCCAAGTGCTGCAACTAAGATTCACTTGCCGCAGTTAAAGATCCCTCATGCCACAGCAGAGATAGAAGATCCCACATGCTGCAACTAAGACCTGTGCAGCCAAATAAATAAATGTTAATAAAAGAAAGTTGGAGATGAAGGTGTGGACAGGGTTGGTTCCTTCTGAGCGCTTCTCTCCCTGACTTGTAGACCGCCGTCTCCTCCTCCGTCTTCTTGTCATCTTCACTATGGGCGACTGTGTCTAAATTTCCCCTTCTCAGTCATATGGATGGCATTACCGACTCAACGGACATGAGTTTGAGCAAATTCCGGAAGATGGTGAAGGACAGGGAAGCCTGGCGTGTTGTAGTCCATGGGCTCGCAAAGAATTGGATACGACTGAGTGACTGAACAAGTTGTGTGGGTTAGCACCCACCCTAATTGCCCCTATTTAACTTAATTATCTATTTACAGTTCCTGTCTCTCAATACATTCACATTCTGAGGTACTGGAGGTTAGGACTTATGTATGCATATGCAGGGGACTTGACGCAGTGCATATATAGTAAGAGTATAAAACAAAGTTTATGCACCTAGTCTCTGATGGCCAAGTTGAAGAATTGCTTTCTGTACAAGCAAAGGCTGCATTTGAGGACTGCTTCTGTATTTGTACACAAGTAAGAAATGACCTGCTTATTTAACTTATATGCAGAGTACATCATGAGAAACACTGGGCTGGAAGAAGCACAAACTGGAATCAAGATTGCCGGCAGAAATATCAATAACCTCAGATATGCAGATGACACCACCCTTATGGCAGAAAGTGAAGAGGAACTAAAAACCCTCTTGCTGAAAGTGAAAGAAGAGAGTGAAAAAGTTGGCTTAAAGCTCAACATTCATAAAACTAAGATCATGGCATCTGGTCCCATCACTTCATGGCAAATAGATGGGGAAAAAGTGGAAACAGTGTCAGACTTTATTATTTTTGGCTCCAAAATCACTGCAAATGGTGATTGCAGCAATGAAATTAAAAGACGCTTCCTCCTTGGTAGCAAAGTTATGACCAACCTAGATAGCATATTAAAAAGCAGAGACATTACTTTGCCAACAAAAATCCGTCTAGTCAAGGCTATGGTTTTTCCAGCAGTCATGTATGGATGTGTGAGTTGGACAGTGAAGAAAGCTGAGTACCGAAGAATTGATGCTTTTGAACTGTGGTGTTGGAGAAGACTCTTGAGAGTCCCTTGGACTGCAAGGAGATCCAACCAGTCCATCCTAAAGGAGATCAGTCCTGGGTGTTCATTGGAAGGACTGATGTTGAAGTTGAAACTCCAATACTTTGGCCACTTCATGCGAAGAGTTGACTCATTGGAAAAGACCCTAATGCTGGGAAGGATTGGGGCAGGAGGAGAAGGGGATGACAGAGGATGAGATGGCTGGATGGCATCACCGACTCAATGGACATGAGTTTGGGTAAACTCCGGGAGTTGGTGATGAACAGAGGGGCCTGCTGCTGCTGCTGCTAAGTCGCTTCAGTCATGTCCAACTCTGTGCCACCCCATAGACAGCAGCCCACCAGGCTCCCCCAACCCTGGGATTCTCCAGGCAAGAACACTGGAGTGGGTTGCCATTTCCTTCTCCAATGCATGAAAGTAAAAAGGGAAACTGAAGTCACTCAGTCGTGTCCAACTCTTTGCGACACCATGGACTGCAGCCTACCAGGCTCCTCCATCCATGGGATTTTCCAGGCAAGAGTACTGGAGTGGGGTGCCATTGCCTTCTCCGACAGGGAGGCCTGGCATGCTGCATTCATGGGGTCGCAAAGAGTCAGACACGACTGAGCGACTGAACTGAACTGAACTGAACTGAAGGAATGGCCTCTGAATATAGTCCTTTCTATGGCTTTATCCCCCACCAAAAAAAAAAGAAAAGAAAAGAAACTGACTTTCACCGGCTGCCGTAATATTGACCTTTGGTCTTTTGGGTTCAGGGAGGCCAGTCCTAACGTCTTTGGTCGTAAATGTCCAGAGTGAAGGACTCTGCAGTCCACAGGAGTCCTCCTGACTCCCCCTGAGAGATGCCTGCCTGCCTTCCCCACCTGTCCAGGGCTCCCCTCCCACTGTGGAGGCCTGCCTGTGACCACCTTGAGGCACCCTGGGGTGACCCACAGCCAACGAAGATTTGACTAGGAAGCTGTCCCTGATCTGATCAAGCACAAGCTTCCATGGTCATGACATGGCCAGGCTGCCGTCGGTGACACACAAGACTTTAACCATTGCCCATTTTGAGCTGTAGGATTAAAGGGACAGGTCTGTGTGAAAACCAGTTATCCCAGGTATTTTATTGTTACGAATGCACTTTTGAGAGATTCTGTCTTCACTGAGTTAGTCAAAGGAGCTGAGAGCCGCTCTAACCCTTTGGTTGATTCTAACCCTTTGGTTGATTGATTGAAATCTGGCGGAGATTGCTGTTTGTTGTTCAGTCACTAAGTCCTGTCTGACTCTTTACAACCCCATGGACTGCAGCAAGTCAGGCTCCTCTGTCCTCCACTGTCTGTCTCCTGGAGTTTGCTCAGATTCACATCCATTGAGCTGGTGACGCTATCTAACCATCTCAGTCGTCTGCCGCACCCTTCTCCTGTTGCCTTCAGTCTTTTTTCCCAGCATCAGGGTCTTTTCCAATGAATCACATAAGGTGGCCAAAGTATTGGAGCTTCAGCTTCAGCAACAGTGTCCCTGGTATCGTGCAGAAGAAAGAATACAAAAGCTGGACCTCATGCTGGGGCTGTGGGCAGGTTGGAAACCAGCATGTCACCCAGCTAGTAGCCCTTTAGCAGGTTAATGGTGTTAGACATTGTGGAGAGGAAAACATAGGTCAAGTCATTATTCAGCATATAGATTTGCCTTCACTGCCTGCAGTGCTTCTGCCAGCACCACTATCCACGCCGACTTTCAGAAAGCCTTACAGAATGATGGATCGTGGTTTCCAAGGTAGAATGGGATTGCTGCTACACAGTGGGTGGAGGGGAGAGTATATCTAGAATTTGAGGGATTTGTGGACAGCCCTTGGTCCATCCATACCCTGTAGTAAAACTTACTGGAAGACTACAACAATCTAATAAAGGCAGGAAAATCAGGGACTCAGACCCTTCAGGAATGAAGGTTTGTGTTTCCCACCAGAGAAAGGAGCCCTGTTTGCCTGCTAGAGTGCTGGCAGAGGGCAGAGGTAACAGGGGATGGGTAAGTGGAAGAATGATATTATAAAAATGAACTACAGGAGACTTCCCTGGTGGTCCAGTGGTTGAGATGCCATGCTTTCAGCGCCGGGGGCGTGGACTCAATCCCTGTTTGGGGAACTTAGATCCCGAATGCTGCCTGATATGGCAAAAAAAAAGTTTAATAAAAATAAAATAAATAAAAATGAATTACAGCTCTGTACCCACAACAGAAATAAGCACTGTAGCAGATATGTATTTCTTCTTCCTTGCTTGTTACAAATTTGAATGCATTAACCAAATATTTCCTTTTCCCCCTCCTCCCTCCTCCTCCCATTTCATATAAAGAGTGGTGGTGGTAGTTACTTTAAATATTATTTTCCAGATCACATAATATCCAAATGTGTTTGTGACAGACCTAGGACAGAAATTAGCACCCAGTGATGGATAAGGGGGATGCTAAGACTTTCTGTCTCCTCTTCTTTGGGCATCTTTACAGGAATGAAAAACAGTTGTTCCATGTTGGGTGGAAGTGTAATACTGTTATTATTGTATGGAAATTAACCATAAACAGAAGGGTGATAATACTGAACCATCTTTGGATTTCCTAAATAAAGTCTATTTGGTCATAATGATCTCAATTCTTTTTTCCAAACAATTTTTTGGAAAAAGCACTTCCAAAGGTTTGTTAGAATTTTTTGCAAAACCATCTGAGTCTGTTCCTTTAGGGAAAGCTGTTGGCTCTTGGAAAACTCTCTTTTATTAGAAGTGTGTTTAAATTTTCTCTCTTCTGGGATATTTTTGATGAATAATTTTTAGAAAATGATGCAGCTTTTCAAATTTATTTTTTGTGAACAATGAATAAATTAGCTTATAGTTTCATTTTCCCTCCTTCCCTCTCTCAACTCTACCACCAACCTCTTGTGTTAGTCTTAGTTCTATGTTAATTATATTCAACATCCTCTCCCCTCCTCTCACTAAAATTTACTCAGTTGTCCCTTGGTTGACTCCAGTTCAACCTCTTGTAATTTCTTCAAGAGCTCATGAGAACAACATTCCTATGATTGTACATCTTCAAAACTGCCTATGATTTAGAGAATAAAAAGACAAGCCACAGTCTGGGAAAAACGTATTTGCAAAATATATATCTGATAAAGGACTTGTGTCCAAAATTTACAAAGAACTCTTAAAATCAACAATAAAAAAATAAACAGGGACTTCCCTGGTGGTCTAGTGGTTAAGAATTCACTTTGCAATGCAGGGGATGTGGGCTGGATACCTGATTGGGGAATTAAGATCCCGTATGCCATGGAGGAACTAAACCCACGCACCAAAATTAGAGAAGTCATACACCAAAACAAAAAATTCCACATGACACAACCAAGATCCTGCAAAGCTAAGACTAACTAGGAGTTGATTCAGCCAAATAAATAATACATTTTTTTTGAAAAAAGAAAAGAAAATGAACAGGAATTTTCTTTGTGGGCAAATGGTTAAGACTGTGCTCCCAGTACAGAGGGAGGTTCGATTCCTGGTCAGGGAACTAGATCCCCCATGCCTAAACTAAGACCCAGTGTGGCCAAATAAATATTTAAAAAGAAAGAAAGAAAACAATTCAAAAATTAGCAAAAGATCTGAACAGCCATCTCACCAAAGAAGACACATGGATGGCAAAGAAGTGTCTGGAAAGATGTTCCACATTATTTTTCACTAAGGAATTCTACATTAAAACAACTATGGGTACCATGTCACACTTATTAGATGGCTAAAATCCAAAACATTGACAATGAATATTGGCAAAAAAGTGGAGCAACAGGAACTCTTATCATCTCTGGTGCAAATGCAAAATAGCACAGCTTCTTTGGAGGATAATTTGGTGATTTCTTACAAAGCTAAACATAGGCTTACCTTACAATCCAGCAATCTCTCCCCTGGGTGTTAACCTAAACAAAGTGAAAACATAAGTCCATACACACACACACACACACACACACACATACACACACACACACAGCCTGTAAACAAATGTCTACAGTAGTTTTATTCATAATTGTCAAAATTTGGAAGCAGCCATGAATAAGTGAACTGTGGCACTTCCCTGCAATGTAATATTATTCAGTGCTAAAAAGAAATGAACTATCAAGCCACACAGGAAATTTAAATGCATATAACTAAGTGAAATAAGCCAGTCTCCAGAATTCCTTGGAGGTCCACTGGTTAGGACTCTGCACTTCCAAGGCAGAGGGCACAGGTTCAATCCTTGGTCATAGAACTAAAATCCCACAAGCCTCTCAGCCCAACCAAAAAAGAAGCAGTAGCAGCTAGTCTATAAAGGCTACATGCCGTATGTTTCCAACTCTGTGAAGTTTAGGGGAAAGAAAAACTATTGAGACAGTAAAAAGATCAATGATTACCAGGAAGAGTGGGAGGTGGAGGAGAGAAAAAGTGGCCTTTTTATAAAAACCCTGACTCGTATTTTCTTTCCCTGAATATTCTGTGCCATCTCTTCTGGCATTTGATCTGGGTCTGCAGACATCCAAGTGTAGCCTGTTTTTTATCCCCTTATAAGTGACTTGACCTTTTTTCTTGGCCGCTCAAAAAATTCTGTATTTTTTAAAATTCAAAAACTTGATCAGTTTTTCCTGGCATTCAGATTTCTCTTTCACTGGATAGAGTCAAGTCTCCTGTATCTCAGAAACAATTTCTTGAATGATATATTCAAATGTGTGTTCCCCAAACTTGCTGTTTCATTTCTCTCATGTTTATGGTATTTTTCTTCCATTGCTTCCACATACCACTGTTGTCCCGTGATCTCTTTTCCGAGCATCTGCATTTCTGCCTCCTCATCTTTCTTCATCAGAATGATTGCTTAATGCTTTTTTTAATTCCTAGCAAAATGTTCAGTCACTGCTTTCAACTGCTACCTGGCAAAATTTTTCCTGATGAGTACTCTTCATCTGTTTATGATTTTATGCCTATTTCTCACATTTTGCCCCCTTTGGTATATCTGCTTGATGCTGTGCTAGTGATCTTTTTGGACTCGTCATTGAATGAGTTGGGTTTTCCTAGATTACTATTTGCAGTGTCCTGTCCAAAATCACAGCCTGAGGCCTCTCTCTCAGACTGCTTCCTCTAAACAAGACTTCACTGTGGGAGTCTATGTGGAGTCCCAACTCCTCCGCTTCACAGGACAGACAGTGAACAGAATAACAGCTCCAGCCTTATTCCCTCTAGCTCCTGCTTCCTGCTCTACCACAAGGATACACTAGAACTGTCATCTCGAGACTTCCCTGAAGTTCCAGTGGTTGGGACTTCACCTTCCAATGCAGGCAGGGGCAGGTTCAATCCCTGGTCAGGGAGCTGGGATCCCACATACCTTGTGGCCAAAAGGCCAAAACATAAAGCAGAAACAACATTGTAATAAATTCAATAAAGACTGTAACAATGGTCCACATCAAAAAAAAAAATGGTCCTCTCACCTTCTGAAAGCGTATTTTTGTTCAGACTCTCAGAAAAATGCAGCCCCCTCCATCCTCTTGCCTTGTTCCTACCTTCCCTTTCTCCTAATCACCATCTCTGCCTTTTCACAGATGGAATTTTGATGTCTGTGAATAGGTCTATTTTCTCACTTTGTTGAAAATGGAATTTTCCATTTTCTTTATTCCTTTTATGTGATCTTCAAGCAAAGCATTTAAAAAGCTGACTTCTGCAGCCGTGTTTGGATTGGAAGTCCCTTCTGGAGATTTGAGGATGCTAGAACAGAATGGCCAGCAGCTGTGGTTATGGCCTCATGGAGAAGTGGGTCTGTCAGAAAGATGCCAGCATGCAGAAAAAGACAGAGTGTCCTAACAGCATGTGGTTTCCTTCCAGGAGCCTCAAGGATCAGCTCCACCCCTGTCCTTCACAAGGTTTGGTTTTATGAGTCAATAAATTCTCCTTTTGGTTTCCGTCACTTTCAAGAAGGGAGTTCTGACTAACACAGGAAGTAGCCACACTCCCTGGTAATCTTTGGCTTGTTTGCTTCGTTTCTCCAGGTCTCGCTGGCCCAGTCTGACACATAACACAAAGTGGCTGTTGATCCCCAGTAGAAGTATAAAATAGGTCTCCTCCTATAAACCAGCATCAAACATGCCAGGATTCGAGAAACAGTCAACTGCTGGAAGCCCTACATCCTTCTACCTCATCCAGCATATCATGTGCACCCTCCATGCCATGTTTCCTGCATTGTCACCAAATTCTCGTTTCCTTTCCACCTTGGACATCATTTCTAGGCTTGGCTGTTGCTCCCAAGGCTACCTCCAAGCTCTCAAAAGGATGTGTTGGCTAGTGGTCCTGGACCCACAGAAAAGGCATTTCAGAGCTAAAGAGGCTTGTTATAAAATGATCAAAGATTCAAAGATTCATGAAAGATAAAACAACTATAAGAGTTTATGTACTCAATGAAATAACCTCAACAAATATAAAGGGAACGCTTACTAGAATTACAAAGAGAAACGGACAAATCCACCATTGCAGTGGAAGATTTCAACATGCTTGTTGCAATTATAGCAAAGACATGGAAGCTCTGGAAAACCCAATTTAAAAACTCGCTTTAATAACATATATAAAGTCCAAAGAATTAAAGATTACACAGTCTACTCAACACCTGGAATCTATACTAAATTGGCTGAGTAACAGGCTGGAGGCAAATCTCAACAAGTCTCAAGGAAGAAATATCATATAGATCTCTCACTGAAACTCAGTAAGAAGTAGTTAACAAGTAGAGAAATTGAAACATTCTTGTACAGCTGGAAATTTTTTTCTGACTGCACCTCGAGGCAGTCTTAGTTCTGACCCCTGTGAGACGATGGAGTTTTAATTGTAGAATCACTTGAGTGGTTGGTTTCCCTGCTGCCAGGAAACATCACAGCACCTTTGCACAGCATGGAGCAGAGGTGGGCCGTCTGGCCCGTGGCTCTTAGGGTAGGGCTTGGGGTTCAATCCCTGGGTCAGGAAGATCCCTGGAGAACGTTCTTTCCAGAGGGAAAGTCCTCTCCAGGGACGCAGTGGGGCGGGGTTGCAAGAAAGGCTCACTTGAGCTGATTTTCCTCTCTTCTGACTCGCCTTCCCAGTATGCACGTGTGTGCGCGCGCGCACGTATACACACATACAGACGCACATACACAAACATACATATCTACACACAGACGCATAAATGCACATGTAACACAGTAACCCCGGAGAAGGCAATGGCACCCCACTCCAGGATTCCATGGAAAATCCCATGGGCGGAGGAGGCTGGTAGCCGCAGTCCATGGGGGTCACCAAGAGTCGGACATGACTGAGCGACTTCGCCTTCACTTTTCACTTTCATGCGCTGGAGAAGGAAATGGCAGCCCACTCCAGTATTGTTGCCTGGAGAATCAGGGGGCCTGAGGAGCCTGGTGGGCTGCCGTCTATGGAGGCGCACAGAGTCAGACACGACTGAAGCGACTTAGCAGCAGCAGCAGCAGCACAGTAACCCAAATATTCTTGAGTTTTCCGGCCTCTGGCGCCTTACAATCTCTTTTAATGCTTCTGACAAGTCCATGACTCCTGTCTTGCAAGGCCTCTGCAAGTCTGCCTCCCTCAAATCCAGGCGGCAGGCCCTCCCTCCGAAAAGCAAGGTTAGCCTGAGGCCATAAAGAGGAAGATAAGAGAAGGACTGCAGAGGGAACAGGAGGTCAGATGGGGAATTTTTGATGAAAAAGTCTTTGAATGTGGAGAGCATCCATGGAGAGGGAGAAGATGAAAACATAGAGAAAAGCAACAATCACTGGAGTGATTTAAAAAAATATAGAGCAAATGGAGGGATTTTTAAGAATCTGCTTGCAATGCAGGACATCCAGGGTTCAATCCTTGGATGGGGAAAAGTCCCTGGAGAATGGAATGGCAACCCACTCCAGTATTTTTGCCTGGAGAATTCCATGGACAGAGGAGCCTGACAGGCTACAGTCCATGGGATCTCAAAGAGTCAGACACAACTGAGCAACTAACACTTTCATTTTTCACTTTATTATATGTAGATTATATTGCATGTATTATTTTGCAACCTGTAATTTTTTTTTTACTTAATTTCATTTTTTTTAAAGATTCCTTTTTTGACCTAGACCTGATTTTCTAAAGTCTTTACTGAATTTGTTACAGTATTGCTTCTGTTTTATGTTTTGGTTTTTTGGCCAGTAGAAATGTGGGATCTTAGCTCCCCTACCAAGGATCAAACCTGTACCCCCTGCATTGGAAGCAAAGTCTTAACCACTGGACTGCCAGGGAAGTCCCTCTTCTGCTCCAACTACTCCCATAAATTTGCATCTTGCATTCCAGACTCTGCTCTCTGGGGGAAAGGGTCCAGTGGGCAATACCTAACATACAAGCCCATCCCAACTACATCATGGAGGTGAGGGGGCAGATATGGTCCCCCTTGGGCTTCTCATGCCCTCAAGTATGCACAGAATGAGGGATTCCCTAAAACTGATGGCAAGTATTTACTACAATATCCTACCTCTCTGTTGGGCTTTTTTTCCCTTCTTGTTATTGTAGTTCTTTATACTCTGAATATTAATTACTTGTTGTAAATGTTGCAATTATTTCATCCAAGTCTACTGTTTGTTTCCAGTTTTAATGGAGTCAAATCTGTCCATATTTTCTGGAGAAGTAAAATATCATTACCCATATTGCACTTGTAAAAAAATCTATGATGTCCTATATTTCCATTAAATCATATCTGCAAAGGGGAACACATGTATACCCATGGAGGATTCATGTCAATGTATGGCAAAACGAACACAATAGTGTAAAGAAAAAAAGTTAATTAATTAATTTTAAAAAATCATATCTGCAGACCTGCATTTTCTGTTTCGACTGTACTGAGTAAGACACACACAAAAGAGAGAGAATAGTAAGATGAACACCCAAGTACCATCACTCCCTTCAACAACCATCAACATATGACAGGTTTTGTTTCTTCTACACCCATCCCAACGTGCCCCCCGACCCCACTAAACTGTTTCAGAGCACATCCCAGACATGTGATTTCACCTGTAAATATTTCAGCATGGATATCTAAAATAGAGACTCTTCTGGTATTTTGGCTGTGCCCTGTGGCAGGCAGGATCTTAATTCCTCAACAAGGGATTGAACACTTGCCACCTGTGCTAGGAGAGCAGTGTCAACCACTGAAAGGTCAGGAAAGTCCCTATTCTATTTTTAACTTAACCAAAACACATTCTATTATACCAAAAATAAGTGACAATAATGCCTTATCCAGGTAGTATTCAAAATTACCTCGTATTCCCATTATGTTTTTTTTCAAAAAATTCTATTTTTATTTTAAATTAATTTTTATTGGCATATAGTTGATTTAATGCATGCGTGCTTAGTCTTGTCTGACTCTTTGTGACCCCATGGACTATAGCCCACCAGGCTACTCTGTTCATGGGATTCTCCAGACAAGAATACTGGAGTGGAAAAAAAAAAAAAAAGAATAATATTGGAGAGGAGAGCCATTCCCTTCTCCAGAGGATTTTCCTGACCCAGCGATAGAACCCAGAGCCTGGAAGGTAATAGCACAAAGGGTTGCAAAGAGTCAGATGTGAATGAAAGACTACACACACTCACCTGTGTTTTTGTTTTTGTTCTTTTCCTGGGCTTCCTGGTAGCTCAGATGGTGAAAAATCTGCCTGCCATGTATATATACAGTAGTGTGTATATGTCAATCCCAATCTACCAGTTTATCCCTCTCCCCCTTCCCGCCTTGTACCATAATTTTAGAAATTTTCTACATTCTAGAAAATAAACATAAGTTTATTTTCTATTTCTATGGCTTTCCTTGTTAAAGAATCCACCTGCAAAATGGGAGACCTGGGTTTGATCCCTGGGTTAGAGGGATCTCTTGGAGAAAGGAAAGGCTTCCCACTCCAGCATTCAGGCCTTGAGAATTCCATGGCCTGCATAGTCCATGGGACTGCAAGGAGTCAGACACGACTGAGCAACTAGCACTTTCAACTTTCACTATGACTCTGTTTCTGATTTGTAATTAAGTTCATTTGGGCCATTTTTTTTAGATTCAGTGTATAAACAGTGTCATATATTTGCCTTTCTCTGACTTACTTCACTTAGTAGGACAATCTTTAAAATCCATCCATGTTGCTGCAAATGGCACTATTTTGTTCTTTTTTATGGCTGAATAATATTCCATTGTGTCTCTTGAGAAACCTGTATGCAGGTCAGGAAGCAACAGTGAGAACTGGACGTGAAACAACAGACTGGTTCCAAATAGAAAAAGGGGTACGTCAAGGCTGTATATTGTCACCCTGCTTATTTAACTTATATGCAGAGTACATCACGAGAAATGCTGGGCTGGAGGAAGCACAAGCTGGAATCAAGATTGCCAGGAGAAATATCAATAACCTCAGATAGGCAGATGACACCACCCTTATGGCAGAAAGTGAAGAGGAACTAAAAAGCCTCTTGATGAAAGTGAAAAAGTGGACTTAAAGCTCAACATTCAGAAAACTAAGATCATGGCATCCAGTCTCATCACTTCATGGCAGATAGATGGGGAAACAGTGGAAACAGGGTCAGACTTTATTTTGGGGGGGGCTCCAAAATCATTGCAGTAGGTGAATGCAGCCATGAAATTAAAAGACGCTTACTCCTTGGAAGAAAAGTTATGACCTACCTAGATAGCATATTAAAAAGCAGAGACATTACTTTGCCAACAAAAATCCATCTAGTCAAGGCTATGGTTTTTCCAGCAGTCATGTATGGATGTGAGAGTTGGACAGTGAAGAAAGCTGAGTGCTGA
This sequence comes from Antilocapra americana, assembly GCA_007570785.1. Classification (NCBI taxonomy): domain Eukaryota; kingdom Metazoa; phylum Chordata; class Mammalia; order Artiodactyla; family Antilocapridae; genus Antilocapra; species Antilocapra americana. The sequence continues at coordinate 27,778,728 of ML664177.1, read as the reverse complement.
AGAATTGATGCTTTTGAACTGTGGTGTTGGAGAAGACTCTTGAGAGTCCCTTGGACTGCAAGGAGATCCAACCAGTCCATCCTAAAGGAGATCAGTCCTGGATGTTCATTGGAAGGACTGATGTTGAAGCTGAAGCTCCAATACTTTGGCCACTTCACGCGAACAGTTGACTCATTGGAAAAGACCCTAATGCTGGGGAGGATTGGGGACAGGAGAAGGGGACGACAGAGGATGAGATGGTTGGATGGCATCACTGACTCGATGGACATGGATTTGGGTAAACTCTGGGAGTTGGTGACGGACAGGAAGGCCTGGTGTGCTGCGATTCATGGGTTCGCAAAGAGTCGGACGTGACTGAGCAACTGAACTGAACTGAATATTCCATTGTATGTATATGTGCTGATGTGCTCAGTCGTGGCCAACTCTTTGTGACCCCATGGACTGTAGCCCACCAGGTTCCTCTGTCCATAGAATTTTCCAGGCAAGAATACTGGAGTGGGTTGCTATTTCCTTCTCCATGTATGTATATACCGCATCTTCTTTATCCATTCATCCATTGATGGGCATTTATGTTACTTCCATGTTCTAGCTATTGTAAATAGACCTACAATGAATACTAAAGTGCATATATGTTTTTGAATAATATTTTTATCGAGATATATGCCCAGGAGTGGAATTGCTGAATTATATGGTAACTCTAGTTTTTTAAGGAATCTCCATACTTTTCTTCATAGTGGCTGCACAAATTTACATTCCCAGCAACTGTATAGGAGGGTTCTCTTTTCACCACACTCTTTCTAAGATTTATTGTTTGTAGATTTTTGATGTTGGCCATTCTGATCAATGTGAGGTGATATCTCATTATAGTTTTGATTTGCATATCTCTAATAATTAGTGACAGTAAGCATTTTTTCATGTGCTTTTGGGCATCTGTATGTCTTCTTTGGAGAAAGGCCTATTTAGATCTTCCACCAATCTTTTGTTTGGGTTGTTTGGGTTTTTTTGGACATTGAGCTGCATGAGCTGTTTGTTTATTTTGCAGGTGAACCCTTTGTTGGCCACTTCCTTTGCAACTATTTTCTTCTGTTTTGTGTGTTGTGTTTTTTTTTTATGGTTTCCTTTGCTGTGAAAAAGCTTTTAAGTTTAATTAGGCTCCATTTGTTAATTTTTGTTTCCCATAATGTGTTTGTACAATTGGCATGTTCAAATCAGGATCTAATATCCCCACACTGCACATACTGGAATGCCTCTTAATGCTCTTTTAAATACATGACAATTTCCCCTCCTTCTTTGTATCCTTTGTCATTTATTTGTTGAAGAAACCAGAAATTGGCTCTGTAAAATCTACCCCCTACTGGGTTTGACAAAATGCATACTTGTGTGCCTGCTTCTCTCCCCATTAAATTTCCTATAAATGAGTAGATAGCACTAAAAGCTTAATTAGATTCATGCTCAAGGTTCTCTTGGAAAACTCTTTCCCAGGTGATGCTGTTTAGCCCCCATTGCATCAAAATGGGAGATACATAATGTCTGTAATTTTTTAAATTGACCTCCTCCTTTCTAATCATTTTATTCTTATTTCTTGCTCTGGATCAACGAAGTCCAGGTGATGATTCCCCTCTTTTTCTGGGTTCTGTTTCTTGAAAGTGAAAGTTTCTCAGTCGTGTCCAACTCTTTGCAACCCCATGGACTATACAGTCCATGGAATTCTCCAGCCCAGAATACTGGAGTGGGTAGCCTTTTCCTTCCCCAAGGTATCTTCCCGACCCAGGGATCAAACCCAGGTCTCCTGCATTGCAGGTGGATTCTTTACCAGCTGAGCCACAAGGGAAACCCAAGAATACTGGAGTGGGTAGCCTGCCCCTTCTCCAGCAGATCTTCCAGACCCAGGAATCAAATCGAGGTCTCTTTCATTGCAGGCAGATTCTTTTGAGCTATCAGGGAAGCCCTGATAAGAAGTCCCTGTTTCTTATCTCTCCCCTTTAAGGACCCCAGCAGGGTGGAGGCTGAGATGTGCATGAACATTTTTCCTAGACATGGACTAGAGGTGAAGTGTGGGCTCCTCCCACTCTCAGCTCTCAGCTCCAGTCTACTCAAGGTCCTTCTCTCAGTGATGCCTCCTCTTATCCTGGTCCCATCCTAGTCGCCTCCATTCCTTAAAGCAACCACTTGAATGGAGTTGACATGTCCTTGAAAATGTATGGATTCTTAAAATGTATGTAGTGCTACTGTGTGTGTAGACTATTGATTTTTATCAGTGTTCTTGTGTTCTAGGAAGCATTATGTTTTTTAGTTTTTTAATTTAATACTGATTTTAGGCATCTCTGCACCCACACATGGACATGTGGTCACTGCAGATTTTTTTCTGTGTGATATGCTTTAGAAGTTTTTTTCCAGCTTTATTGAAGTATGACAAATAAAAATTGTATATATTTAAGCTGTACAATGCGATTTTTTAAAGGTGTACAACAGGGTGATTTAATATGCATCTACACGGGAAAATGATTCCCACAGACTAACACATCCATCACTTCACATGGCTACCAATTTTGTGTGTGTGTGTGTGTGGTGAGGAAACTCAAGATTTACTCTCTTAGCAAATTTCAAGTATACATACATATTCATTTCAAGTTAACTGTGGTCACCATCCTATACATTAGATCCCTATTCCATGCCATTGGTCCATTTGTTCTATATCAGTACCATACTGTCTTTGTGAATATGGCTTTGCAATCTAGTCTAAAAGTACTTCCCTGGTGGTCCAGTGCTTAAGACTGCGCTTCAACACAGGGAGTGCAGGTTTGATCCCTGGTTGGGGAACTAAGATCCTATATGCCCTGTGGTGCAGCACTCGAGATATATAGCTGATTCACTTCATTGTACAGCAGTAACTAACCCAACACTGTAAAGCAAATATATTCCAACCAAAAAAGCTAAAAAATAAAACTATGCATCTGTGTTTCCTTTATTCTCCTTCATATTTGTTTGTTTTCTACCTTTTCTAAGTATCAGATTTTTCTTTTATTGATGACATCTACATTTTTATTTTCTAGTGCATTAAGTTTTGCTTTAAAAAAACAAGTTTCTCCCCTACTCCCACCAAAAAAAAAAAAAAAGCTCTTTCTACTTGGGGGAATTTATTGTGTCATTCTTTTTTTAAAGTTCTTTTTAAAATTATTTATTTTTTGCTGTGCTGGGCCTTTGTTGCTGTGCATGCTTTTTCTCTAGTTGCAGCACGCAGGCTTCTTGTTGCAGTGGCTTCTCTTGTCGGGGAGCACGGGCTCTAGGTCACACATAGGCTTCAGTAGTAGCTGTGGCTTCCAGACTTTAGAGCACATACTCAATAACTGTGGTGCACAGGGTTAGTTGCTCTTCAGCATGTGGGATCTTGCCAGGCATTGGCAGAACGATTCTTTACCACCAAACCATCAGCGAAGACCTATTTTGTTATTCTTTTTTCAAGTAGCTTGAGTTAAAAATTAAGCTTTTTTCCATTCAACCTTTCCTATTTTTTCAAAATAAATGTACTCAAGTCTATATACTTTTCCTTTGGGGAATTGCTTTATACCATACCACAATCTCAGTATGCAGAGTTCTCCTGGTTCACTTCTAAACTACTTGACTTTCATTTTTATTTTTTCTTAAATTCCAAGTTCTTTAGAAAGATGGTGAAAAATGTATATGTTGATAGATCTTTTTTGGCTATACTTTCATATTTAAATCTAACTTTATTTATTTATTTATTTTGTGGTCAGAGCGTTGCTCCTTTTCAGAATTAGTGGAGGTCTTACTGGTAGGCTAACACTTTGTTTATATTGGTTGATAAGCCCATGTTGCTGTTATTCAGTTGCTCAGTCATGTCTGACTCTTTGCGACCCCATGAACTGCAGCAGCCCAGGCTTCACTGTCCTTTACCATATCCTGGAGCTTGCTGTCCATTGATAAACCCATAAGTGTCCATAAAGTCTTCAACTATTTGTCCTGTTAACTTCCATCTGGGTTGTGGGTTCTATTTGTTGGGCTTTTCTCTTCCATGGTGTTATTGGTTTTTGTGTCATATTGGTGATTCTGGGTTGTGGGTTCATCTTTGCCTTTGTTACCTATCTGTGGATGCTGCTTTTGTTCGAACCGGGGTGGTTCTGTTCCTGTGGGCATTGTGGGAGGTAGGATAGTCCCAGTGAAACTGAGCAGGACCCTGCAGGGACCTCCAGATACAAAAGCTTCTTTATATCCCCAGTCTCTTGTTAATTAAAAAAAAAAAATGCTGTAGACTCCCTAGCCTCCCCTGAGTCACAAAAGAGCAAGCTCAAGTAGTTAACAATTAGAACAACAGTTACAGAATCTTTAGTTCCTCCCTGAAGGACATAGATGACAGTTTCTGATGCATGTTCCTGAGTTGTTTTGCAGATACTAAAATTGCCACTAAACAAAAAAAGTTAACTGCACAATGACCAGACTGTGGCCATGACATAAGCTGCTCCATCTTGCACAGTTCAAGACCCGTAGGAACAAATCAACCCTGGAACTGAAGACTGACTATACTTCAGACATTACAGAGTTTTGGGGATGGACATGTACACACTGCTATAATTTAAATGGCTAACCAACAAGGACCTACTGAACAGCACAGGGAACTCTGCTCAATGTTATGTGGCAGCTTGGATGGGAGGGGGGTTTGGGGGAGAATGGATAAATGTATATGTATGGCTGAGTTCCTTCACTGTTCACCCAAAACTATTACGACATTGTTAATTGGCTATCAGTTCAGTTCAGCCACTCAGTCATGTCCGACTCTTTACAACCCCATGGACTTCAGCACACCAGCACTCCAACTCCCGGAGCTTGCTCAAACTCATGTCCATTGAGTTGGCAATGCCATCCAACCATCTCATCCTCTGTCGACCCCTTCTCCTCCTGCCTTCAATCTTTCCTAGCGTCAGGATCTTTTCCAATGAGTCAGCTCTTTGCATCAGGTGGTCAAAGTACTGGAGATTCAGCTTCAGCATCAGCCCTTCCAAAGAATACTCAAATCTGATTTCTTTTAGGATGGACTGGTTGGATATCCTTGCAGTCCAAGGGACTCTCAAGAGTCTTCTCCAATACCACAGTTCAAAAGCATCAATTCTTCGGCACTCAGCTTTCTTTATGATCCAACTCTTACATCCATACAAGACTTCTAGAAAAACCATAGCTTTGACTAGATGGACCTTTGCTTGCAAAGTAATGTCTCTGCTTTTTAATATGCTGTCTAGGTTTGTCATAGCTTTTCTTCCAAGGAGCAAGCATCTTTTAATTTCATGGCTGCAATCACCATCTGCAGTGATTTTGGGGCCCAAGAAAACAGAGTCTGTTTCCACTGTTTCCCCATTGATTTGCCATGAAGTGATGGGACCGGACGCCATGATCTTCATTTTTTGAATGTTGAGTTTATGTTATGTTGAGTGTTAATTGGCTATACCCCAATACAAAATAAAAAGTTTAAAATATGTGAAAAAGATTATGCTAACCAGAAGACTACTGCATGACCAATTTCAAGATCATTGTCAGAGCTAACTATATTGTTATGCACGTAATCCCTGCCCCACCTACGTACCCATGAAACTCCCCTTTAAAAATCTCTTGCCCCCTGATCGGCAAGGAGGAGTTGATTTTTTGGGATATGAGTCACCTTCCACAGGACTGGAAAAGGTCAGTTTTCATTCCAATCCCAAAGAAAGACAATGTCAAAGAATGCTCAAACTACTGCACAACTGCACTCATCTCATGTTAGTAAAGTAATGCTCAAAATTCTCCAAGCCAGGCTTCAGCAATATGTGAACCATGAACTTCTAGATGTTCAAGCTGGTTTTAGAAAAGGCAGAGGAACCAGAGATCAAACTGCCAACATCTGCTGGATCATCAAAAAGCAAGAGATTACCAGAAAAACATCTATTTCTGCTTTATTGACTATGCCAAAGCCTTTGACTGTGTGGATCACAATAAACTGTGGAAAATTCTAAAAGAGATGGGCATACCAGACCACCTGACCTGCCTCTTGAGAAACCTGTATGCAGCTCAGGAAGCAACAGTTAGAACTGGACATGGACCAACAGACTGGTTCCAAATAGGAAAAGGAGTACGTCAAGGCTGTATATTGTCACCCTGCTTATTTAACTTATATGCAGAGTACATCATGAGAAACGCTGGGCTGGAGGAAGCACAAGCTGGAATCAAGATTGCCAGGAGAAATATCAATAACCTCAGATATGCAGATGACACCACCCTTATGGCAGAAAGTGAAGAGGAACTAAAAAGTCTCTTGATGAAAGTGAAAGAGGAGAGTGAAAAAGTTGGCTTAAAGCTCAACATTCAGAAAACTAAGATCATGGAATCCAGTCTCATCACTACATGGCAGATAGATGGGGTAACAGTGGAAACAGGGTCAGACTTTATTTTGGGGGGCTCCAAAATCACTGCAGACGGTGATTGCAGCAATCAAATTAAAAGACACTTACTGCTTAGAAGGAAAGTTATGACCAACCTAGACAGCATATTAAAAAGCAGAAACCTGGAGAAGGAAATGGCAACCCACTCCAGTATTCTTGCCTGGAGAATCCCAGAGACAGAGGAGCCTGGTGGGCTGCTGTCTATGGGGTCGCACAGAGTCGGACACGACTGAAGTGACTTAGCAGCAGCAGCAAGATAAACATACAGTGAGACAAACAGACATAACCAAAAAGAAACAATAAATTAACAAAATACATTTGAAGATCATACTGTTTTCATCCTTGTCCATAGAATTTGTGTTTTGTCTTTCTGCTTTTTTGGTGTCAAAATAGAGGAGACTGTTTGCATCTATAGAGAATAAATTGTAACCATGGTCTTTATTTTTGGTAATGAATAAATAAGGTTAAAACTGTCTCTGTGATTATAAAAACTCATGGAATTATCCAGGAAACTTTCATTGCAAAGAATTAAAAAGTTTCTATATTTAAAAAATAAATAAATAAAAAGCAGAGACATTACTTTGCCAACAAAGATCCGTCTAGTCAAGGCTATTGTTTCTCCAGTGGTCATGTATGGATGTGAGAGTTGGAGTATAAAGAAAGCTGAGCACCAAAGAATTGATGCTTTTGAACTGTGGTGTTGGAGAAGACTCTTGAGAGTCCCTTGGACTGCAAGGAGATCCAACCAGTCCATCCTAAAGGATATCCGTCCTGAGTGTTCATTGGAAGGACTGATGTTGAAGCTGAAACTCCAATACTTTGGCCACCTGATGTGAAGAGCTGACTCACTGGAAAAGACCTGATGCTGGGAAAGATTGAGGACAAGAGGAGAAGAGGACAACAGAGGATGAGATGGCTGGATGGCATCATCAACTCGATGGCCACGGGTTTGGGTGGACTCCGGGAGTTAGTGATGGACAGGGAGGCCTGGTGTGCTGCGGCTCATGGGGTCGCAAAGAATCAGACACAACTGAGCGACTGAACTTCCCTAGATTGCCAACTTCTTCAATAAAGCCATAGTTCCTTTTACTCGGCTCTCAGTATTGTATTCCTGAGACATGAGCAACCGAACCTGAATTCAGTAACAAACCAGTAGTAACACTATTTTACAGCTGAAACACAGAAAGCAGACTAGCTTGCCCTAACTTGTATACCTGTAAATAACAAATCCAGCCTCTTGGCCCCAAGTGCAGACAGTTCTCAGGATGACCCGTTGCCTCCCCAAGACTTCCTAGTGCTGACCAGCCCACTCCTGATTCCTAATCCCCAGCACGCAGACAACTCAATGTTTTGTGTATTTCTCTTCTTTTTACTCTAAAAAAAATCCAGTTGACAATAATAACCTGCAAACCATAGAAAGCAGCATGGGTTTCAATCTCCTCGCCCCTCTAAACATCATTCTACATTCCTCAGACACCATCCTTCACCTTCCCTCTAAAATCTTAGATTAAAATCCAGAAGCCCCCAGATAGAAGGGCCCCAAACCAGGACCCCTACAGCAGGTAAAGGCATTGAGGAAATAAAGTAGGGGAGAGGAGGCTCTTAGCTGTCATTGCCCCTGTCTCGCGGGGCCTCACAGACCCAGCGCAAGGGCCTTGGGCAGATGTCATCATTCCAGCGGCCGTCCTCCGTGAAGTGGGCACAGTCCTCACCCCCTCCGAGCCCATGCCCATACCAATCGTCTGGCTGCCCTGGTGCCCAGTTCCTAAAGAGACCAGAGAGACACGGACCCCAGCGCCTGAGACCCTGAGACCAGCCGTGGACCCCCAGCCCCCAGGACCTGCCAGGCTGGGATGATGGGCCAAAGATGGAGGGGCAGAGCCTCGGGGGCACACAAACTCACTTGAAGCCTGTCTCGTAGTCCGTCCCGTCCACCCATTTCCAGGGCCCATTTTCATCCGTGAGGCCTATCCAGGTACTTACAGGGCCCATGTGGTGCTGGATAAATTTCTGGGGAAACAGGAGGGGTTGGTGACCTCTCCTTAGACCTGCCAACCTCCCAGCCGGGCCCCGCCAGAACCTCACCTGCTCCTCCCAGGAGCCCACCACCACCAGGTGGGCGTTCTCCAACTGGCAGTACTTCTCAGCCTCTTGCCAGGGCTTCCCCGAGCGAGAGAACCAGTAGCAGCTGCCTTCATATTCCATCCAGTTCACCGGGCAGCAGGCCTTTTCAGAGCCTGGGGCAGGAGTCAGAGCCGGTGGTGAGGGGCTGAGGGGAAGTGGGTTGGGCCGGCAAGCAGGACTGGGCAACCCCCACCCCCTCACCATTGCCCTGGAGGACAGCCATCTGACAGCTCAGGCTCCGCAGGTCAGACACAAACTGCTTCACGTGGAGCAGCAAGCTGGAGTGATCTGGGGAGACAGAGGGGGAGGGGGAGGGGAAGGCGAGGAAGGCACGATGAGCACTGGGGGCTGGGGCAGTTCTGTCATCTGCCTGCTGGGGCGGGAGGATAGATCGCGGATACTTCTGCCACAGTGCCCCTTGGTTTGGTCTGAGAGACCACTGTATCCTGCAAGAGCACGCACACACACACACACACACACACACACACCCGCCCCTCACTGACCTGCACACACACACACACACACACACACAACCCCCTCGCTGACCTGCATTCAATTCCTCCTGCTGTTTCTCCAGCTGGGACTCCAGGGACTTCATCTTTCTGCCCACATTTCCTCCTAGGGAAGAGACTTGCTCAGTGTCTCAATGGCCCTACTGTTCCCAACCCCCTTGCCCCAGCCCCAGCCCTCCTCACCCTGAACGCTCAGGGCCTTGACCTTGGCCTCTGTGCTCGCTGTGAGGTTGCTGAAGGTCTCTCTCAGGGCCCGGAACTCCTCCTGCAGCTTGGAGTCTGGGCAGAAGAGGGTGTGGACAGGACAAAATGAGGGGGCTGCTTTCCACATCACAGCAGCCAGCTCTTCCGACCCCCCCGCCCCACCATCACCTTGCTCCCTTCCCAAACACCCAACCCCCTGGGGAACCCACTCTGGGATCCGATCACACAGAGAACCACTAGCAGCAGGAGGCTAAGGCCCATGGAGACCAGGAGGAGGCTGGGTCCGGTGCAGAGACGCCGACTGAATGAAGGAGGAGGAGGCGGCCCTGAAAGAGAGGAGGTCAAGGGGCTCAGGGACAGAGGGGAGCCTGGGGCAGCTCTGGGGTCCTAGGAGGAGGGCAGCCTGAGCCTCCTCTAGGAGACCAGGAGGAACTTTATAGATGAAGAAATCTGGGCGGTAGGTGACCGAGAGGAGCTGGATGTATCGAGAGGTGGAAAGGGGTGCGAATCTTTCTGCTGGAGCCCTACCCAGGCTCTAGGCCTTTGCTGGCACCTAGTGGCGGGATCGAGTCACTGCCGCATCAGAATGCAGAGCCTGGAGAATGGAGTTTGCAAGCTGGAGACTGGGGGCGAGGGGATCTAGCAGGTGGGGCAAGAGAAACGGATTTCTTGCTCTCCCCGTGAATCCCACTCCTCTTTGTCTAAGCGCGGGGAGGCAGAATAACCAGACTTCGGGTCGACCAAGTTGTGCCCACCCGGGGGGCCCTGTCTCAGTGAGCTGAAATGTGAGGGCTTCCCCTTCCCCCATCAAAGGGTGCTGCCCATTCCCTTCTGCCAAGCACTCCATCCTGGCTCAGCCCCAGCAGAAACATCTCTGCTTGCAGGAGAAAGAAAGAGGACTTGACTCATCCTCCTCCAGTCAGAGCTCCCTGAGGCCTGCCACAGAAATTTTCTCCTTGACCCAAAGGATCCCTGACACCTGTACACTCATACATACTCACCCTCACACACATACACTTGGCCAAGGCTCACGGGTGTTGGAAGAGGAACGAAGAAGAGGGTCTAACTTCTTGAAGTTAACTCCCACATCCCCTGGGCATCCCCCTCCCCAGGGTCCTGAGAAGTCGGTGACAAGGCGAAGGGCAGGAGGGTCATGAAGGAGCCTGGGGAACAACCGCCACCAAGAAAGTGTCTCCTATCCTACACCCTGCACCTCCCCTAAGAGGAGCGGCTCAGACACCACCAACCTTGTGAGCCCGGCAGACCCAGGGAGAGGCGGGGTCAGGGGAGGGGGCAAGAACAACCTAATGCTCCCCTTCCAGAAATGGGGGGAGGTGTCCCCTCACTTTTTCTGTGCTGATGGTCATTCTCCTCGTTGTCCAGATGCTGAAGGTCTTGATACTCCTTTGTCATGGTAGGGCTGGCTGGGCCTGGGACCAGGTCAAGGCTGGGGTTAGGGCTGAAGCAGGGGCTGAAGAGCTGGGGTGTGGGGTTCGGTCCCTTTCCAGGTGATCAGCAACTGCGTGGAGATCTTTCTTCTTGCTCCTGTTCCCTCCAGGCCAGACATCCAAAATCTATCTTCTGAAGTTTCTCCACTCTGTCTCCACCCCTCCAGATGTGGATTCCATTCATCCCCTCCCCCACCCCACTCCGTAGTTAGTTCCTCCACCTCCTTTCTTCCCCCCACCCCCTTTTCTTCCCCTTTTACTTGCCAAAGCTCTCAAGGTTGACTTGTAGGTCCTTCAATGTTGCGCAGATCCCAGGCTAAGAAACAGGCTGAAGCCTGGAGAATTAGCACAGACAGCCCTAATGGTGGGAGGGGAGGGGGCAGGGTCCATTCAAGGGCCCTGAGCCCTGTGCGTCTGCCTGTCTGTGTGACTGTGTGTCCAAACACACCAAACCTGGCATCTCCAGTGCCCAGGACTTTGGACGTAAACAGAAGTAGAAATGGATTTGGAACTCAGGGTGGGTGTGGGGGTGGGAACAGGGGTGGGTTGCCTCACCTTTCCTTCCCAGGGACAGAGAGTCTCCTTGTTCTGTCCCCCCTCCTTGTATGCAGCCACACCACTCAAGGAACCGTTTTGGGAGAGGTCCAGACCAGGAGGGGCCGGGGTGCATCTGGCTGCTTCCCCTCTGCCCCACTCCCCTTTCACTTCCTGTCTCTGAATTTCCCAGAACTGTTGATCTCTCCAAATATCTCTGACCAGGATCAGAGGGGCCGAGCTCTGCTCTTGCCCAATCCAGGCCTATGACCCTGGTATCTGAGCCTGGGCCCGGCTTCCTGGGGTTCAGCTTCCAGACACCCCAGCCTGAGGCTGAATCTCTCTCCTGGGGAGTAAAATCCTCCAAGTTGCCTGGGGGGCAGGGGTGGGGGCAGCAGGAAAGCAGGCTTTTCCCCATTCAGCTGGGTTGGTGCCAGCAAACCTCCAGTGACTGCTGTGTGCTTCTCCCTTGTTGCATGTGTCACCTCAGTCGTGTCAGACACTTTGCGACCCTAAGGACCGTAGCCCACCAGGCTCCTCTGTCCATGGGATTCTCCAGGGCAGAACACTGGAGTGAGTAGCCGTGCCCCACTCCAGGGGATCTTCCCGACCCAGGGATTGAAACTGCATCTCTTGCATTGCAAGTGGATTCTTTATCCACTGAGCCACCTGGGAAGCCCTTTCCCTCATTACCTCCTCTCATTAGCCCCAGAGCACACCCCTATTTGACTCGGAAATGAGGAAACTGAGGCCGTGAATGGTAAGAGTTTACCCCGAGTCCAAACAGCAGAGGTAAACCTGGAATGTGGACAGCCGAACTCCCAGGACCTGTATGCTGCCCCCAGAAACAGGGTCCCATCCCATCACCATAGCTGGGCCCCAGGGTCCCAGAGATACTAAAAGTGGTCCCTCACAGCCCCGTGGAGAGTTCATGGAGGGCTGAATTCTGGGAGTGTGTGGATTGGAATTATGCTAAACTAGAAACTGGGCTTCCCTGGTGGCTCAGTTGTAAAGAATCCTCCTACCAATGCAGGAGTCGTGGGTTTGATCTCTCGCCCAGGAACATCCCACATGCCAACTAAGCCCAGGCACTGCAACTACTGAGCCTGTGCTCTAGAGCCCATTCTCCACAAGAGAAGCCACTGTAATGGGAAGCCCAGGCACCACTAGAGTAAAGCCCCCACTCCTGCAACTAGAGAAAAGCCCACACAGCAACTAAGACCCGGCATAGCCAAAAATAAAATAATCAATTAATTTTAAAAATTTAAGAAATTGGGTGATGTTAATGATGTTAGTAAGTCTTGCTTTAGACTCCAAATATGACATCGTGGGAATCCTATGTTATGGTTACTTCAGTGAGAAAACTAGATCCGAGTTAGAAGAGTTTACATTATGTGAGATACTCAGGAACACATCCCTCGCAAAAAAATAAGAAGCCCTGGCTGCACCCTCGTTTGTGTCTTGAAAAGCCTCACGTTGTTTGCATGCACTGGGACTGTGGCCAGTAATTTTGGTGACTACTGGGCTGTTGATTTGGCTTGCTCTGATATTATCAGTTACAATCTGGTTTATTCAGGCAAACAAACCTACGCTGTTTCAGTCAGAATAATGGTCACCCTTACAGGAGTGAGGGTTGGAAGGAGTTTCTGAGCAATGGAAATGTCCCACTGCTTGATCTGGACACTGGCTGCAAGGCTGCAAGTTTGTAAAACTGCCGAAACCCATACACTGAAGATCTGTGTATTCTTCTATTTGCATATCATACTGGAATAAGATGTCCTTACAAGCTGGTTCTACGCTATAACCATGTTCCCAAACCCATTGCTTAGGGAGCAGTCCATGAACCAGTAACGAAAAACACCCCAAAGTCAACAACTTTAGGGTGAGAGTCAGGGGTGATGAAACACCATGAGGAAAGCCAGCTAAACAACATGAAGCACCCGGTGGCTGACTTACAAGCCAGTTCTCTCTGTGACTAGAGATAACCCTGAGAAACCAAGAAATAGCTAAAAACAAAACAATGCCACATAGCGGTAGACCCATGCACCCTGAGAACTCTTTACATCTATCCCTTTAAGAATATATACCTTGGGAATTCTCTGGTGGTCCAGTGATTAGGACTCCATGCTTTCATTGCAGCAGCAGGGGTTTGATCCCTAATTGGGGAACTAAGATCCCTCAAGCTGTGTTGCACAGTCCAAAAAAGAGAGAGAAAATATATACTTTGCAAGGTCTTCAGAGACAGAGCCTCATGTGCTCATTTTCTATTGCACCCCAAACGCAGTGGCTTGAAATGACACCCATTTATTAGCTCACAGCTCTGTAGGGCAGAAGTTTAAGAGGAAACCCAGATGAGTTCCCAGCTCAGGGTCTCACAAAGCTGAGATAGAGATGCTGGCAGGACCGTATTCATTTCTGGAGGCAAAGGAGAAGAATCTACTTTCAAACACATTCCAGTTGTTGACAGAATCCAGTTCCTCACAGCTGTAGAACCCAGGTCCCCGTCTCCTTGCTGACTGGGAGCCGGCGGGGGGGCCACCCTCTGTTCCTGGAGGCCACCTGCCTTCCTAATCACATGACCCCTCTGTCTGCAAAGTCAGCAACAGTGCCTGGTATCCTTCTGGAACTCCATATCTCTCTGATTCCCCCTGTGCTCATGGGATTAGATTAGGCCCACCTGGAGAATCTTCCTGTCCTAAGGTCAGCTGTGTATACAACATACACAAAAACTGAAGAATGGGAGTCCAAGGGACTTCCCTGGTGGTCCAGTGGTTAAGACTCCATGCTTCCAATGTGGGGGCTGCAGTTTCAATCCCTGGTTAGGGAACTAAGATCCTGTGAGGTGCAGCCAAAAAAAAAGATCTTTTGAATTAAAAAAAATTTTTTTTATTGAAAAAAAAAGGAGTCAGAGGTGATAAAACACTTTGAAGAAAGTCAGATGAAGGACACTATACACTGGATGCTGAATTACAGGTCAGCCCCCTGTACGATATGTATGGCCATCTGTAAGTTTCACTACCTACAACATAATGATTTAGAGAGCGCTGGCAGGCATGCTCACAGGTGCTGGGGAGGACAGCAAGCAATGTTGGAGCCATTTTGAGAACTCCTCCTCATTAAGGATAAATATATGATCATCTCAATAGATGCAAGCAGAGCGACCCTGTTCCCTCTGAGTACTCTTCCCCTCAGGATACAGAGCCTGGGCTCCAAACCTGGGAATCTTACTTCCAGGGTGGTCGAGAAAGGCTCCCTAGAGGAGGTCTGTGAAGTTGGCCTGAAAGAACAGGAAGGATTTTATCAGTTGTAACAAGCAAGTTTCTCTTCAGTGGGATAAACGGCTGGAGGGGTGGCTTGGGCCACCCTGAGGAGAGCCTTGAATCTCAGAGGAAGGTAGCTTGAATGTCATTCAGGAGCACAGAAGTCTCCTGACTGGGAGGACATGTGCCCCAAGGGGGTCACAAGATCATCCCTTAAGAAGGTGGCAAGAACATTTAGGGAATTTCCTGCTGGCCCAGGGGTTAGGACTCCGTGTTCTCACTGCTGAGGGCTGGGATTTGACCCCTGGTTGGAGGACTAAGGTCTCGAAAGTTGTATGGGCCTGCAAAAAAAAAAAAAAAAAACCTTTATATATATTTTTATCTCTTTTCTTTAGATGCCTACTTGGGGATATGTATGCGTTATAATGTACGTAATACACTTGTACAGTGGTATATGCGTAATAGTGATCTATTGCTGTAAAATGATCCCTCAAAAACTGACAATTTAAAAGAAGGAATATTTATCATCTCAGTTTCTGGGAGTCAGGAACTAGGTGCAGCTTAGCCAGTTGGTCCTAGCTCAGAGTCCCTTATGAGGTTGCAGTCGGATGTCATTCAGTGCTTTGCTCCTTTGAAGACTTGACCGAGACTGCAGGAACAGCTTCCGAGGAGACCACAGGACTGGCAAATGAGTGCTGACTGCTGGCAGGAGGCCCCTCCACAGGACTGCTTGAGCACCCTCACAACATGGCAACTGGCTCACCCCAGAGCAAATGATCCAAGAGCACAAGGTAGAGGCTGCAATTTCTTCTATGACCCAGCCTCAGAAGTAATGCTGCATCATCTCCACAATGTCCTAATGGTTCCTCAGTGCAGAAGGGAACCACACAGGAGTGTAAATGCCAGAGGGTGAGAATACTCAGGGGCCATCTTGAAGGCTGGCTCCCGCAGGATGGCCAGAATTATTAGATGGGTGAATATATACTGGGGGACACTCACCTGAAAGCATTTTACTGGTGTTGGCACCTGAACAACAAAGTTAGACTGACTGCAGCGGCCCACTCTAGTATTCTTGCCTGGGAAATCCCATGGGAGGAGGAGCCTGGCAGGTCACAAAGAGTCAGACAAGACTCAAGTGAGTTAGCACGTACACACGCACGCACCGGAGCCCGTGAGGAGCTGCAGGCAGGGCAGTGGTGAGGTCAGAGCTGTAAGCTGAGCAATGGCCTGGCTTTGGGGTGGCTGACAGGTCAGAGGTCCCCCACCCCGAGAGGCAGAGAGCTCAGCCAGGAGGCCGTTGATCTGGTCCCAGTGAGAAAATGTGAGGCTTGAGGCCAAAGAGGGAAGGTAACCTGGACAAAAGTTTGCAGAGGACTGAGTGGACCTCTGGAGACCAGAGATTTCTGGTGATGATAAAGCCAGAGTCCTGGGTGCTGCCCTGTGATGAGGGCACAGTGTGAAGAAAACAGCCCAGGATGGAGTTTCCACCTGTAGGGAAAAGCAGAAGAAAGAGCCCCAGGAAGTAGGGGTGACCTTCAGGGCCAGCTCTGGGGAATCTAAGTGCCACATTAAAGATGGTCAAGGAAAAGCGGGGCTGGGTCTCCTAATGGGGTGAGTCAGGAAGAGCGAAGTGCTTTTCTGGCAGCTGGAGGCAGAGCCCTGGGCAGCTGAGGGACAAAGAAAGGGTTGGTGGGGAGAGGGGGTGTGTGAACACTGGGAAGGAAGGATACTGATGGCCAGAGGTCCCCAGGAAGGATGTAAAGGGGATGGAAAACTAGTGCAGCAGGAAGAGGCTGCTGTATGGTTCCCTTCTGCACTGGAGGCCACTGTTAGATGGATCTGAGTTCATTTTATCTGGAAAGTGGTTTAATGCCCACCTGAGAGTCAGGTCAAGGTTAAATAAGCTCATGAGTAGAAAACCCTTAGCACAGTGGCACATACCAAGTGCTCTGTGCACTCTATTTTTATCATTGTTATTAGCAGGACAGCCAAGAGTTGCATTATCTCAGAGCCTCTGCAAGAGGGGAGAGGGGATGGCTGGTCAGCAGAGCAGGGGGTGTCTTTCCCCAAATCCCAGAGGGTATGAGCAGCTTCCCTGGGACAGCGCTGGGGTCCTGGGGTGTCATCTGAGTTAAGACAGCCCCCTTCCCTTCTGGGGAGACCTGGGTCCTGACCTCTCGGCCCTTGCCCACACCTTTCTGAGTGCTTTCAACCTGGCATTTGGAGTGGACCCAACACAGAAGGTTGGAACTGCAGCTGCCTCTCATCAGCCTGCGGGCTGCAGAGTCACATATCAAGCATCCCAGTAGAGGAGGTGATGACCAACAGGCAGAGGGGCACACAGGAGGCTCAGTGCTGACCTTCCAAAGAGGGTGACCTGTGGTCCCCTAGACCTAGCTGAGGCTGACTTGGCCTTGGGTAGAGGGGAGGCAGGAGAGGCTGGGGAGATGCGCTCCGGCTGGAAGGGCTCAGTGCCAGGAGCTCAAAATGTGACCTGAGAAGCCCACCCAAGGGCTACAGCATGCCCTCCCTGGGACACAGTCAGAGCACACCTGCCCCGCCCCTCCCCTTTCCATAGGTGGTCCTGGTCCTGGCTCCACTGGCTTTTGTGCTGGGACAGCCAGGATCCTGTGACCCAGGACTCTCTCTAGGACTCCTCCTTCCTACTTTGATTTAGAGGGTGAAAAATTTAAAACTCCAAATGCTTCCAAGTTTTACTTCACTTTCAATTTTACTCAATAACAGAAAATAGATCAAGAGGCCAAGAGCAACCATCCATACCACATTCTAGTATCGGCCAGGCAGCGTGCCAAAGGCTTTATGTGTTTTTTCCCTTTATTCCTCGCAATAATCCAGCCAGGTGGTTATCTGTCCCATTTAACAGCTAGGGAAACAGAGACCCAAAGAAGTGAAGCTCTTTGGCCAGTGACACATCTCTCATCTGAAACTCACGACCACCTCCTCCCTGGCCCTCTACTGCCCCCTATCGTACCTTCTCCACCAGGACCCTGGGCAACCTGGCCATACCCATCTTAACCGCCCTCCAAGGAAACTTTTCACAGTTTATAACATCCACCTGATGTTAATGTGGCTACATTGAGAACACAGGTTTTGCTTCCATCACTGTAATTTCATTGCAGTGGTGACAGTGAGACTTGAAACTTTTTTTTTTGTTAGGCTCATGAGTAAAAATTGGATATAACAAGGCTTTTCAATATTAGGAAAGATGAAGGAATAAGTAGCAACCTACTTGCTACATTTAACTTCTAGAGTCTTAAAGTAAATTGCTTGAGGAAATTGGATCCCAAAGATTACAGGTGGGGAATTTTTAAGTGTGTCCATATTCCACTGGTGCTCAAAGAGGCTCAACTAAAAGAATTATGGGCTGACTTACATAATAGCTGTGGATTGAGCAAAACTTCTTTTTGAAAGAGCTATCTTATTTTGAAGATTATGACTGTGGAGGAACCAAGGTGATTGGCAGTGGAAAGAATCAGTGAATTTTAAGGAATGTGAAATTCATTAAAATTTTATTGACTTAGATACTTTTGCCTATGTTATACACAATTCAAAAGAAAGAAAAAAAAAACTCTTTACACTTAAAACAAACAAAGAAACCTAAAACCCACCTGAAGGCCTCAGACCTGGCTGACTCTTCTGACCCACTTTCTACTTCTCTCTCACCCCCAACCCTGCTCCACTCCCTGACCTCCACCTGCTCAACACTACAAACTTTTTCCTACTTCACTTCCTCTCTCTACCTGGCACACTTCCCCACCCCAGACTTTGTCCGCTCTCAACTCAAAGGCTGTTCCAAGACGAGACCACCCTGACCAACCTGTGTCAACCAGCAAGGACACCCCCCCAGCAGTCACTTCCTTTCTTCAACAGAATCATCATTACCTTAAATTCCCTGAACACCCTTACTTCCCACTGTCTGTCCCCACTGAGGAGACCCAAGTTCTCTGAAGGCAGGGATACTGTGTCCGCAGCATTTCAACACTGCCTGGCACCAGGGGAGATTTGAAATAAGTGTCTGTTGAAGTAAGTAGATGGGGGTGAAGAGGACACAGGCTTTTAAAAAATAATAAATTTGGAGAAGGAAATGGCAACTCACTCCAGTGTTCTTGCCTGGAGAATCCCAGGGATGGAGGAGCCTGGGGGGCTGCCATCTATGGGGTCACACAGTCAGACACGACTGAGTGACTTAGCAGCAGAGACAGATCCAAATTAAAAGTGAACTCAGCATTGAAAAAAAAAATTAAAAGTAAATAAAAGTGGTGACGGGGGCAGGAATCAGCTTTTGAACTCATTGGAAATAAGTTCCTAATGCTGGGAAAGATTGAGGGCAGAAGAGGGCGTCAGAAGATGAGATGGTTGGACAGCATCACCGATACAACGGACATGAACTTGGGCAAACTTCCGGAGATGGTGAGGGACAGGGAGATCTGGCGTGCTTCAGTCCATGGGGTCGCAAACAATCGGACACAACTGAGCAACAACTGTGCAGGAACCCACTGTAAAGTGCTCTTTATAGATTTGGAAGAATTCATCCCAAACTGCTAACGTGCTTCTAAGGAGTGTATGGAATGAGATGGGGAAGGAACTTTTTTTAACAGTATGTATTTCTATATTTATTTCCAGTTTCATAAGATACATGTATCAGTTCTGTAATCTAGAACACAACACATGCAGAAGTAGGGGATTTTACCCCTTCTTGATAAATTCTCCTTAACTCCTAAGATACAGACGCATTACCTGCACACAACTTCCTCGGCTCACAGCTTTCTCCCTTTGGGCCCAATGGTAGAGAATGTGAGCACAGCCTCAAACCATTTGCTCCTAAGCAGAACCATGCTAAAAGAAGGGTTATTGGGAAAACGAGTGCTTCTCCATTCAAGCAAGATCTCAGAATCACCTAGGTTTCCTGAAAGGCAGACAGCTGGGCCTGGCCCCCAGGACTGGCCTCTGCTGGATACAGTGCTGCTCAGAAAACTGTGGGGCAGTCCAGAGAGGACGCTTGGTTAAAGGGTGACCTCTGGGGATCTCTGCCTCTAGCCTTGGATCCAGTCAAGGGCAGCCCCCTACCCTTCCAAACCCCTCCCATACCTACCTCCCCACCCCCATCACCTGAACACTGCCCCTGAGGGTTAGTCTTTTCCATCTAACTCTTAACTTTGTCAGGGATGGCTACAAAAACTGCCCTTTTGCACAGTTCAGGACTTAACCACCCACCTCAGCCTTCCTCTCTGGGGTCCCTGAATGAGAGACAAATGGGTAAGTGGGATCCCCCAGCAGTGCCAGCAATGGCTCATTTATGCTGTAGTTGAGGCTGGAGTAAGAGGAGCCTGTCAAGCATATGAACAGTAGCAGAAAGGAAGCTGGGAACCAGTATCCAACAGAGCATCTGAGAAGCTTCAGTTAGGACCAAAAGCCAGGAACATCTGACTCCCTAAAAGAACCACATTTTCTCCTTTGTAATATATTTTATATGTATATATATACATATATGCATGCATGAATTCTTAGTCGCTTAGTCATGTCCGACTCTTTAGGACCCCATGGACTAGTCTGCTAGGCTCCTCAGTCCATGGGATTCTCCAGGCAAGAATACTGGAGTGGGTTGCTATTAGCTTTTCCAGGGTATCTTCCCTGATCCAGGGATCAAACCAGGGTCTCCTGCATTGTAGGCAGTCTTTACTGTCTGCACCAAGAGGGAAGCCCACATACACACATATATACACATATACATACATATAATGGACCATTTTCCTTTTTGCCTTGTGTACCAGGAAGTTCAGAAATCATATTCATCCTCATAGCTAACACATCTGTTTCTATTTTTATCTTTGGTATCATATTATATTTCCCCAACCTTATTATCTGCAAAATTGCTTCAAATATCTCCTACAGAGAGGGAACAGACATAGAGAAATCAAATTAAAAAAAAAAAAGAAATCCAATGAATAATTATGCAGCATTTCTTATGGGCACACTTC
Organism: Antilocapra americana; assembly: GCA_007570785.1. Taxonomy (NCBI): domain Eukaryota; kingdom Metazoa; phylum Chordata; class Mammalia; order Artiodactyla; family Antilocapridae; genus Antilocapra; species Antilocapra americana. The sequence goes on along the minus strand of ML664177.1, from coordinate 27,758,222 downwards.
TGTGAAGGTCACTGCCAGAGCCCAGCTCTGTCCACAGCTCCATGAACATGAATGAACCGTCTTCTGTTTTTCTTTAGAGACGGACAGCAGACTCTACCCTGCCCAAGAGGGCTGAGACAGCTCAGAAGAGCGGTCAGGGCTGGGTAACGTTTGCAGGTCCTCTTCCTGGCTCTATCAGGGACCTAGGATGGAACTCCAGCCCAGCCCCACCCCGGGCCCATTCTTTGCTGGAGCCTTGATCTGCAGATTCCTCCAAGGCCCCCTTCAGGCCACTCTGTTCTGTCTGGGGGGAGGTGGGGGAGGTGAGGGGTGTGGGGGGAGAAGGATCTGACTTTACCAGACCCATCCCTATACTCCCGCCCGGTCTCCCTCCTCACCCGGGTCCCAAATAACCAGGCCACACACCGGGTTTCAAGTATCTGTCTCTTCCTTTCACTCTCTCGAAAGAAAAAATAAATAAATTGCAGAAGGCGGCAGCATTTCCAGTCTTCCCTTGGCTCCCAGACACCCGACCCCCAACCCTGCCCCCCTACCCTCCCCCCCACATTCCCACTCCCTAGACCCATCCCTCCCCATTCCCAAAAGAAAAAAGAAAAAAAAAAGAAAGAAATCCCAGGAAAAAAAAAAAAAGCCACAGTTAGACCTTCCACTCATGCAAACCAGCAAAGAAAAAAGGTGGGGGGCATGTGGAAGGCAGGGGGCCCATGGTGGAATCCCCCCACTAACCCCCCCAAAACCACCTTTGAGAAGAAAAAAATGGAAAAAAAAATGAGAAATCAAGGGACCTGGGGAGTTATGATGGGGGCAGGAGTGACCCCAGACCCTGCCTCGGGGGGAGCACGGAGACCTGCAGCCCTGCAATAGGGTGCTCCTGGAGGGGGCCCTGACTTCTGGAAAGTGTGTGGGAGGAGATGGGGGAGAGCAGGTGGCCCCCCAGTGGGTCTGTGTGTGCGTTGGGGGCGGGCAGGGACAGGGGCAAGGGGTCTTAAGGAGTCAGGGCTCGGGATCAGGAGCCCGGGGCTACCCCCCAGACCCCAGGTTCCTGGGGTTCCACAGCCCAGTTCTGGGGTGCAGGGATACATGCAGAGGAGTGTCCCCCCTCCAATGGGCTGGATCCAGTTAGAAAGGAAATAAATAAGAAGGGGTGGGAGGGAGGCTAGGGGTGGGAAGGGCTTGGGCAATTCAGTCCAGACCAAGGGCCCGGGCGGTGGAGGCAGGGTGAGTCCAGGCCAAGCCAGGGCAGGAATCAGAGTCTCTCTCGGGCAGGGACCCAGATGTAGGGGCCTGAGAGGTCCTCGATGACTCGCTTCACCTTGTGGTAGATCTCCTCAAAGCTGTCGCCCTCCACGATGGCTGGGAGCAGGGAGGGGGGTGCAGGGAGTCAGGCCCAAGGCAAAGGGCACCTTCTCCTAATTCTCCAGTCCAAGAGCCATGGGATGCATCCACCCAAATGGGATACCTTCTTCTAAACCACCCACCCTGTGGGGGCCCCTCTTTTGAATCTGAGCCAAAGGCACCTCCTGTGCTGGCAACAGACTAGCTGCAGCCTCACCTGAGAAGCATTCTGTAAATTCCTGCTCCAGCTTGGTGGCTCTGTCGAAGGCTTTGCGGGCTTGCTCCTCTGTGATCCGCTTATTAATCTCTCTGCGGAGAGTGAGAGAGACACAGACCTGAGGGTGGGTCCTGCCCTGCCTTTATCTCCTCTGTCCAGGGATATTAAGTTGCAACCACTATTTTCTTTTTAATATTTATTTGACTGCACCAAGTCTTAGATGGGGCATGTGGAATCTAGTTTCCTGAGCAGGGAATGAACATGGGCCCCCTGCATTGGAAGTACAGAGTCTTAGTCACTTGACCACCAAGGATGTCCCCACTATTTTTTTATTTAGAGCATGGAGCAAAAAATACAATTCCCAAAATCCTCTGGAGCCACAGATGGGCCCCCTCCCCATGACCCACCCCAGCCAGGTGTGGCCACTTCAGGGACCTCTCCAGAGCCTCATCCTTCTAGCTGGCAGCCCAGTGAAGGGATTCAGACTCTAACTCCCAACAGCCCTGATGCCCAGCAGGTGTGCCCCAGGGGTTGCTGGGAGTTGTAGTCCCACCTAGCCCAGGGCAGAAGAGGAGGGAAGAGGCCTAGGCTTCCCTGTGCCCTGGCCCTCTGGGTTCTAGCTCTGATTCCCCTCAAGGGCTGCTGGAGCTGCTGTCCAGGGTTCTGAGGGGAGAGCTCAACACAGAGGCCATCTGAGGCCTGGGGCTTGGTGTGGGAGAACCGAGGGGAAGCCCCCTGAGACCATACTCACAGAACATTCTCCAAGGAGCGGGGGCGGATGAAGATGGCGATAGGGTGCAGGTGGGCCGCCTGCAGCCGCCGCACGGCATTGGCTGAGACATCGAGGATGCAGTGCTTCCCCTGAGGGCAGGCAGGGTGGGTGGAGGGGGACCAGCAGGTGGTGGGAAAGGACAGACAGAGGTGGCAGGACAGGACCCACACACAGGACATGGAAAAGTAGGGGACACAAGATTGGCCAAAAGGGAAGTGAGATGGATGTCAAAAAACACGTGAGCAAAGAGAGTGGAGGCAGGAAGGGTATAGACAAACAGAGTGAAAAACGGAGAGGGACAGACGGAGAGCAAGGGATGGGCCAGCACAGGAGGGAGGAGATGGAGGGAACAGAGAGGACAGGCAGGGAAGGGACCCAAAAGATGGCACAGAGCAAGGCCAAGGGGCAGAGTCAGGCAGGTGGGGCGAGAAAAGGAAGGAGAAAGGAAGTAGGATAGAGGGAGGAGGGAGGGGAGGACAGACAGAGGACAGACAGATGGAAGAAACAAAGAGAGACAGATGGGAGGGAGGAGAGGCAGATGGAGAAAGGAGCCGTGGAGGGAAGAGGGCAGGGTGGGGGTAGCAGGGAGAGGGTGATGGCAGAGGAGTGGGAGAGGCAAGTGGAGACCCAGGGAAAGGCAAGGGAGAGGGGAGAGGGCCAAAGGGGAGCCAGCAGAAGGGAGGGACCAAGTTGTGGGGGGCAAGCCACCAAGGGCAAGGGCACGGGAAGAGAGGTGAAATGGGGCAAGGAGAGGGGGAGAGGGGACAGATGGCAGCATGGAGTTTGGGGTCAGGGACCAAGGGGGGGGGGGGGGGGGGGGGGGGACGGGGGGTGGAGCAGGGCACCAGAGAGCAGGCAGTCAGACAGAGTTGCCCAAGAGGAGAAGGTGGAGGAGCGGAGTGGAGACCCAGCAGGGAAAGAGACAGAGAGAGAAAGAGAGTTAGAGAGCTGAGGAAGGCCATGGGGGAAGGAGGAGGAGGATGGGCCGCGGCTCCTACCTGCTCTGCCACCTCTCGTACGGACTGGACGCTGGTTCCATACAGGTGGCTGTTGTACTGGCCGGCCTCGATGAACTTGTGGGCCTGAATGTCCTTCTCCATTTTCTCCCGGGATGACACAAAGTGGTAATCCCGGCCATCTATCTCGTACTCCCGCTTGGGCCGCGTCGTATCTGCCAGGAAGTCACCCCGCCCCCCAAAGATCTAACCACCATCCCTCCAGCTTCAACCCTGCCTATGGCAACCCCCCAGAGAGCCCAGCTGGTCCTCTGGGGAAGAGGGCTGCTAGGGAGACTGAGGCTAGGGGAGAGGGGCGAAGTTGCCTCCCCCAGCACCTCTGGGTTCTCCGAGTCCCCAGCATGGGACGGCCCTGGTGGACATGAGGGTGGCTGAGCAGCACCCTTGTCTGAAAACCCCTGTGTTCGGAAGTGGCTCTGCCTGCGACCCCTTGGGCCCCATCCCCACTGCCCACCCCCGCCCAAGGCCCTGCACTCACGGGGAACACAGGATCCGAACTTGTCGGGGAACTCAGAGAGGAGATCATCGTTGGCGCGGTCCTTGGTGGGCCCGAGGATAATGATGGGGCGAGCATAGTGCACTGAGGAGAGTGCTGGGGTCAGGCAGGGGCAGAGATAGCGGGAAGGCAGGGGGGAGGGGCCAGGGCACGCTGCCAGGGCTCACCTTCCATCTGTGTCACTGTCTCGTAGCTCAGAACCGAGTCTTCTCGACCTAAGAGGAGGCAGGGCATCTACAAGGGCCTTGGAGGCAGGGGACACAGGGCCCCCACCTGCCTTCTCGAGGACTCAAGAGAAGCCCAGGGCCCCTCTCCCCCGAGGTCTCCCCAAACTGACCCAACCTACCCTGTGATCCAGAGCTGGAGCCCCAGTCCTAGAGAGACAGAGCAGGCCATGCGGTCGGTCAGGAGTCCAGACCCACGAGCGCCACACACCCCTCACCTCTGCTCTTCCACCAGAGCTCCCGGCCTTCTCCACTTACCTTGGCCTTTAACCGTGACCACTCCCGTCGCTCAACCCTGAGGCATACATGGAGAGATGGGGGTAGAGAAATGCCCAGTGAGGGGCCCTCTTGCCCCCACCTCCAGGGCAGCTGAGAACTCCATCTCCCAGTGGCCCCTGAGCCCCACACTCCTAAATGAAGTGTCTGTCCCAAGGGCTGATGTGAGTCGTGGTGCCGGGGAAGGGTCAGCAGACAGATCCCCAAGAAGTCGGGGGTGGACCCATGCCCTCATTGCCTGCTGCCCACCCTGGGGCCCTTGGGAGCATCAGGGCCTGGGGCAGGAAGGCTCACCGCCGCTTGCTAGGGATAAAGCCGATGTCATCGGTCTCACTGTCGGAGTGGACCCGCCGCGCCTGCCACCACTCCTCATCGCTGGCGTCAATGACATGAAGCACATCCCCAAAGCGGAAGCTCAGGGCCTGGCTCAAGAAGCCGCAGTCCTTGGTCTTGTCATAGTCAAACAGGGCCCTGGAGGGCACGTAGCCTCCAGTCAGTCTAGTGAGGCCCGAGGCCCCCAAGACCTAGCCCCCAGGTTCTGCCTAGGGGTCTACAGACCCGCACGGCTGCTGGTGGCTCTCCCAGAGATGCCGTGGATTCTGAGGAACCCCAGAACTGTGTGGGAACCTAAAGCTCTACAACTACGAACAGCCACTTAATTCTCACTGTGTCAGGGATCAGACAGCCTACGGATCGGGGGCAATTTCGAGAGTAAGATCAAGAACAGCACCCTCCTAAGAAAGCAGCTGTCATATGCATGCACGTCACAGTCACAGGGGTAACATGGACCCAAGTCCGGCTACCCTCAGCAGTAGGGTAGCCTTAAGTGACAACTCCAGGGTCAGGACCAAGGGAAGGAATGACTGCAGAGACACCAAAGATGCTGAGCAGAGCACTAGGGCTAGAAAGATGGGAAGGGACTCCAAGATCGTCAGCATCATCTGGGAGTCAGAACCGACCAGCCCTGGGGGTCAACCGGACCCAGCAAGGAGACAAGGGCCGAGCGAGGCTCCGGTTTGAGCCAGGCATCTCAGCAGACAGCGGTGCCATTCAGGAAGAGAAACGCTGACTGGGCAGGACAGAGAGCACGTGTGCACGGGAGAAGAGGTGAGCTAGCTTTGGGACCTGCTGAGTGTGAACACCTATGAGACAACCCCAGGGATATGTCCAGAAAGCAGATGGCTGGAACTGCAAGTCTGAACCATGGGGAAGAGGTCAGGCCTGGGCTGACTGCTCTGAGAGACACTGGCAGAGCGAGCGACAGGGGAGCTGTGTGAGTGGACCAGGAGCCCAGAGGGAGGAAAAGGAAGAAGCTTGAACAAAGCGCCTGTACCTGGGGTAGACAAGAAAGAGGAGCCAGTGGGAGAAGGAGCTCTAAGAAGGTAGCAAAATGCCACCTGGGAGACAGGATCAGCTTGGAGAGACCGGTGGTCCACTTCCCCTGGAATGTGTTATCCCAGGAGGCTGGGTGATATTCCAAAAGTCTAGAGGCCCCCTGCTCTGCCAGGCATTAACCTTTGAGTTACCAGACTGAGGGGCAGCTAGGGGTTCCAGTGGAGGTGCCAGGGTGACTAGGGGCTAGGAAGCAGTGGGGATCACTGTGGCTGAGGCTGTTTTCTAGTTGCTATGGAGTGTTTCTCAATGCTAACCTATGTGTCTCCAGCCCTGGTGTGGGAGTCCGGACAGGAGCCAGGCAAGATTGAAGAGGGAGAGCTGGCTGGGGGACAAGGGGCCATGGAATGAAGAGGGGCCCAGCCAGGAAGCATCCAACCTGATATAGAAACCCCTTTTGGGGTTGCTCCGCAAGGAGGCAGTCCCTGAACCCAGGCTGCTGTTCATGAGCTGTTCCCGAAGATCGTGGATCTTGGCCTCGAACCGGCTGTACTCTGAGGAAGGACAAGAAGGTTCCTGAGCTCTGGCCCCTCCCTACTGTCAGCCTCTCCCCTCCCCCTCCCCCAAACTCTGCAGAAGCAGGAGACAGAGTTCTTAGCACCATCTGAGAGGGGGAGCTTTAGGCTTGGTTATTCCTGTTTAGTTACTCAGCTGTGTCTGACTCTTTGCAAACCCATGGACTGTAGCCCACCAGGCTCCTCTGTCCATGGGATTTCCCAGGCAAGAATCCTGGAGTGGGTAGCCATTTCCTTCTCCAGGGGAATCTTCCTGACCCAGGGATTGAACCCATGTCTCGGGCCCAGTACCTTCGGGTTTATACTGAGCGATGATCGTGACTGTCTGACCCGCGTTCTTCAGGGCGATGGCAGCCTGCTCATGGCTGGCATTGCGGAGGTCAACGCCATTGACCTAGAGAGAGTGGGGAGAGCTTGAGTCACTGGTGATGGGGACTGGGCTCCAGCCTACATGAGCCCCAGCTGGAGGGGAGGGAGTGGTAGGGGGAGGGGCTGGCCTTCCCTTACCGAGAGGATCTGGTCCCCCTTCCGCAGCTCCCCACTGAGGTCTGCAGGGCCGCCTGCCAGGATGAAGGAGATGAAGATGCCTTCACCATCCTCACCACCCACGATGTTGAAGCCCAGGCCCGTGGAGCCCCGGTGGATCACAATCCGCCTCGGTTCTCGGGGGACGTCTTCCTCCCCGAGCAGGTCCTTGGCCACAGGGGAGTAGCGCCGAGGGGAGGTGGGGGTCATGGCGGTGGGGTAGTCGGTGCCCAGGTAGCTGCTATGACTGATCTCATTGTCCAGGTGCTGGGAATAAGCTGAAGGAAGACATGGGTGGAAGGACGGATGCAATGGAAAATGCACGGAGGGAGACAGTGCTTACCACCCCAGCTCCTCCCGAGGAAAGCAGCAGAGCCAGGCTCAGTGGAAGGGGATGTCACTGTGCCAGAGAAAGGAGGCTAGGGTGTACAGGGGACATTTGGTCACAGCAATGTCAGAGGGCAGGAATTCAAAGGTCATGGTAGGGGTGGGTTCTCCTAGGGGCAAGTGGATCTGAAGGGTACATGACCTAGGTATGCCAGGTGTATGGAGCCAAAGGGAATATTAATATCAGGCTTTGGGGGTTTTTGCTTGGTTGAACGATCTCTCCTATCATCTATAAAATTCCTCTTGCTTTGTTTCCCCTGCTTCCTGGTCACTCATTTGGTGAGAAAACTAGGTCATTTGTCTAGCTAGTAGAATTTCCCACCTTCTTCTAGGAAATAGTGGGAAACCCTAACAAATCTGTAGATCACTGCTTACATCCCTGCCCTGCATCTCCTGTCAAGTGGTCACTTGTATAGAGACTCAAGTTCAATTTTTGACAGAAGTTATTTCCTAGATGCTGCTGTGTACTTTCTGCATCATGACAGAACGCAACGTCAGGTTGTGTTTTTTGAGATACAAATCTGTGGGTTGGGGTGTTGTCAGCCTGATCCATCCATTATAATAAAGCTCACACTAGCCTCTCACCTAAGAGTTTCAGCAGCCACTGACCATCACCGCCTGGACTTGACAGTTCACTGAGAATGGCAAATAGTGCCCATGTATATATATATGTATATTTTTTTTTTTGAGGGAGGAACATTTATTAGTGAGAATTTGTCTGTAAAAAAGAAGGTTCCCAAGTCAACCACCGGTTACTCTACAGTGCAATATGCATAGGAAAAGAGAATAAATGCTTGACTCTTTCCCTTTGCTTGCCAGTATTCAGAATGTACATGTTCCCTAGCATCTTCCAAAGGTACCTAGTTGTTTCGAAGTATCCTTATAATCCTGTAGATTTTAAAATATTTACTGAGTTTTGGTTGAATGGCCAGTTTCAATCTGGCTTCTGTGTCTTTGACACAACCCTTGAATATCTTCCTTGCTTTCTTCTTTTTTTAAAGGTTTAAAAGGTAACTTGTTCTTTTAATGCTTTTGCTAGAAAATGGGAAAGTTCCCAAGTGAAAACTTGGTGGCTCAGATGGTAAAGAATCCACCTGCAATACAGGAGACCTGGGTCCGATCCCTGGGTCAGGAAGATCCCCTGGAGTAGGGCACGGCAACCCACTCCAGTATTCAAGCCTGGAGAATTCCACAGACAGAGGAGCCTGATGGGCCACAGTCCATGGGGTCGAAAAGAGTTTTGCTAATATGAAAGATGTTACAAGTTCATATTACACATTCCTTGCTCAAGACTTAGATCTGGCCCTTTCTCCAAGGAGCCAAGATTCCCTCTGTTAGGTTATGGTGTCTAGAAACAAGACTGTGTGATTTTAATACGGTCTTACAGCATGATTTCAGATTTGGATGAAGTAGTCACATTTCATTATTCTTTTCCAAAAATTTCTTAGCTCTTCTCCCAAATGTAATTTTCCAGTTGGGGGTGGGGGGTGAACATTAACATTCTGATGAGGATTGCATAAAATTAGAGAAAAACTTGGAGAGGATTGAGATCTTTAGCATATTATGTTTTTTGCATCAGGAAACATGCTGTGACTTTCCAGTTCTTTCGTGTTCTTTTACGCCCTTTGGTAAAGTTTCATCATTTACCTGATATAAATCTGACACAGGTCATTTACTGATATAAATTTGCTCTCTGGTCAAGTTTATTTTTCTAAGAATTTTTTTTAGAGACGCTTTTAATGTGAACCATTTTTAAAGTCTTTATTGAATTTGTTACAATATTGCTTCTGCTTTATGTTTTCGTTTTTTTGGCTGAGAAGCATATGGAATCATAGATCCCTGACCAGGAATTGAACTCATACTCTGCATTGGAAGGTGAAGTCTGAACTACTGGGCCACCAGGGAAGTCCTCTAAGAATTTTATAGAGCTTTTTTCCTATGGCAAAAAGGATCTTTTACCCATTATATTTTCTTATTGCTGGGAAGTTACTAGTTCTTGCTTTTTATCTTACATATGGCCACATTCTTAACCCTACCTATTATTTTTAAGGTTTTCATTTAATTCACTTAGATTTTAATCTAGATGGACAAAAGTATAATTTACAAATAAGGATAAGTCTGTTTCTCCCCATTGAAATGTAACATTTATTTATTCTTTTTTCTCTTGCTACCCTGCCTGAAATCTTTACAGCAGTGATTCACAAGAAGCGTAACTTTGCACCCCTCCTCACCCCCCAGGGGACATTTGGCAAAGTCTAAAGACATTTTTGCTTGTTCTCACTGGAGGAGAAGGGTACCATAGTCATCTGATAGAGCCCAGGGCTGCTGTTAAACATACTACAGCGCACAGAACAACGCCCCCCGACGACAAAGAATTGTCAAGTGTCCTAATGTTAAGAAATCCTGCTCTAAAGCAATGTGGACTAACAGTAGCAGGAGGCTTCCTTGCCTGGTTCCTAACTTAATGGACACACAGATAGGATTTTATCATTACAATATGTTCATTGTTGATTTCTAATAACACTTTTCAATCATGTTAAGGAAAACTCCTCTGTTCCTATAGTATACTAAGTTTCCCTCTCAGGATAGGATGTTGAATTTCATCAAATGCCTTTCCCACATCTGTTTGAAATGAACTTACTGTTTTTTCTACTTTTTTTTTTTTTTGCCACACCACATGGCAGGTGGGATCTTAGCTCCCCAATGACCAGGGATCAGGGATTGAACTCTTGCCCCCTGCAGTGGAAGCAAGGAGTCTTAACTGCTGGACTGCCAAAGAAGTCCCTCCCTCCCTTAACTTTTTAAATACAATGACTCATACTTAGAGGTTTCATAATATGGAAACACCTTTAACTCCCTGAAATAAACCCAACTGTGTGACAATGTTACTCCCTTAATACGCTACAGTGTTTGTTTTGCAACTATGTTATTAGAAACTTTTATATCTCTGTTCAGAAGCAAAATTAACCTATACTTTCCTCTTTTTTTTGGCTGAACCATGGGGTTGCAGGATCTTAGTTCCCTGACCAAGGACTGAATCCAGGCCACAGCAATGAAAGCCTGGAATCCTAACCACTAGGTCACCAGGGAGCTCCCTACTTTCTTACATTATCCTTGTGACCATTTTCAAAATGAAATGTGAAACCATTTTTAAAATGAAATGTGAAACGTTTTGTCTTTCCCCTATGCTCAGAAAAAGCATAAGAATTACCTATTCCTGGAGGATTTGATAAAATTAGCCATAAAACCATCTAGTGCCTTCTATGGAAGATACTATTGACAATCTTTTCTAGTTTCTTGATGGTGACCAATTTTCCGTCTATTCTCCAACCAAAGAAAATGACAGAGGTTGTGGCCAGTTCAGGGGAAGGATCTGAAGAGGTAGGGTCAATGGGGATGTCATGGGGTGACTGGTGGGGGTTATGGGGAGCTCCGGGGTTTGGAGGGCTCTCACAGGTTGTGATGTCTGGGGGAGCATAGCTGTCACTCAGGTAGGCATTGCTGGGCTTGGCCACCTTTAGGTAGACCACATCATACGTGTTCTTCAGGGCTGCCACGGCATCCTCATGCATGACATCCTCCAGCCCCACGCTGTTGACCTGGGGCCAAGGGAAGCAGAATTCAGACGGAACCGGAAACAACCTCAAGATAGACGTGCTGAGAGCAAGCCCATCAGGAAGCCTGGGTAGGCACCAGGCCAGCAGGCAAGACCCAGGTGTGGGCTAGAAAAATGATGGGGGTCCCCACTCACCGCTAGGATCTTGTCTCCAATTTGTAACCTCCCGTCCTTGTGGGCGGCACCCCCTTCAATAATCTTGGTCACATAGATGCTGTTATCTCCAGGAATATGTTGGTTCCCAACACCTCCGGCAATGCTGAAGCCAAGACCTGGGCGGAGGGGAGGGCAGAGGTGAGTCTCCAGGTCCCCTGGGGCAGAGGACAGTGGGAGGGGTGTGGCAACCTAACTGGCAACCTAACTGGGTCACTACCTTTAGGCCCCTTGATGAGCTTGATCTCCATGAGTTTCTCAGCTGGGGGCTTCCGGCGCATGACGTAGAGGCGGACAATAGAGCCTGCCTCTTTGAGGGCCTCTACAGCTGCTGAGTGGGTCACCTCCCGCACGTCCACTTCATTGACAAACAAGATGCTATCGTTGACCCTGAGGGCAGCAAGGTGGGCCTGAGCCAGGAGCTTCCTGCGGCCCTGGTCCTCCCTTTCAAGGGAGCCAGCATCCTAACCCATCTCCTCTCCCCACCTGAGACGGCCATCCTGGGCTGCAGCCCCACCGGGGATGATCTTGGTGATGAAGATGGAAGGGTCATCGCCGATGTGGGGGTTATCAGTGCCACCTGCGATGCTGAAGCCCAGACCTGAGTTACCCTGGGCAGAAGAAGGGGAAGAGGGTCAGTTCCCCTCACCGCCTACTCTAGACCGGGCAAGAGAGGAGGGGAGAGGGTTGGGGAGCTGTGACCAGAGCAGGAAGGGACAGGGTTAAAAGGCTGGCCACTGAGAAAACACAGGTACAGAGAAAAACACAGACAGGGGGCAAGGGGGGAGGACCTGGGCTCCTTGCAGGAGCCTGCTCACCCTTTCCAATGTGATCTCCTCGTATTCCATTTCCCCCTCTGTCCCGTTCACCTGCAACTCCAGCACGGGCCAGAAACACAAAAGCCATGAGACAGACTTCCTGCCTGAGCACCTGACCCTAACCTGCTGCTGGGACCTGGCCTTCTCTCCTCCCTTCTGTAAAAGCCCCAAAATCTAAACAACTCACATATCCCGGGGCTTCTAGGGTATCTGTATTGACAATCACAGGGGGAGAATTGGCCTGCAAGGGAAAAAAGGAGATGAAAAGCTGCCTGAGCCTTGGCTCAAGAGGGAGCCGGTAACCAAGAGATCCTCCCACCATGGCTACCCTCTCAGCCTCTTAACCTGGCCTGCTCTGTTCCCCTCGACTTCCTGAAGGACCCAGCCTTGATCCACGTTACAAACACACAGGTACACGTGTTGGCCCCAACTCTGCCCAGCCCAGGCCCCCTGCATGTGGAAGGAGGTGTTTGAGAAGCAGGAAGAGAGAGACAGCCAGATGGGGGAGCAGCAGATGGTATAGAGCCGGGAGGGGGGGGCAGGCTGTGGGGGGAGCTTCTCACCGGATGTAACACCAGAGTGCTACATGCCTTATGTACTACACACACACCACAGGGCTCCTGCCCACTAGGTCCTACCCCATCCCTGTCCCTATCTACTCACCTACACCCAGATCTTTTCATAACCCTCCCTCAGACTTGCCCCTCATTTTCACACACATGTGCCCTAAACCCTGGGCCCCTGGAATCCGGGGTTCCCCAAGATGCAGGCCCCACCCTCCTCCTCGCCCACCCACCATTCAATCTACTCCTTCCTCTAGGGATCCTGTTGCCAAGCAACGGTATCTAAGCCCAGCCAAGGCCTGGGGAGACCCACCTCCTGGAGGCCCTGTCGCCAGGACAACGGGAGGCGGAGATGGGGCGTGGCCTAAGAGCGACCAGATTCCCAAAGGCAGAATCTGGTCCGCTAGCCCCGCCTCTCCTGCTCTGGACCCCGCCCTCCAGGTAGCCCGGCAGAAAGCAGTCCAGGCTGAAGAGGTTTGAGGGCGCAGCGCCTCCTGAATAACCTTCCTTCCTCCCTCCCCTACGCCCCTCACCCTATGCAGTGGAAAGAACGTCAGGAAAGGGAGTGGTGAAAGACATCCGGGTCCTAGCCTCTCATTACTCTTACCCCCACCCCTGCCCTATTTCATCTGGGAAAGGGTTAAAGTGGGGTGTGACCAGGTCCCTGACGTCAGTCGCCTCGACACAGCAGGGTCTCTAGATTCTAGGGCAGGGTTGCTTAAGGCCGGTCCTAGGGGCTTCCCCAGTTGCCAGGGCAACGGAAGCCACGTTTCCATAGCAATGGGGAAAGGCAGCCTCCTTCCGGGGTCCCCAACCTGTCTCCTCCTTAAACAAATATTTATCTGGAGCCTACCAAGCGCGAGGCACTCATCAAGGATTCCCCAGACTCCTCGCTCTCTCCTTCCCAAGGGGTCTTTCCTCTCTCCTACTATATGTCAGTACTACGTATTTTCAAGCTCCGTAATAGATTTCATACCCATAAATCTGTTAAATCCATCCTCTGACCCTTCAAATCTCAGCAAATGCTACTGTCCAGCCAATAGCCACTGACTGCCAACATCCTATCTGCATGTCCATCCTCTGTCCCACAGACTGTCAATTGCCATCCCCATCCTTACCCTAGACCTTCCTGCCCCAGGCTCCATCTTTTATCCCCAACAACCTTCATCTCATCTGTGTAGCTGTATATGAAAACTCTCTCCACCCGACCCGATATCTTCCAACCCCAGCCTCCATTCTCCATCCACTTCGCCGCCCCGTGCCCCTGTCCAGGCTCATCTGGCATCAGTCTCCTGCTCTTATCCTCCATTCTAACTTATGATTCCTCAGAGAGATCACCACCACTCTCCCTTACTTCATTCTCTGACCCTCAAGATTCTATACCCAATCACAGTCCTTCATTCTCAACCCTCTGAAAACTGAGCCTTCTCCTATCCCCCAGCTCAGGCCTTGTCGTGGGTCCTGCTTCCCATACCCAAGCCTCCAGCACTCACTTCCCTCTGCTTCCTGGGCGCAGATTCCAAGTCTCCCTACCTCTGTATGACCACCTTGGCTCCTCTTCCCCTTCCCTGGGGACTGAATGGTCCCATCTTGAGGGAAAAAAAAACATCTCTAGTCTCTTTCCTTAGTCCTTGCAGTCCCCACCATGCCACAGGAATCCTCTGCACCCATCTCCTCCTCTCCTTGCCCCCCATCAGCTCAGCCTCCTCCCTGATTCCACATCTCATCCTTGCCTGTCTGCTGGCCTAGGACCTCTCACCTTCCTCTTGTCTCTCCACTTTTCTACCTGCACGAAAATGGTATTTCCCTCTCCTACCACCTCCTTCTTACCCCAGAACCTACTGCTGCCCAGCCTCTGCCTCCTTATTCCCAGGCACAGGAACTCAGGAACCTCCTCTCCATCTTCTTGGTGAAATGTCAACAACCTCCCCCTTCCCGGGACATCCCACAAAATCCTAGAATCTTACCCCTGACCCCAGCGTTCCCCCGAATTTCACAGCCAGCCTGGTACACTCCATTCCTCCCAGCCTACACCCCCAGAAGAGGAGACTGAGGGGGAAGAAGATGGGAAGTGGCCTGGAGAATGGAAGATCTCAAAAACAGGGCCTCCCCAGGACTGGAGAAGGGAAAACATACTGTGAGCATAGAAGAGAAGGGGAAACAGGTGGTGGTGAATAATAATGGGGGGGAGCACAGAAAGATATCTGCATGAAGGTAAGAGTCCAAGAGGAGGAGAGAGAGAAGGCATAAGAGGAAAGGACAGAAGTGATGAGTAGGGAAGGGGGTTAACACGGAGAAAGGGGGCCTGCTGACCCAGGCAGAGGACTCATCCTGGCCAGAGAGCCTGAGCTGGGGATCCGGGAGAGGGAAAAGGAGAATGCGTGGGAGGAAGAGCGAGACAGCATCCAGCATCAGCCAGCAGAGAGAGAAAGGCAGCGAGAAGGGAGGGCACAGGAGGGGTGCAAAGGCCGAGGCAGGGGACAGAGACAGAAACGCCGGGCAACCAGAAATCTCAGGCCAGACAGATGGAAAGGGCTGGAGAGCCAGGCCCAGAGGCCGGAAGTGGGGGGGTGGGGGAGGCAGCGAAGGGCCAAGAGCAAATGAGGGCAGCAGGAGTTCTGAACAGAGCTCTGGACACAGAAAATGGAAACGGAGGTGGGGGTGTGTGAAGGAATGAAGAGAGCCTAGGCGCGGGGAGCATCCTGGGGAACGCACGCATCTCAACGCACGTGTGCGCACAAACGCAGACACACAGGCAGACACACAAGGGCTGTAAACTCTACACCCTCTCCCACTTGCCTGGCCTCTGTTTCTCCTCTTTGGGAACCAGGTGTTTCCAAAGCCCCCAACGCCCCCTCCCCTGGCCCCAGGAGCCCAAGCCCAGCCCCCCAGCCTCAGCCGCCCCCCACCTCCGGCTCTCGCCCTACCGGGCCTTGGGGGTAGTTGTAGCTCCGTGGCTCCAAGGGCTGCACTGGGGAGGGGGCCGCCTGAGTCTCCTACCTTGAGGGGGGAGAAGTGGGCGTGGCCCACGACCCCTTGGACGGCCTCGAGGTGGGACAAGTTCCTCTCCGCCACGTGCACCAGCTCGGGGGCGTTTACCTGGTTGGGGAGGTGGGCCGGGCTGTGCTCCAGAGGGGGCGTGTCTTCATCTTGGTAGCGGTATTTCTGGGGACGGGGACGGAGGCGTCACGGGGGCGGCCCAGCGCCGGGCTCCCGGCGGCCCTCCCCGGCGTGCCTCCGCTCCCCAGCCAGTGCAGTGCGGAAGGCCCTGGGGCTTGACCAGCTCCTCCCCCTCCCTGTCCTCCAGCCCATTGGCTCCCCTCTCTCCACCCTCCCCACAGCCCCCTCTCCCGCCAGGCCCTGGGCACCTCTCCTCTCTTCCCAAATCCGCACCCTCCCCGCAACTCTTCTAGTTCCCAGCCTAGGACCCCCCGCCTTCTCCCCAGCACACCCCTCCTCTGAAGTCCGTTTCTTCACGCCTTTCCCAGAGCTCCAGCCCCTCGGCCACGTGCACCCCTCCCCTTCTCTTCCTCCATGCCCAGCATTTTTGCTTCCCTCATCAGCTTCCCCCGACTTCCTCTTTACCTTAAGCCCATTCCCCATGTTGTAACCTCCCTCCTTCGAGTTGCTTCTCCCATTCTGTACTCCATCCCACCCCGCTCCACCCTCCTTGCCTCAGTCTCCCTACTGCATCCTCTGCCCCTGGAGGGAATCCCTCCCTAGCACGTTGCATGGCCCGGCCAGGGACCGCAGTCAATCCCTTCAACTAGCAGGTACTTGGCATCAGCCCCCCTGGCAGGACAAAGCTAAACCGGTCCAGCTGGCCTTGCTGCTGGTTCCCAAGTCTTCAGCAAGGGGGCCCCAGGACTCCCCCCACCTCTACAAATGCCCAGAGGCCAGCCAGCTAATCGGATATACTAGAAGAAGGGGGAGGTGGGGGAGGAACAGAGATGGTGGGGGAGGAACAGAGATGGTAGGGCTCAGAAAGGGGGCAGGAAGGATGCCAGCTTCCAGGTTTGATGACTGTGGAAGTGGGTAGAACCTCAGAGTAAATTCCTGGTCTCCCTTTGGCCTTTAGGAGTGAAAGACCCAACCTGACCCCTGATTCCCCTTCCTGACTCACTGCGTACCATCTCAAGGGCCTCTCTTAGTAGCTTAATATGGACACCAGGACACCAGCAAATGAGATTAATGGAGGGACCAGAAAGAGGAGGGCAGCTGGAGACAGTAATGAACGGTAGTGCCTCCGCCCCCCACAGAAGCAAACCCTCCCCAAGGCCAGGTTCTATGGAGGGAGGGGGGGTTACCATATGCAGGGCTCTCTCAGAGACTGGAGAAGACAGAACACGCTCCCCAGTACACATAAGTAAAAAGAGAAGGCAAGATTTCCCTCTCAAAAAAAGTATCTGAGAAGCTGAGAGGACCCCAACATTTGGAGGACAACAGTTACAAGATCAAAACTGGAGGAAGCTTATCAAGGTCAATGCCTGACATAGAGTATGATTCTGAAAATTCTGAGGATGAGGAACCAAGGCTGAGGATGTAGTCAGCCATGGTTAAGGATAAAGTAAGAGAATAGGAAGAGGAAAATGGTCCATTAAGACTTTCCAATCCAGAGCACAGAGACAGCTGAGATCAAGGAGCACCTTGATATATTTTTTTTAAGGCTGCACCATTGGGCATGCAGGACCTTAGTTCCCTGATCAGGGATCAAATCCATGCCCCCTGCAGTGGAAGTGTGGAGTCATAACCACTGGACCCTGCCAGGGAAGTCCCACCTTGATATGTTTGAAGTCTCAAAGAAAGAAAAGGGGCTTAACAAGGTACACTTTGTTTTCTGGCCTTGGCAACAAACTTGGAGAAAGAACTCCTAGCTCCCTCCAGGTTTTCATACCAAGAACACAAAAAGTGGAGAAGGGAAGTTAGGGGAAGTAGAAACTAAATAAACCTTCTCCAAGCTGGGCCCTCTTGGGTAACAGAATTCAATGAACTCAAAGAGGCTGTCGTGCCACATTCTGGAAAGGTGGTCTTCGGCCTGGATAGTGCAAGAGCTGAGGGACAGAGCCCCAAAACTGGAGGGGCCAGGGAGGGAAGAAGGAGACGAGGAGACTGCTCTCTTCTCTCTTCACAAAGCTCCCAATTCCCTGAGTGACAATTGAGGCAGGGCCAAGGGTTGCAGCTTCAAGTTTTTGGAGTTTGGGATGGGGCAGGAAGGGTTTGAGCCCAAAGCCCCTCCATCTTCACCCCACTTCACAGAGAAAATTCCTGAATCCCGATGAAGAAATGTCAGGGTGCACACAATGAAAATGGAATCGTGGAAAGGGAAATTTCATTGTTTATTCTAAATAGGAGATGAGAGAAAATGTGTAGCACACTGAGACTGCAGACACCTCTCCTTTCCCTACCCCCGTGGGGGGCAGGGTGTCTGGGACTGAGAAAAAGGCTCCTCCTGATCTGGTGACAATGTCAGGGAAATGGGAAACAAGGAATGAATACCAGAGTTTGCAGAATGTGGCTGAAAGAGGTTAGGGCCTGTGTTCAGTCCCTGGAAATTTTTAACTGTAAATGTAGTAAGGAAAAACCTCTGGAGAGGTGGGGGTGGGAGAGTCATTAGGAAACTGCAAACTGAGAGGTGGGGGTTGAGGTTAGCACCTCTCATCCCAGACTAAAGGACTACTAACGCAAGGCAGGCTAGGAAGGAGGGTCGTCCCCTCTTTTAGAGTACGGGGGCTCAGGGCCATGACCAGCGACAGCTCCAGTGCAATTGGGATCAAGTCTGAACCCCGAATATATTAAGGTACAGGTAATATTATTAAGGCACAGGCATAGTATAAGTCAAAGGCCTGGGGTCGCTGTTGCTCTTTTCCCTTTGTCCCCCTCTTCACCGCCCCAGTTGCAAGAATGACCTGGAACGGAGGCTTGCACCCCCAGAATAGAGGGTTGTGAGTGAAAGTGAATGATCATAGGAGGGGCGACCCACTGCGCCTGTCTGAGAGACACTGCCACCCAGAGACCCCGCCAAGCAGAAGGAAGAGCGACAGCACTTGAAGCTTGCACCCCGAGATTTGGGGGGTCCGGAAAGAGGGGAGCGGGGCCGGAGCCCGTACCGCGGCACGTACCACGCAGAGACACATGGAGGCGAATCTGTTCCGAGCCGACATGGAGAAGGGGAGAGGGATTGAGGGGAGGGGATGGGTGGGAGAGCAAGGGTCCCAGGGTTGGGGAGGGGGGAGGGGCAGAGGGGCGGGGGCTGCGGCGGCCGCGGCGACTGGAGGCTGCGGCCGGAGTGGGGGGGGGGGTGACGGCGCCTGCGCAGTGCGGGAGAGCGTCACGTTGGGAAAGAAGGGGTGCGGGGAGACCCTCTTAGCCATCAACTTCCCTGGTTCCAGCTGTTTCTCTGTGAACTTCACCGTGCACAGTATACTCCTATTCATTCACAAATACAGACATTCCTAAAATTACCAATTTATCGCTATGGTTCTCTGGGATCCCTTATGCTATCTAATCTCCCACCCCTAAAATCACCAAGCCCCTATTACAAAACCTCCCTGGATTCTCAGGGTGCAAGGAAGGAACCAGCACTTCTTCCTCACGTCAGAAGGACCCTCAAGGGATCTAAACTGCCTCCCGCAATCCTCTCCCCGCAACCTCCTCAATGATTGTTAATGTAGACAACATCCCCACAGATGTCAAGACGTCTCCTATTCTAATCACCAGTAAAGCCCCACATGATAGCCAGACAACGTTTTCCAAGAGTTGAAGGACCACAGATCCTGTTCTGCCCTCAAATTAATCTACCCTTTAAATCATCCCTTTTAAAATTATCTCTGTTCCCCTACTCTGCTAACAAAGACCTTGAAATTAGTGCAGCTATTACTCTTGTTCTAACACGTAAACATCCAAGTAACCAGTCCTCAAATGCATTTAGGGACCCCTCTCCAAATCCTTGAACCTAACGAGATACTTTTTTAACATACCATGCCCCAGTACCACTAGATCCCATTTCAGGGAATACTTAAGGGACCTTAAAGTTGACCTTCTGAATTCAGTTGCAACCTCTTCAGTTTATTACCAGACTTTTAGATTAAGAGATATTTCTCTAATCCTTTTCTGTACTCTTTAAATGTATACATTATTCCCTTTTCTGGCTGCCCTCCCCTACATCTCAACATTTCCCCCGCCATGATTCTGAATTTCAACTTTGTTGGAAGATTACTCCCAAATATATCTATCTCCCCCACACCTACGTCTCAAAAAATATTTACCAAAATAAGATCTGGCCTGCAATTTCCAGTGACCCACAAATCTCCCGTAACACCCCAAAATGACTGCCTCAGATCTCTTCCATTTGGTCCCAAACTGAACCTGAAAGCATCTCTTCTAAATATTCTCCCATTGAACTCCCACCTTTCCAACTCAAAGCCCAGCGAGCAATCTCCTAAAATCTGCTTCTCAGGCTTTTCTAAAAATGCCCACAAATGGCAGAGAGGATGGATTTCCCTAGAACCTGACCCATTCCCCCTCTCTTCCCGTTGACTGGAACCTGTTAGATACGCCCCCACGATGACCCCCAAGGCCCTATCTTCCTTCATATCTGGATAGAATGCTTGTATCCTCTGAGGGAGCCAGTGCGGAAGGGGCTGAACTGGAAATTCCTTACAGAAAAGAAAATGCACAGGCCCTAGTTCTCCACCAGTGGGCGCTATGGCCACTAAGACCCTCTCCCATCCCCCATTTCCTTTTTCCCTCCATTTTCCGTTTCCCTGTTGCGTGGCAACACAGCAATCAAGGACTTTGCAGTCGCCTAGCAACCGTCTCCCTGGAACACAGCGTTGAGGTAGGAGGTTGTGCTCTGATGAAATCTTAACAGTCCTCCATCTTAGGAAAACTGAGACGTCAGATCGCCCAACCCCCGGATTCTCCTTTCCAAAGACCCCTGCTTCCCGTAGTTTCTTGGACAACAAGCCCCTCAAACCCTGTCTCCTCTTTGCACATGGGACCACGCCACGCCCCTGCCGGGTCAGCCCCGCCCTCATTTACCCAGTCCTAAGGCCCCACCCCTTTCTGAGGTTGTTTGCCCGCCTCCCGTGTTAGAGTAAGCCAGACCCCGCCCACCTGCCTCAAGGAGACCACGCCTGCGTCCACTTCCCGCCCATTCGCTCCCCCGGCCTCGCCCACATTGCCCCTCCGCCACGCCCCAATCGGCCAATGAATGAGGCCGTAGGCCACACTGCCCCGCCCCCGACACCTTAGCTTTGCCCAATAAGGACCACCCAGAGGGTTTAACCGCTTCGCCTCCGGGACTCTAGCCAAATACCCCCGGTCTTTCCTCACTTTTCTCCCTCCCCCACTTGTTCTGCTCCGCCCTCCACCACCCTCGCCGGGCCCTCCGGTCCGCCACGCAACTTCAGTCGTCGCCAGTTACCATAGCAACGGCGGCAGCAGCGCGGGGAGTAGGGGGAGGGACGGGGGCGGAGTGGGAGAAAGAGATGCTCAGAGACACCGGCAGAGAACGAGGCACAGAGTAAGATTAAGTGATAGCTATGCGGCAGAGTTATCGCAAGGCACAGGGCCTGGCACATAGTAGGCATTCAATAAATATTCCTTAAGTTACTGCGGCAGAAATCTAAATATAGGCGATGAAAGATGGAGGAATCAGATGTAGCTGGGAAGCTCAACGGCGGCAAAGCATGAGCACCCTCTACCCCACCCAGCATTCTGGGGGGACAAGTGCCATGTGCCCCCCCTGCTGGCTCTTCCAAAGCTAACCCTCCGCTGCCCTGGATAGATATGAACCACAACTCCCAAGAGCCCCAGGGGCAGCAACACTCTAACATTGACGGTTCTCCTGCCTCAAAGCCTTATGGGACTTGGAGTCCCCTCCATCCCGATACTGACAAGTTTTCCGGCCAAGGAATGTGGCAAGCCTGGGTCTCCACGCCTCTGTAAAACCCCAAAATGCATGATTCTCTCTGCGCAAGACTCTTTCCTTCGGGGATGCTCAACCCTGGGCTCCATCGAAGCAGGATTCTTGATGGGAGATGAATAAACCCACCCTCCCAGAATAGCTACCAATGCAGACAAGGCCCTCACCCTCCCTCTCATATGTGCGGTTCACGTGTTGGAAGCAGAGCCCACACATTCCAACTGGCTTTCTGTGTACACCTGCACATAAGGGACCATAGCCAGAAAGCCTAAGGCTAAGGGGCAGACTAAGGGCAGGAGCCAAGAGGAACTGAGGCTCAGACAGACCTTAAAGGAGAGAAGGCCAGAGAAAGTGAGGCACAAAAATCCACTGTAACTACAAGAGATGGGAAGAAGAGGCAATATGGGAGAAAGCCCAAAGCCCACAGAATGGAGGATAAGCAAGTAGCCCTCAAGAGAGGGTAGGGACTTGGACCTAAATGTCCTCAGCCTTCAGTCTCCTCCAACCATGCTCAGACATGCACAACACATGTGTAGATGCATATGTATACATGTATGTGAGTCTGTGGCAGGGAACATGTGTGTCCTCAGCTCCCTGCCCTGAGAATCTGCAGTTCCCACTAAATATAACCCCCTCCCCAGCCTGTGACTCACCCAGACCCCGCCTCCCCGGCCCCCACTTCCTGTCCCACCCCCCAACCCCCAGCTGCCTGCCACCGGCCCAAGCCTCCTTCCACACACCAGGCTTCCAGCTTTCCAGTCCCAGAGTCTTAGAGCCAAGACCCAGGTATTCTGCAGCCCACCAGAAGCTTGCCAGTGTTCCCCATCCCGGAGTTCCTGCACTTGGCAGGCTCATAGGGACACCCTTGTACAGATCTTCACTGCTGCCTGCCCGGCCCTCCTCCTACACCTTTTCACCCTAGTAATTTTAAATCCAGGTGTCCTCCCCCACCTTGATCCCAAGGGTCAGAGGTAACAAGAACATTCCCTTCCATCTGCTCATCTCCCTCTTTCCCAACCAGGGTAGATACAGTGTGGGAGGAAGTGAGGATGCTGAACACCTGCCTGGGCCACCCCCAAATTTTTCACCACGCACCTGGTACCCCTCCTCAAATCCCCTCTCCCCAAACCTCTCATCCTCCTCCAAAGAAGCTGGCAACCTCATCTGCGGCAACCTTCTACCTCCCCAGGGAGTACCCGAATCCTAACCTCACCTGGTCCAATCCCTCAGGTGATTCTCTGTCAGGTTCCAGTTCTCTGACAACTCCCAACTATCCCCATTCCATATGACTGATCCTGAAATTAACAGTCCCCTTGAATTAAGAGCACCCCCAAATGTATCTAAGATGCTTCTTTTATAGTCTAAAGGCCCACTCCTTCCCTGCCAGCTGACACCCCCAGACCAGTCAGGCACTCAAAACCAGTAACCTTCTACCCTCAAGCCAGGAGCCCCCTGAAATTGGACAAGGCAACTGGAAGCCAGCTTGTCCCCCAGGAGGGAAGAGGAACCCCCACTCACATAGTCCACCTTCTAACATACACCAAGCAGGGCTCCCATGTGAGCCAGGCTTCTCCTTAAATAAGTCTCTCTCAATATCATTGGTGAACCTCAAAATCCACCAGATCCCCAAGTCACAGAATACCCCCCAATCTTCCATTTCTCTATAGGTACAAAGGGATCACTCCAGGGGGCACCTGTGGCCAAACCCAGCATTTTCTCAGATGTGAACCCCAAACTAAATTATTACCCCCCCTCCCATCTGCTGATGCTGTCATTCCAGGGCCCCTGGCCGCAGATTAGGCCTGACTAACCCCTCCCCACGAACTCATACCCTCCCCCCAGTTTACAGGCCCCCCTATCATGCTTACCTTGGTTGTCACTATACAGAGACAGTCCATGTTGGGGGGCCTGGCCGCGGCAGCGGGTAAGGGGCTCTGACTTCATCGGAGTTTCGTTCCTCCCCTCCGTGGGTTCTCACCCCTCCCCCCTCCGCACCCCACTTTTGCAGGGGGGGCCAGGATGGGGGGAGGGGTGAGAGGGGAAAGAGGGGGTTGGAGAAGGGAAGGGGAGGGGAGCGTGGGAGGGAGGGGAAGGGGGCCCTAAAAGGGGTCCCCAGTGGAGGGGAGGGGGCTTAGGGAGCACACCCCGATTCTCAGGAGGGGCGGGGGCACCGGGGGCTGGCAGCCCCGGGGTTCGGGGGCTGGGGCATGAGCTAAGGTGGGGGAGGGGAACTGGATGTCGGGGAGCCCCGGGGTAGGGGAAGGTCTTGCCTAACGGCCAGGGGCTAGGGGCCGTGGCGGGGGAGTGGGGTGGGGGGGTCGGAGGCGGCAGCGGCCGAGGGAGCCGTGGAGCAGAGGAGGGAAGGGGAGAGAGGAGGAGAGAGGAAGCAGGGGGAGGGAGGGAGGTAGCGAAGAGAGAATGGGGGGGTGCCTCGGTAGAGTTAACTCCTTCCGCGCTGGCAGGAACCCGGATAATGGGAAAGGAGATGGAGGCAGGAATCCAGAGGCCTTGAGGCAAACATGGAGTCCTGGCCAGCCACCAGCGAGGACGGCAGGGAGGCAGTGAGAAGGGAGTTTATTTCTCAGAGGAGGAAGCACCCACCCAGCCTCTCAAAGACTGGGAGCACCCAGGGTGGTTGAGATACTGGAGAGAGGCCATGGTAGAGGGTAGGGAGTGAGGGAGGGGCTGGCAGGGGGGAATCCCTGGGGGCCTAGGGCTCCCTCGGGATTTACAGAAGGAAACCTGAAAAGTGATTGCGTCCTCGACTCTTAAGTGCCTGAAACTGGGGCAGGTAAAGAAGAGGGGGAAGCAAGAGAGCAAATGGGCTACGGGACTGGAAAGAGAGCACTCCCTTCGCCCCTGACTCAGGTTCTTATTAGCAGTAGTTTGCTCACCCCTCCTGCTGCACCCTCAGGAATTCAGAGCCCACCCCCCAACCCCTTTACCTGACTCTCTGAGATGGAAGCCTCATAATAGTCCAGGATGTCTGTCACAGGAACAGAGCTTGAGTTACCTCTCCCACCCCAGGCCTCCCTGGCCACCCCTGCCATCACCTCACCTCCATCCCCATCAGGTAAAGGAGGAACTCCTCCAGTCAACACTGGTGGACACTGGCCTGTGATCTCCAGGCTCCCAACCAGCCCCCAAGTTCAGTAATCGCCCTCACAAGCACAGGCCAGCCCTTGTCACTGCTGCCCCTCAGAAAACTGGGGCTACTCACCCAGCAAGGCTTGGAAGAGGTCACTGTGCAGCACTGTAAGGAGAGGGGGTGCCCATCGCAATAGTGGGGGTGCCAGGAGCCAGAGGGCCGACTTGGGAGCTGGTGAAATGCAAGTGAGGGGGAGGGGTTGGGACAAGGAAGAGACAGAGGGACCACCACACTCACACATACTCGCCTCCTCTTCCCCAGCCTTTGCCTTCTCACCCCAGACTCCCTAGAAAGGTCCAGGGAGAGGGATCCCTGGGTCCCAGGCCCCACCCACTCCCAGGCCTCCCCTTCACAAGGACGCCTGTTTTTCACCTCTTGGTCCAGGTCCCTCAGACATCTCTCTCTCCTCTCACTTTAATCTCTCTAATCCACCAGGGTCGGAGCTGAGCTGTCTTCTCCCCACCCAGTGTGAGCTGTCAGGTAAAGTAGGCAGTCTCTGACCCGCCCACTGTCCCATTCTTCCCGGGTCCCCAGGTACTATCACCACCACCACCACCTTCCTCCTTACACCCTTGCCCCTCTCCCCAAAGCCAGGCATGACCACTACATTTTCTTCAGGGCCAGGAAAAAGGATTAGCCACAAAGTGCTCTGCTTTGGAAGCCCTAAAAGAAAGGAAATTGTCACTGTCTCCTGGGTTTGTCCTCAGTGAGAATAGCAACAAGATGGTCATACATTACTTAGGATTTCTTGACCCAAGGCTAGATGTGTGTGTGTGTGTGTGTGTGTGTGTGTGTTTGTGTGTGTGCACACATGTGTGTAGGGGACAGGACATGAGAATTCCTACAGTTCCTCTCAGGCTTGGGAAGAATCCATCTGCCCAGAGGTCCAGAGGTCTGGCCTAGCACATGGTCTCAGGGAAGAACAAGAGGACACAGACAGAGATGTTTGGGAAGGTGTCAGAGACCCTAAGGGAAAGGCAGCAAACCTGGGGGGGGGTCCTCTCTACTGTAAAAATTTAGGTGTTTCCAGAGTTAGTAACAACTCCTGGGTCTCAAGATAATATGCCTGGGCAATTCACATCCACCTGGAGTCACCCACTCCTTTATTTCCCTCACTTTTGTGTTGGCGGAGACGGATTTGAGCGAGACCTCAGAGTCCTCTTTCCATTCCTCTGCCTCTGGTATCTTTCTTACACTTCTCTCTTTCCATCTCTCCCTTCTAACTCCAGCTGGGAAGTCCTCCCTTCAGTCTACCCTCCACCCCTCTGGGGGCAGATGCCTAAGTTCCTCCCTCTTCCGTCTCAGCCTGTCTCATCACCCTTTCTGCTGGCTACACTCTAGTTCCAACGAACTAGTTCATCTAGTTCGGATGGAGCTGTTTCGGGGAAGACAACAGTTATTTGGAGATGACCCTAGGTCAACCAGATTGCAGGGGCTGTGTGGCTCTCTGGAACTACAACTCCCAGCATGCTCCGGTGGCCGGAAGCTCCGCCCGCCGTGACCCGGGGCGTTGTGGAGGATGAGTCAGGGCGGGGGAACTAGACTGGCAGACCCGCGACAGCTCTAGGTCAGCCTTTAGGGCACCGGCGACCGAAGCGGTTCAGATATGCGGGCAGCGAGAATGGCTCCGAGCGTGGGGCGGCAGCTCCTGAGGCTGCGGGGCGGAAGGTGTGTGTGTGACAGGGGGGAGGGAGGCAGGAAGCCCAGGCACTGGGCCAGGACTGAACCCCTACTCCCCACAGCTCGTGGCCCAATGCGCTCCTGGGGCAGCCCCGGCCCGGCCCTGCCCGGCGACCCTATGCCAGTGGGGTCGCCCAGGTAAGTGACGGCGACCTTTAAAGGGGTGTGAGAGCCAGAGTTCGCTTCTGCACCCACCTCCCTGCCGCCGGCAGGGGTCTCCTTCTTGGTCCCTCCTAGTCACCTGCCAGTCGCCTGGCGCCCAAAGTAGGGGAAAGGGCAAACCAGGGTGCCCTGAGGCTGAAACTAGGGGAAAGGCGTCGGATGCGCCCTCCCCTCTTTCGTTTTGCTGTTTTTGGCACTTCGGAATCCCTTTCCCGGGTCTCGTTAACCATCTCTTTCCCCAGGCCGCTGTGGAACAGTCTGATTCCCAGCCTTCTGAGGCTTCGACCAGGGAAAAACGGGCCAACTCGGTACGTGGCTCCGAGCTGTGGAGGATCTAAGCCAGTGGCAAACCCACCCCACACTGTTTGTTCCCTGATACCCCCTCCCTTCTCCCTGCGCAGGTGTCTAAGTCCTTTGCTGTGGGGATGTTCAAGGGCCAGCTCACCACCGATCAGGTGTTTCCATACCCGTCTGGTAAGGAAATGAGTAGGCAAAGCCGAGTGGGGGCGGGCACCTCCCCCTGACCGCCTGGCCTGACCTGCCATGCCTTCTCGCCACTCCAACTGCCAGTGCTCAACGAGGACCAGACACAGTTTCTCAAAGAGCTGGTGGGGCCTGTGACCCGATTCTTTGAGGTGAGTAATGCCAGCCTGAGAAATAGAGGGCGTGGTTTCCAATGGAGAGAGGTTAAGGAGCCTTATTAAAAGGAGCTTGGAGGTGAGATCCTGTGCCATCCCCAGGAGGTGAACAATGCTGCCAAGAATGACATGCTGGAAAGAGTGGAGGACACCACCATGCAAGGTCTCAAGGAGTTGGGGGCCTTTGGTCTACAAGTACCCAATGAACTGGGTGGCGTGGGCCTCTGCAACACCCAGGTGAGGGAGTCCCCACAGTCACCTCCTGCGTCCGTCTTCTACTTTCTTGCCCCTGGGGCAAAGGTCTCTGCCAGGAGCTGCCCTGGGTGCCTGTGGGAGGTTTCTTAATAGGGAACTACTAGCAATTCCCAAGGGCCTTGGACCTCACTCAGGTTCCCAAGTCCTAGTCTCAATGTTGGGATTGCCTGAAGATATGGTAGGGTACTTGCCTCCCACCAAGACCTGGAACAGACCTGCCAGTGTCCTCTGCCATTGGCCCACTTGCTCTGTCTACTCACTTTGCAGGGACACCCAAGTTGGGTTCTTTCCTGCTGCCCATGCTTCCCTGTTAAGGGTGGGTCCCCATTTAGCCAATTACAGCCCCCAATGCCTGTTTTCCCTCCAGTACGCCCGAATGGTGGAGATCGTGGGCATGTATGACCTTGGCGTAGGCATCGTCCTGGGGGCCCATCAGAGCATCGGTTTCAAAGGCATCCTGCTCTTCGGCACAAAGGCCCAGAAAGAAAAATACCTCCCCAAACTGGCATCTGGTGAGGCAGCCCTAGGAGGGCCAGAGACTGGGGCTAGGCCATACTTAGGTCACCGCATAGCTGGGTGTGTTAGCTAGGGTCGGGGGGTCAGAGATTCTGGGAGACATTCAGAAGTCACTGAATATCGCCAGAGGCCTTAAAGGGGGATGGTTGTGCTCCAGGGGTGGGTGGTGGCACCAAAGTGCCTTCCATGCCCATCCGAACCCAGGGTAAAGGAGTGCTCTCTCCAACAGGGGAGACTATAGCTGCTTTCTGTCTAACTGAACCCTCCAGTGGATCAGATGCAGCGTCCATCCGATCCTCAGCTGTGCCCAGCCCCTGTGGAAAATACTATACACTCAACGGAAGCAAGATTTGGATCAGGCACTCTTCCATTTCTCCCTCCTCTCCACCCTGCGCCCAACCCAGGGCCCACTGCTCCATCCTCTCTGCCCTGACTGCCTCTCCTTTTTCCACAGTAATGGGGGCCTGGCAGACATCTTCACAGTCTTTGCCAAGACACCAATTACAGACACAGCCACGGGTGCTGTGAAGGAGAAGATCACAGCTTTTGTGGTGGAGAGGAGCTTTGGCGGCGTCACCCAGTAAGTGGGCTGGGGTGGAAGAGGGGGAGCAAGGGAGCCAGGGAGCCAGTGGTACCGAGTTCCAGGGCAGATGGCTGCCATGGGTGACCTTGGGGATGTGTGCAAAAAGCCAGAGCATCTGGACAGCATGTTCCCTTTGGGCCTAGTATGTAGGAAACTGATCTCAAGTTTGGCTCCACCAACCACTGAGCCCAGAGCAAAGCAGCAGGATAAAGCCAGCCCTCCTCAGCCCTCTGGGTATGCCGAGGAATGCTGCCTGCACCTCTTTCAGGCTGACTCATAAGGAATGAGGGACTAATTCCCCCCACCCCAATGGCAATTTCTCCATCCTGTCACAGTGGGCCCCCTGAGAAGAAGATGGGCATCAAAGCCTCAAACACAGCAGAGGTGTACTTTGATGGAGTACGGGTGCCAGCAGAGAACATACTGGGGGAGGTGGGGGGCGGCTTCAAGGTCGCCATGCATATTCTCAACAACGGAAGGTTTGGCATGGCTGCAGCCCTGGCAGGCACCATGAAAGGCATCATTGCTAAGGCGGTGAGTACCCTACCTGTCCCAGGCCAGCCTGAATCTAAGCCTGAGTCATACTGTCTCTCTTTCCATGTGTCCCTGTCCCCTGTAGGCCTTCCCTCCACAAGAGACCCCTCCCCACCAGCAGATCCCTTAGGTCTCCATCCCTCCCAGCACAGCACAGCCCAGCCCCTCTCCCAGAAAGAGGAGACTAGAGAACCACAGTGGGACACACCTGTCCTCTTCCAGGTGGATCATGCTGCTAATCGTACCCAGTTTGGGGAGAAAATTCACAACTTTGGGCTGATCCAGGAGAAGCTGGCCCGAATGGCTATGCTGCAGTATGTGACTGAGGTGAGGGCCACCCCCTGTCCCCAGAGCCCTTCTTCCCAGACGGGTCAGACTACAACCCCCAGCAGCACCTGGGGCAGTGGGTCTCCAGCTTTACACCAATGCCCTAGGGGATGCGGGGAGGCGTAGCCAGCTCAGCTTCTGCAGGACGGGGAGAGCCACGCTGTTCCACTGAGGTGCTTCCAGAGGTCCCTGAAGTGTAGTCTACCCCATCCCACCGTCACCTCCTCACCCCTTCCAAGATGTCAAATGCCTGCAAGCCCCTGAAGAACTGACCAGGGGACCAAATACTCGGATGTGCCTAACCCATGGGATTGGAAGGTGAAGGGAAGGGCCAAAAGCCAAGGCAGACCTGGTCTTGTAAGATCTGGGTGACCAGGTTGAATCTGATGCAGTCTTTTTCTGTATCCCTTCCTATGTCCCAACCTCAGTCCATGGCGTACATGGTGAGTGCCAACATGGACCAGGGATCCACAGACTTCCAGATAGAGGCCGCCATCAGCAAAATCTTTGGCTCGGTGAGGTCCCAGGCCTGTGGGGAGGGAGCGCCAGATTTGGGAGCTTGGCTCCAAAAGCAATCTTGGGTGTTTCTGTCCCTAGGAGGCAGCCTGGAAGGTGACAGATGAGTGCATCCAAATCATGGGGGGCATGGGCTTCATGAAGGTACAGACGCTTCTCTGCCAGGGTGGCTACAGGGCCAGGAGGAGACAGGTGCATCCCAGCAGGGACATGTGATGTGTCTTCCCCTGTGGTAGGAGCCTGGGGTGGAGCGTGTGCTCCGAGATCTTCGTATCTTCCGGATCTTTGAGGGGACAAATGACATTCTTCGGCTGTTTGTGGCTCTGCAGGGCTGCATGGTAAGAGGGAGGAGAATCATGGGGAGTTGGTGGGGAGGACAGTGAGTCCTGACTATGGGGCCCTCCTCCCACACAGGACAAAGGGAAGGAACTCTCTGGGCTTGGCAATGCTCTAAAGAACCCTTTTGGGAATGCTGGCCTCCTGCTAGGAGAGGCAAGCAAACAGCTGAGGCGGTAAGCTTAAGAGATCAGGGTGTGGTGGGGGGGGCGGGGCAGTACATGGCAACTAACCAGTCACCCTCTGGCTTCCTCTTAAGGCGGGCAGGGCTGGGCAGTGGCCTGAGTCTCAGCGGCATCATCCACCAGGAACTGAGTCGGAGCGGTGAACTGGTACGTAAGCAGTCAAGGTGGAGGGGCAGCTTGCATCAGAAGCTGAGGGGTCAGGAATGGGCCTCATCTTACCCCGGGCGCCATCCCATCTCCTCAGGCGGTGCAGGCTCTGGAGCAGTTTGCCACTGTGGTGGAGGCCAAGCTGATAAAGCACAAGAAGGATATCATCAGTGAGTGAGCTCAACCTCATTCCCACCTCCACTTTCCCTCTCCCTCCTCCTAACCGCCCCCCCAACCCTCTACCTGGCAGATGAACAGTTTCTGCTGCAGCGTCTGGCGGACAGTGCCATTGACCTCTACGCCATGGTGGTGGTTCTGTCCAGGTGAGGAGGCACTGGGGGAGGCCTGAATCACAGTGGTGGGTGGGTGGGGTCCCTGGGCCAGGGTCACAGCCCACATGTGTTTTTCTCTGGCTTCTCACTAGGGCCTCAAGATCCCTGAGTGAAGGCCACCCCACAGCCCAGCATGAGAAAATGCTCTGTGACAGCTGGTGTATCGAGGTGAGATCCAGAGTTACCAAGTACAGGGTGCTGGAGGGGATCAAGGACAGGTCTGAACATCCTCCTTCCCTCTCCCTCCCCAGGCTGCAGCCCGGATCCGGGAGAACATGACTGCTCTGCAGTCTGACCCCCAGCAGCAGGAGCTCTTCCGTAACTTCAAAAGCATCTCCAAGGCCCTGGTGGAGCGGGGCGGCATGGTCACCAGCAACCCCCTTGGTTTCTGAGTACTCTAAATTAGAGCCTGGCCCAAAATGTGCCTTTTCTCAAGCCAAAGCCCAGACCCCTTTCCTGCCCATCCTGGTTGTACCTTGAAGGGGGCCCCGGCCCATGACTGTGCCTGCTCTCAGAGGGAGCACTTAACTGCCTCACAAATAAAGTTTCTAACAAGTCACACTCTGCGACTGTATCTCTGTCCTTACCCTTGCTGCCTGCCTCCCTCCCAAAGAAAGGAGCCAGAGGCATGGGGAGTTTTCCCCTATTGCTTTATTTAGTGTTTTATACAAGTGACTAAAATAAATAGAGTAACAAAAGCAGCTTCATGGCCTCCAATACAAACTACCCCATCTTCCTTTGACGGCTGCCTAGGGGAACCAACCCCCTTCCACGTCCCAGGGTACCACTGACCACCCTCCCACCCTGCTCAGGATGGAGCTGACTGAACGCATGGATAAGGAGGTCACATTTAGGGGTTAGAAGGAGGGGCCCAGGATACAAGGATTCTTCATATGAAAGAAAAATTATCTACTAAAAAAATAGTCCCCAAGATGTAAGAAAATCTATTTTAACCCCCCAAAAAGCTTATAAAAAACAATAAAGCTAAAAATAAGGTCCCTTGTTGAACCCCAAAGAAAGGGGGAGGAACCAGGCACTGCTGGAAAGTCACAGTGGCAACAACCTCACAGCAGACAGCAGCCCACGGGACAGGCTGAGTCCAAGCACCAGAGGAGTGATGAGCACATGATTGACAAGACATTCAATCACAGGACAGGAGCACCAAACACCGACAGCCAATCCAATGTGGCCCCACCATGGGCTCTACATGACATCCACAAAGAACTCACTGGGGTTGCCCATGGCCATGTGGAAGCTTTGGCGGCTTGCGGTCAATTCTGGGGGCACAGAGCCCAAGTCTCGGACTGGAGGGGCCCCTGGAGGCTGCACTGCTGGAGGGACAGGGGGTGGGGGTGGCGGCATCATGACCACCATCATGGGGTTATAAGGGAGGGCCATACCAGGAGGTGGGCCATAGGGATGCAGCCCTGGGTGGGCTCGGAGATTGGGAGCACCCCCTGATGAGCCCCTAGATGGGGGAGGGCCCCCATCACCAGTCCCACCAGGTTCTCCGCCCCGCCGAAGGCTGCCGCCCCGGCTGGAGGGCTCAGACTCACTGCCACTGCCGGACTTGGACTCAGGGGCCCGATCCTCAGGCCTCCCCGTGCGCCCCGCCCCCCCATCGCTTCGCGTCGACCCACTGCTCCGGCTCCCTGTGGGGAGAGAGGATAGGAGCGACTGAGCCACAGCCCAGGTCCTTCAGCCTCCCCAGTTCCTGCTCCAGCCTCTGCTCCCTGGCTTCGCCTTAGCCCCCACATCCAGACCCCGCTATTTGGGGATCTGTCGGCAACTTACCCTCGCTGTGCTGGCTGCTGGCACTGCCTCCACCGTAGGTGTAGGACGAGAGCTCGTGGTAGGGTGGGGGCTGAGGACTGTATGGGTGTGGGGCTGGATACTGGTATGAGAAAGTGGGCAGCAGGGGCCAGGGAGTGGCTCCAGGCAGAGGAGCCAAGGTGTCCTGGTCTGAAGCGCCACTGGAGCCATCGTTGTCATTAAGAGACAGGTTGACTAGGTCTGGAAGGCAGAGAAGAGACCAAGGGTCACTGCTTTGAGAAGCCAGGATGCCAAGACATCGAATGAGAACTGGGAACGGTTTTCCCACAACCATCCATGGCAGGGGTTAATAGGAAGGCCTCTGATAGGGAATGTTCCACCTGCTACAGCCGTCAGGGCAGGAACGTGGCCAGGGCCACTCAGTCCCACGTCTCCCCTACCCAGCAGACTCAACCCTGAGCCTGTGCACAGCTCATCCAGCACAACAGGGGTGGATGTCAACCCCCATGCCTGTTATCAGCCAGTGCAGGGACCAGTGAAGGACACATACTGCTCAGCGTCCACAGCAGCCAGCCCTGGCTGGTTTCTGGGTTAGGCCTGGGGCTGGAGACGCAGGACGAAGCCACCAGGGCCACTCGACATGGGCCAGGACAGGGGCACTCACAGCTCTCACAGCCACCACTGAGGTCTCCAAAGACATAATAGCACTGCTCAGAGAAGGTGATCTTGTTCACAGTGTGTCGGATAAGGCCCGCCTTGAGCAGCCCACTGGCGTACTTCCGGGCCTCCCGCCGCTCAGGAAAGCCCTCCACGTGATGGTACAGCCAGTCCACCACGTCCGAGCCTGGATTGCGGAAGGCAGAGAAAGGCCTCAAGTTCTTCTCTCCAGCTTCCACCCACCCCTTCCAAGTTTTGGCCTTCTCCTCTTCCTCCCCCCACACCACCTGCCCAGAGCCCAGCCATACCCA
This sequence comes from Antilocapra americana, assembly GCA_007570785.1. Lineage (NCBI taxonomy): Eukaryota > Metazoa > Chordata > Mammalia > Artiodactyla > Antilocapridae > Antilocapra > Antilocapra americana. The sequence goes on along the minus strand of ML664177.1, from coordinate 27,724,891 downwards.
GGAAGGCGTTAGGGATGGTGATCTTGAGCCACATGCGGTCCCGAACTTCCAGTCCCGATTCTGGAGCGGCCATGGCCTTGGTCACGGACGCCATGTCTGTGTGGATGGAGAGGCCCCGGCCCTCACAGCCTGATGGAGGACAATTAGGGAGTCAGAGTTAGGACCAAGGCCCATGGAACAGTGGAGTCACACTACACCAGGTAGCCTTCCAGCAAGCAAGGATGAGATGGGCCGGGGGGCTCACCATCAGGAAGAGAGGACCCAGAGGTGATGGTACTCATGGACGAGGAGCCTGGATAAGCTGGGAAGGTGCCGGTCAGCGCAGCAGAGTGTGAGACCCAGGCAGCAGGGTCGATCGGCTGGATGGGCTCATCTGAAACAGCGAAGGCCACCAAGATGGTCACCTCTCAGCCACAGAGAGCTGCCCCCGTCCCTCCCCGACTCAAACTCCTGTTTCAGCTCTGCTGTGCCCCCCTATCACTCCACTCCCTGTAGCATGGAGGCCAAGAGTACCCACCCCTGCCCTGTCCTCCTAGCTATAGGACCCCTGAGCATCACTCACTTCGGGGGAGAGTGAAGTAGGCCTGGGGAGAGGGATCCCAGCACTTGGCCACTGTCAGCACAATGGGGCTGTGGGGAAGAGAAAGTCAGTCAAGTGGGGGTAAGGGACATCATTGAGAGGTATGGGTGCCTGTTTCTTCGCTTTGCCGCTATTGCGTTTACAATCAGCCGCCATCCGGGGAGCTGCAGGGGCCAGGATCTCTCAGGCACCGTTTGTTTACCTAGCATAGGCGTAAGGGCTTCGGAGGAAGGCATTCAGGATGGTGCAGCGTCTGACGTACCGTCATAGGCTGTCCTACAATACAGCCTCTAACAAAACCAGGCTGTCCCGAACCCCTGGTAATAGAATTGTTTACCTTTATACCAAGAAGGTCGGGAAAGCACACAAATCTGCATGTGGCGTGTGCCCAGGCCGACTTAGAGGTGTTCGTGCTGTGAGACCTAAAGTTCTGATGAGGTTGTCTAAAATGAAGAAACACGTCAGCCGAGCCTATGGTGGTTCCGTGTGTGCTAAATGTGTCTGCGACAGGATCAAGCGTGCTTTCCTTATTGAAGAGCAGAAGATTGTTGTGAAAGTATTGAAAGCACAAGCACAGAGTCAGCAAGCTAAATAAAAATGAACCATTTTTGAGTAAAAAAAAAAAAAAAGTGGGGGTAAGGGCAGAGGCCTGAGGAGAGGGGAGGCCTGGAATGAGAATGGGTGAAGGACAGAAAGAGGGAAAGAGGAAAGACCGCAGCCACGACTGGGCCTGAGAAAGTGACAGTGAAAGGCTCCACAATAAGGGTAACTAACACAGGTCACTATTAAAAACATACTGCTGAGTAATTTAAGAGAGAACACACTGCACGATCCCACTCAGAGAAAGTCCGGAAACAGGTAAAACTAAAGTGTGTTGTTCAAAGACATGTGCATGGCCAGTAAAATGAGGGCCAAGCAAACCTGTGGTGATGACCAAAGACTCAAGAGACTGATTACCTCTGGGAGAATGAGATGGGAGAGAGCAGGAAGGGACACTGGGGGGACCCTTTGGGGGTCAGCAAACTTCTAGGTCATGACATAGGTGGTGGGGATATGGCCACCCATTCACCCCAGACATACTGCATTACACATTTTTGTTTTATCAACTTTTTGACCAGCTCTATATTATGTTTCCCCACCGTGTATTATGAAAAAACCAAAAAATAAAAAAAATAAAAAACATGAAAAGGCAAAGAAAGAGGACTGAGGACTTGGATCAGCTCACAGGCTCACCCTGGCTTGTGCACAATGTCCCTCAGCACCCGCACCGCATCATCGTTGCTCATGTTCTCAAAGTTCATGTCGTTCACCTGGCAGGAGGAACAGCGGGTCAAAGGCAAGAGAGAGGGGCTGAGAGTGCTGGCCAAGTCAGTGTGTGGCCCTGTTCCAGCTCACCTGCAAAAGCATGTCCCCAGGCTCGATGCGCCCATCGGCCGCCACAGCACCACCCTTCATGATGGAGCCAATGTAGATGCCACCGTCTCCCCTCTCATTGCTCTGGCCCACGATAGAGATGCCCAGGAAGTTGTACTTTTCTGTGGAGGGAGGCCAGGTGATGAGGGGAAGCACCAGCTGCATGCCCTCCAGGGACCCTGGAGACCAGATCCTCCCAGCCCCTCCATACCCATGTTCAGCGTGACTGTGATGATGTTGAGAGACATGGTGGAATCAGTGACGCTGCTGAAGGATGAGGCCTGTGGTGGGCAAAGGGGAAGGAGCAGGACTGCCTCTTAACACTCTGGGACAAGCCCTGGCATTCCCAGGCCTCGGGCCATCTAGGCCAAGGCCTGAACCCCCAACTTCCCCAAGAGAGGTCCAGCTGACCCACAAGAAGCCCCTCACCCTCTCCAGGCGAGGTGGCCGCTGTTTCCTCCGCCGCCGGTGGCGCTTGAGGAGGCGGGAGGCGCTGCTCTGTTCCGTGGAGCTGCTGAACCTGCTGGGAGGTCGGGCAGTGGTTGTGGGGCCAAAGGAAAGGATGGGAAGCGGGGTTCGTGCCCTGGAGAGGCCCAAGGAGCCTCACCTGCTCATGGTGTCATCCTCATCCGAGTCCCCCAGGCTGGTGCTCTCCAGCTCACTGGTCATAAGGGTGGAAGAGCTCTCGTACCCCGCCAGGTGGCGCTCCAGCCTGGAGGGGCCGCTGGGTCTATGGCCCCCCGCTGAGGAGGAAGAGGCACCTCAAGAATCAGGCTCCTCACCGCATCTGGCCCAGATGCTTCCGGTGGGAGCCAACCCCTCCCCAGCTCCCGCTCTAGCTGGCCTCCAGGCCCGGTCCCCCTCACCGCCATGCTCACTGCTGTCTCGCCTGCGAGGTCGCTCCCGCCTCAGAGACACCACTGATTCTGTTTCTGTCTCAGGCTCCAGGTTTTCCCGGCTGCTGGACACATTAGGGCTAGATAGGCAGAGACGGTTCCTGACCCACATCAGTGGGACAAGGCCCCAAACCCTCGGCTTCCCCTCTCATGGGGCTTGGATTCCCTCCTCATCTCTCTCCCCTGGATATAAGAATCCCAAGGACTCACTGGAAAGATGGAGGCCTGGAGTCCCCGATGCCACTGGTCCTCTCTGGTGGCAGAGGGGGCAGAGGTGGGGGTGGAGGTGCCAGGTCTGTCCGAGGCTCATGGGCTGGGGGCGTCATCTCAGGTTGGGGGTTATCTGATGACACTAGCTACAAGAGTACAAGTGATTAAAAAAAAAAAAAACCAACACAGCTCAATGGGTAAGTGAATGCCTATGAGGTGGGAGTAAGAAAAAGAACTAGAAAACGCAACAGGGCCTGAGAGAACCTGGAGAAAAGCACATAGAAAAAAAGCAGCAGCAAATGTTAGAGGCTTCAGAAAGAGAAGGCTGAGAGGCTCCAACTGGCTGGCTCTCCAAATAGCTAAGGAGAATGGGAACTTCCCAACTGTCCAGTGGTTAGGACTTGACGCTTTCACTCTCAAGGCCGGGTTCTATCCCCAGTTGGAGAGTCACATGGTGCACAGCCAAACACAAAGAAACAAACAGGTAAGGAAGCAAACAGTCAGAGATTCCAGCAGCTGGGATGGGGTGGGCACAGGCTGAGGCTTGGAGGAGCTGGTCCTCAAAACCAGGCCACTTACCCAGGATACTACCCTTCCATTAAAGCAGGGAAGGCGGGCATTGTCATCTGAAATCTCTTCCTTCACCACCCTGCAGAGAGATAAGATAAAGGTCAGTGAAACTGGAGCGGCTTTCCCCACTCCCACCTGCATTCAAAATTTCTCCCAATCTTCATCCCGCTTAAGGATGTTGACTTCCTCCCACCACGGCAAATCCTCTTCTCTGACATTGAGACACTTCACTTTTACACCCAAGAAATCACCAAACTGAATTCCCTTTCCTTATTTCTCCTTCTCTCCCCAGTTCATCCTTGGGCTCGGCACTGTTCCAGAGCTTTCTAAGTCTGATTCAAACCTCTCAGCCCAATTTCAAAGGCCTTCCCCTAAGGCTGCCCTAGCTGCCCCAAATATCTAACCTTAGGAAGCTTCACAGGCAGCCTGCCTCCAATTTCCACCCCATTCCATACACAATTGCCCCACAAAGGCTTTGTGGTCCTCGTCCATGTCTCTAATCTTAATGTTTTCCTTAGTTTTCTCTAACTCACTTCCAGATGGATGTTCAAATGTACTGTCATCTAGCGAAGACACCCATTAGATCAAAGAATGGTACTTAGTAGATTGAGCTCCTGAGAAGTGGTGAAACCCAGATCCCCGTTCTGCTGTGCCTCACCTGGCACAAACTCGGCATTAAGCAATTTGCTCCTCCTGACAGACCCCAAAGCCCAGTACTGAGGGCGATCTCACTCATGGATTCCTTCAATGGACCAAACTTGCTTCTTCAACCACCATACGAAATCCTCAGTGCCAATTTTGTTCAACACCAAGTCCCTTGACCACACAGCAAAGTACCTGATGCTCCCCAAGCGCTAACAAGTATCTGTTGGCTAAACTAATAAACATACTGACTACAAGACATTCTGCCCTGAACAGACTCTCACATATTCACCCCCAAAATTAGGACCTCCTGTCTAATTAACCCTTTAGCCTAATATGATTCTACGACCCTGGATATATGTCAACTCAATCCCATCTATTATTAATGTGAAGATACAGCCCAGTCACTATCAATCTATCTCAGCATAACAGTTGTATTCTTCACAACATAATCCAATCTCAACATAGCCTGCCAAGTGATTTTATCCTGTATCATTGTAGCCTAATTGAAGAAGCAGGCTCAATGCTAATAAAGACAATAACCAATCATCAAGAACATAAATACCATGTACTTGTGCTAAGCATTTCACTCTGGTTAACTGTTTCACAGACAAAATCAATGAATAAAGTTAAATACCCCAGATTATATAGTGCTGACAAACAGAAGAACCTTGAATTTCATTACAGGGTAACTCCCAAGACAGTACCACCATCCCAAAGCCCAAGTCTTTCTAGGTAAAGTCCAGTCTGTTCAGCTTTCCTATATTCCAGGCTATCCCAGCCTAAGCCAGCCTCCCTTCAAGAGCTGAGATTGAGGACAAAGAGTACAGTCCTAAAGGTATAACACACAAAAGGTCCTACCCTGAATTATTTAAGGTTCCAGACTATCCCAAATTATCCAGGATAGCCCAAAACTATTCTAGTATAGGCTAGAACGTCCCCACACGCAGCTGTCTACACCAATATAGACTAGAATATCCCAATACAGCTGTCTGTACTAACATAGACATGGTCAGCCCTGTGTACCCCTATATTGAGTATCCAAAAAAAACTAGGCCCCCAAAGAAACGAAGATCAATGCAGACCATAATGGCAGCCCAATACAGCACACTACCTTAGTATAGACAAAAATATCCCCAAAATAATCCTGTCCGCCTTATTATGAGAGAGATCATCCCAAATTAGCCCAGTATAGCCCAGTTGACATCAGCAGGTTCTGAACTGTCCCTCCACAATCTGTGTGGCACAGGACAGCTCACAATGTAGTTACCAGAGGATACATCACCGACCTCATCGCTGTCCAGAACACCCGAAATAAACCATTGTGCCACAGTCTACTCCAGTATAGCCTAATCTTCTCTAATCTGGTTTAGCATTTTCTAGTCTGTCCTCCTACAGCTCCGTGCGCCTCAATATATCTAAGCATACCGTTGTCCGTCCTGGAATAACCCATCTACACCAGCACAGTAAAATCCGCTCCACTAGTGCCCAAAAAATCCCAGCATGTCCCAAAGTAGGCCGGTGCCCCTCAATATCACCCACTCCACAAAAGCACAGCCCCCATCCATCCTGGTCTAGGCCTCGCGCTCACCCGAAATCCTGATCCATAGACTTGAAAAAGTACTTGGCGCCCGCGGGCCGCTGCAAGACGCTTTTGAAATCGCCGAGGGTGATGCGCTCGGCAGGGACAGGGATCTTCACCAGGTAGGGAGTCTCTTCTTCATCCAGGTGGTAAATCACCTTCGTCTCCCCAACACCACCGCCCCCCGCGCCGCTGCCCGCCATGGTCTCGCCCGCGCGCTCCCGGGCTCCACCGCCCACCCAAAGGGGCTGGTCGCCCCCGCCGCGCCTGCGCACTCCCGCGAACCGACGCACGAGCACCAGGACGGACCCCGCGCCAGAGAGGTGCGAAAAGGAGGAAGGCGGGGATCAGTGGGGTGGCGGCGGCGAGAGCGGGGCGGGCCGTGGGGTGCTACCCAAAGCCGCGGGCTCCGCCGCCGCCAGTGCCCTCCAGCGCCCCGCCCACCTCTCCCCACGTCACGTGACCAGAACAGACCCACCTCCTCTTTGAAACGCCTCCAGCACGTGACCCCTCGTGGTCACGTGACTCTCGGCTCCGCCTAGTGCCCCCGCCACATGATTGCTGCTTTCAGCAACGGTCTTCCAACCTTCTGCGGCCCCGCCTCCATGTGTGTCCCCACCCGCGTCCTCCGACTACCCTGACCAGGCTGGGCTCTGCCCGCTTTACCTGCTTTAGCAGGGAGCTCCAAGCAACTTTCATGCGTTGGAGCGCACGTGTGGGAGGTGTGGGTGGGAATTGGGGGAGGGGTGGTCCTTGACTGGGCCTGAGGCAGGGCAAAGCCAATTGAGGTCATAGGGTTGGTGGGAAAGGTGCAGTCAGGTCATTTTTAGTAAAGAGAGGTGGGTTTCAGCCCCACCTCCAGCCAGCTTTTCCAAAGCCTCCCTCCCCAGCACCGTCAGTGAGGGCTATAAACACAGAAGAGCCCACTCTGCTTTATTTACAACACGCAGGCTGTCTGTACAAACAGCTGGCCAGTATTATTAAAAACAAAAGAGGTGAGGAATCGTCACCTTTCTGTTTTCCTTCCTCCCTCGGCCAAGCTCTGGTTGGCACTCCACCTTTGAGCAGCCACGCTCAAAAGGGGAAGTCCTAAATTAAAAATACAACCGGTGTAGAATAAATGGGGAGTGAGATAGAAGAAAAGATGAGGGAGGGGAGTGCTATATTTACACTAGAGTTTTATAGACAACTGTCCCACTCCATCCCAGTTCCAACCCTGGCCCAGAAAGTGAGCAGTGGCAGGGACAGTTTAAGTGTCTGGGGACCCAGAGAGCCTCCCACTCGCAACTGCAATGGGTCCAAGTTCAGGTCCACAAGGTGGGAAGGGAAGGTAGGGTAGGAAAAGCACTCATTTCCAAACCAGTCTCCCTTGGGAATTTCTGCCTCGAAGTGGAACAACAGCCCAGCTTCAGGGAACATGTTGACCCTGAGGCACAGTTCCCAAGTCATATTTCCATTTGAAGTTCGAGCCTGGAGATGGCATGTGTCAGGGCTCTCCAGATTTCGGAGGCCCCGCTAATCGCCGGGCCTCTGGCCGCAGTTCCTTGCATTTCTGGCAGTAAAAGAAATCAGGGACATTGGTCTTCTTAATCTTAGCACAGGAGAGGTGGATCCACGTCCCACACAGGCTGCACTCAATCATGGGCCGGCCTGCAAAGGGCTTTCTGCAGTAACACGTGATCAGATCCCATGAATCATCACCTGGGAAAAAGAAGGTATGTTTGGCGTTCTTAGTTCTTGGATCCACACTACCCCAAGACCCATCAACCCAGATGCCCCTGGGAAGCCCCAGACTTCTCACCTGATTCTACCATGATGTCCTCATCCATGACCCGCATCTCGCCTTCACTGGAGCTGGCATCTCCATCTTGGCTTGTTTCAGTGCTGCCCACCTCCTTGCTTTCACCGTCAGTGGGAGGGGCTCCTTCGGGGTGCACTGTGGCAGAGGGTCTAGGAGCCTCAGGTGTTGGTAGCACAGGGGCTGGGGCTTCCCCTCCTGCCATCGCTGCCATCTCTTCCTCTTCCTCCTCCTCCTCCTCTTCCTCCTCCTCTTCAGAGTCTGTATCACTGGGGGGTGCCCGGGGAGGCCCAGGAGGTGGGAGTCTATCCCCCCGCTCTGCCTTTTTCAACTTCCGCTTCTTGCTCTTCTTGATTCGAGATCTCTTTTCCCCATCCCCAGGGGCTGGGCGGGGCCTCCGAAGTACCCCAAAGCCTGTCCCCCCTCCTGGCCCCAACTTTCGGTTCTTTCGGTCCTTCTTTCGAGGCTGGGAGAGGTCCCCCTGGGAAAGGGGCACTGGGGTGAGAGCAGCAGGGGGCCGGGAGGCATGTGTCAGGGACGTGGGGGACAGTGGAGATGCCATTTTGGGCCCATCTAGATCAAAGAGAGAGTCCTTGAGTTTCATCTTCTCTAACAGAGTGGCACTGTCAGGGGCCTGCAGACGAGGGAAAGTGGACCTTGGGGGTCCTGGCTGGGTGGGACCTGCTTGAGCTGCCCTTCTCTTGGATGACTTTGCTTTCTTAACAAAGGTCTGGATGGTTCTGAGATCTGAGGGGGCTGAGTCCCAGCCATCGCTATCTGCCGCACTCTCACCTCGCAAGGGAGAGCTGGAGCCTGAGGCTGGCCAGTCACTTTCCTTAAGGGACAGAAAAAACCAGGGTCAGAGGGGGCCCAGCCTTATCTCAGCCCCTCTACATACCAAACTTAACACACCAAAATATCCTTCCAAAACCACCAAATCTCACTGTATTCAGAAAACTTATCACCATCCCAATTCCCCTCAGCATCTCCTCTTGAACACTTCCATGTCACCTCTGCCCTCAAATTCTCACCATCTCCCCAAAACCCAATGCCTTCACAACACTGCATCCCCGAGACCAGAGCAGTATTTCTTCAGCTGTTTGTGTACAGCTTCATTTGTTACTATCTCCAGTTTCCTAACACTTATACCAGAGGACCTTCCATTAAGAACACCCCAAAACCATTCACTGCACCTATCAGTCCCATTAATCCCATTATTAATCAAGCCACCTATCAATCCCATTCCCACCCCAGATACTAGTTCTCCCACCAGAATTTCCATTTCCTTAAGTCTTTCACATATAATTTCGATTGTCTATAAAGTAACAAAGTGTCAAAAGCTCAAGAGCTCCCCTACAGCCCTAGGACACCACCCTCCAGTCAGTTGTCCTTCTGTTCCTACCTCCTTGCTAGGGGGGATGTAACCTGCATAGGCCAAAACAAAACTGCAAAATTTGTTGAAATCCTCAATTGTTCTCCGACGTTTCTCTGGTGGCTGAAAGAAAGGAAATATCTATCACACAGAGTTTAAGAGGGGCATCTCCAAAGGCATAGTCCCCCGAGTGAGGAATAAGAAAAGATGGAGGGAGAGAAGAGAGGCCGGGTTTGGGGGTGGGGGGGAGTGGCAGCTGCAGTAATATTGAGCTGTAAAGGAACGGGAAACCTCACCTGAGTCTCTGGTTTAAGGGTCGGAGGTGGATCTGTAAAAGCAATAAAAGCTGAGTCAAGGCACTAGGAAAGAGTCGGTGAGAAACCCCACCTCTCAACCTTCGCGGTCCCAAGTGAACCCCCTCCACTCCCAGGTCCTTCAGGCAGGCGAGCAGGCCCCCAGCGGTGCTCGGCCCGCCCCTGCTCCCCCTTCCGCCCCGCGGGGGGCGGAGCCTGGGCGCGGCGCCCTCTCAGGCCTCGCTATAGCGCTCCCCTCCCCCCCCACCGGAGGCCTGGCGCCCCGCCCCCCCAACTCACGGTTTCTCTAGACTCCGAGCTCCTCGGCTGTCTCCGCGCCCCACCCCGCCATACCGCTCCCTGGACCGAGCCCGGGCTGCCGCCTGCCCCTGTCCTTCACACGCGCTCAGCGCCCCGAGTTACCACCCCGCCGTGCTCTACCGCCCCGGGCCCTCCGCGCCCACACACGCCGCCCGCCGGCCCCCAGGGTCCGGGATGACCACGCCGAACCGCTCCCCGCCCTCCGGCCCCTTCTACTCGAGCACGAGGCCCGGCGCGCCCCTCACCCCCCCACCCCCAAACACGCACGGGCTCACACATCCAACGCCACTTCGCGGCCGGGACAGGCCAGAGAGCTCTCACCCGGACGCGGCCCCACCTGCCCCCCCATGCCGCGCTCCCCACAATTTCGGCGTCCCTCCGCCCCCATCCGGGGCTTTGGCCCCTCCCCGTCTCAAGCTCCTCAGGCTCCCCGCCGGGCCCCCGGGCCCAGTTCCGAGCTCTCTTCGGCCGCCGCCCCCCCTCCGCCCCCGGACTCGCCACCAAGTCTCTAGACTACGGACCCCTAAACTCTAGCCCCCACCCCTGCTACTTTGCCTCCCCAGCAACCCCAGCTGCCGCCGCCGTTGCCCCCTCACCCTCCGCAACTCCCAGGCTCTAACCCTCGCCGACCAAACCCCCCCTCCGGCGCAACTCGCCGGCCTTAACCCCCCAACCCGCCCCACCGCCCCCAAAACTACCCTGCTCTCGTCGCTCCCCGGCTCCCTCTCCCCACAGCTATCCACCGGCATAAGTCCCTCTACCGCAGACAATGCCCAGGCCCCCTCTTCTCCCCACAACTATCTGCCCACCCCTCCAACAATCATCGGGCTATCTCCGGCGGCAACTACCGGGAGCTCCGGCACCACCGCCACAAACTCCCCCACCTCGGCGAACTACGGAGCTCCTCACTCAATCCTCTCCTACATCCTCTCTCCTCAACAACTCTCCGGCTCCCAAATTCCCCTCATCTCTCAGTTCTAGGGCCCCAACCTGCCGGAGGCCCTTTCGGCCCCTAACCCTCGAAGCTCGGGTTTCCAGCTCCCACTCCCCCATCCCACCCCACCCCCTCTATACACACACAACGTCTAATCTCCAACTACCCCCCAGCCCAGTCTCGCACTTCTCTTTCCTCCAAGGTCTCTCAACTCGTCACTCTCCCACCTTCAGGGGCAGGCCCCCGACCCCTTCCCCGCGCTCCCCTGCTGGGCTCCGGTGATCGACCTCCAAGTTTGCCAATAGATCCCTCGCCCGCCCCCCGCCGGCTCAGCGCCCAGTGCCGGTCGAGAGCTCACCTTCGGGACTGGGCTCCGCCATGGCTTCCAGCATCGCCCCCTACCCTCCTCCCGGTTCGGCGCCCCCCTCCCCTGAGCCGGGGATCCCGGTGCCGCCTCCGGTGCTCGGTGCTCCTACTGCCTCGCTCCACAGAGGTGTCTGCTTCGGCTCGGTTGTGACTCGAGTCCGCTAGCTGCTGCCGCCACCTCCCTCTACCACAGCCTCCCGCACTCCCGGACCGGGCCCCCTCCCCCCGCGCCGCCGGCCGCCTGCTCCCTCCTCCTCTCCACCCTCCCTCCTCCTCTCTCTCCCCTCCCTTCGCGGGCGCTAACGCGCAATGTATCAAGGGGATTGTAGTCAGTCCGCGGTGAGCGAGAAGGGGCCTGTATAAGCATCCGGAACTTCAATTCCCAGCAAACCACGGATTGGCGCAGACGCACTAAACCGCTCTCCGCCTCCGGGGAGTGGCGGGGATATTGGGAGCAGAGGGGAAAGCGGAAGAGTGCGCGCAGGTTCCTGGGAAATGTAGGCTAGGCGGAGCTAAGAAAGAACGGGAAGAAGGGATTAGAACTCTCGGCCACCATACTGTCTCAATTCTGCGGCTTTATACCCCCGCGGGGACCACCCTACTTCCGGCCAGACAGAGGAAGGCTGCTGGGAGATGAAGTTCTCCTGGTGATAATGGCGCCCTCCTCCCAGTTGCCTCCCTCCCTTGGATTCCACTCCACTGGATCCCTCACGCCGGCAAAGCGTCATACATCTGAGGACGGAGTCCTTTCACTAGCTCCCATACTCGAAAATCTCTTCATTAATCCAAAAAGTTACGGCACACTTGGATGTTTTATCTGAAGCAGGTGCTTTCAAACTTTATCCACAGGAACCCACTGTAAAAAACTTCAATAACCTCAGGAACCAATCCATATATATACACGTATATAAAACTGAACTTTCATGAAATGACATTCAGTATTCCATCCATCACAACAAAAGCACACTCTATAAAGAATATAAACACACAAGGAAAAGCCCAACATAAGCAGAACAAACCAAAATTTACCATTCCCTCTAACCTACTCTTTCCCCACCACTTGAAGAAGAGAACAAAAGGGGGAGGGGAACAACACAAAGAAAAAATCCAGTTCAGCTTGGTGGTGGTTTCCTCTTTATTGATGTGCCTCCTACCTTCCCCCACAATTTCAGTCCCTTCCATCTACCCCCCAAAAAGAAGGTAGTGAAAAGAAAGGATTGTTGGGGCTCTGAGCCCCTTGGGCAGTTAGAAAGGGAACAGAAACCAAAACAATCACCAGTTGTGACAGAGATTGACAATCAAGAAGTCTAAAGCAGAATGGGAAAGGTGGTAAAGAAAGGGGAAGAAAGAAAGGAGAGGTATTAGAGGCCAATTCCCCCATTAACCCTTGCATTAAGAGGGTCTGGAGGAGAGTCTCAAACATTAGGAAGTGCAGGTCCTGAAGAAGGGAGATGGTGTTTGAACCTCAAGGAGGAGTAGGTCAAGGAAGGGGGGCCACCTCTCTCTTTGTAGAATGGGACCCCCCACCTTAGGAGCAGCAGCTTCGCAGACCATAGACACTTTCATCACTGTAGGCAATGTATAGAAAGAAGTCTTCTTCATGGTGTTCCTGGGGTGAAGGCAAAAAAAAAACAGCGTTCAGGCATCTGGGCTTTAGTTACTTGAACCACCCACCAGAGACACATTCTTCCACAACCATTCTTTTTGAAGACCCCAAACACCAGTGCTTTGACTCTCCCTCTCACTTGCTCCAGCCCGTAACTGCTGGGCAGTATTATTCTGTCCACAGTCTTGGACAGTAAGATCTCAAACTATTAACAGTTCAGTCGCTCAGTCATGTCCAACTCTTTTCGAACCCATGAATCACAGCATGCCAGGCCTCCCTGTCCTCCTGCCTTGGAAAACAGAGTGGCTGGAAGAGAGTCTGGACCACAGCAGTTACTCTGGCTCACTGCCCTGTCCAAATCCCTAACCCAGGACGATGGGGAAGTCTTAAGAGTGAATATAAAATTGAGAGCTAAGCAAGCCAGCTGGTCGAAGAACTGCTGACTTCAAATTTTCTGCCTCTCAAGGGCTTCCAACTCCTCCCCAAAGTCTCCTCTACTTCCCAGGCACCATACCTGGTACAGCTGACCCATCGTGGCACTGGTGGGTGGAATGACGTTGTTGACGAAGAAAAACAAGGCATCCTCTGCTCGGAGATGAATTCGCTTCCGGATTAAGAAGTAGAACTGACCAACTGCCAAAGATACAAAGCCTGATAAAGTCAGAGATCACAAATACCCTCAAAAGAACACCTGCTATGTGGGGTCTCCTCCATCAAAGACTGCACTTCTAACCCCAGGAAACAAATCTAGGTATTGGGTCAGGTTCCCACCTGTAAGATCAGAAGGCACCAGGTATTTCTTTTTGTCCAGGTCTCCTATCCGAGCTTTGGGAGCCTTTTCTACTATCACCTGTTAAAGAGAAAATAAAAATTAGCAGACATTAGGTAGACAAACGCACAGCCCCACCTGTCAAGAACTCAACATTCCTAGCATCCACACGTACCCCAGACTCACTTCTCTTTGTCTCTTTAACACGCGGCGCAGCCCTGAGTAGGAATTCTGACCCCATTGACTCTAATTTACCTAAACATGAAGGATCCCTGAATACGGCGTCATAAAAAACAATTATGTTAATCAGACGAGGATGACTTATTTGGGCCAACCAGAGCTTCAATTTCAAAAACCTTACGTGAAGCTCAGACTGTCAAACGCCCCACAGCCTCCCACACGAACCCCAAGGTCTGTCCCTCGAGTCTACATCTCACTTTCAGCTCTATTGGTACCCCATTCCTTTCACCTCCGGTCCCAGAAACAGCGGTTTGGGGCTCGTTCCCAACGCCGCGACAACCGGCAGCCTGATGCCTGCGCCGTGGGTCCCGGACTCAAGCCCAGGCTGTGGCGTCAGCGCCAGCGCCCCGCGCCCTCGGCCCTGGCTACTGTCCTCACCGGGACCCGATCCGGATATTTCTTTCGGATCTTTTCGCCCTCAGAGCGGCGCTTCTCGAACGGATGCTCCTCTTTATACACGAACTTCATCCTCCCGGGAACCGGGCTGGACCGGGCTGGGCTGAGGGAACCCGGGGGGGCCGGGACGGGGGGCGGTGGCGACGGCAGCGACGCGCGGGCGGATTCAGCGGAGCGATCCCCGGACTTGCGCCACTTCCCTATTCACCAACCCCGCCCCCGGCCTACAGGAGCCTCCAGGCTGCTATGTTACGCCAGTGGCGTAACTGCCCTAACGCCAGTAACGTAGCACCACCTACTGACCTCCTCTCACACGCAGTCAGCGTAATCGCTTTGGAATCAATTTGTAAATTACGCAGGCGGCGTAGGAAAGATGGTTGCCTTTTGCTATCGTTGGAAATAACTGAAAATCCATTTCCCGACTTGCCCCCCAGGAAATAACGATGAAAGGGCTAAAAGATGGTAGTTGTAAATTGAGACTTGCCTCTCCAAAAGCTCTTTTGGGAAGTATCTCAGAATAAAAGCAGATAATTACAAGGATAGATATTCACGAAATCTGTTGGTACGCTGAAGGCGGCCGTTGACACCAAAACAAAGTAGTACCCAAGTGGAGGAAGTGGTCTCCGGAAATAGAGGGCAGAAACGAAACCTATGTTTGGAGGGACGCACTGGACGCTTAAGTTCCAGTAACGAGTGGACCAATAAGGACTGGAGAGAAGCTCTGAAAGGTAAGAACTACGTCAGCGCGGAAGAACACTGCAGCTCTGTGACCGAAAAAAAATCATGTGATCGCAAAGGGCGGAGCGTCACGTGGCGGGCGCGAAGAAGTAGAACCGGCTTGGGCTTCAGGAGGAGGTCTCTGGGAAGGTGGGGACGTGGGGCCACGCCACCCCGCCGTGGGGCTGGGGAGCCCTGCTTAGCTCGTACATGCCAGTCTTCCAGACAATGCCCGGCCTTTTTTGTCGTCGAGGTTTCTCCTTCTTTAATACTTCGTCCTACTGCACTGAAGCTCAGGTTCTCTTAGGACACACAGCTGTCCCTTCACTCCTTGCCAGGGTGCCCATCCTGTCACTAAGACCCTTCCTGCCAGGGAAAGCCAACACTCCCCTTCCCCTACCCTTAGGGTCTACAGCAGGCTCTTTCTCTGCCTAGTGGACAGGGTGGATGTGAACAAAAACCCCTCCCTCATTTCCCCAAACCCCAGAGAAGGACCTAGGGCAGCTTTGGTTTCAAAGTTATAATGCATCGTTTAAAAGAGAGGAAAGGAAAAAGAGAAAGCTGGTTACAGATCTGAGGGAATCTAGGAGGAAGGGCAAATAGAGGGAAAGTAAGGGAAGGGACAAGTTTGGGGGAAGTCCAGTGGCCCAAAATCCCAGTTTCCCACCCACAACCCAGCCCTTGGAGTGAAGAATTAGATCAGTTTTGTACAAGAGTTTTTAAAAAATCAAATCACAACAAAGCTGGCTTGGCTTCTCTTTTGAGCCTCCCGGATTAACGAATGTCTGTCTCACTCTGGCCAGTCATGTCTCTCCACCAGACACTGTTGCGGCTCTCCTAGGTCTCCGCTTATGTCCCAGTCTGGGGTTTCCAGGAGTGCGAACACGAAGTTAGAGTGAGGCTGCTTCAGAATCTGGCCCTTGTGTCCATCCAGACTCCGTAGGGAGTGCAAGGCTCCCAGGGCAGAGAGGGGTGGGAGGGGCAGACCCTGCCCCAGGCAGTCCTCACCGTTGGACAGGGCATCAGACAGGGCATCAGACGGCATCCCGAGGGCTCACCCTCCCCTTCCCCCCCACCCCAACTCAGGTGGAGGGGGAGCAGCTGTCACCAGAGCCTATGTTGGTGAAGGTTTCGGCTCAGCACAGAACGAACATCGGCGGTGAACCTGGGACGACAATAACTTGCATTGGTAGAGTCCTCATGGGGCCTCTTCACATTAGTGTAAAGCAGCCTCACTGAAGACGTGGGACAGAAAGGACCACCATTTTCTCATGAGACTGAGGTTCAGTTTGCCCAAAACCCAATGGCTAAAGGTGAGGAGTTTTCTTAAGACCTAGGTTCAAAAATTATATTCTTAAGGGAAAAGAGATAAGGAAGTAAAACAGGACAAACTTTTATTCCTTCTTGGGAATCCCTCTTCTCCTCAGAAATCTAAGTATCTAGCTTCCCTTACCTGAGGGCATCCAGCATTGGAAGCAGGTTGAGAAGGGCGGTATCACTGGGGTCACTGAACCAGGATTTGATAGGGATGGCATTGTCTAGGGTGGGTGAAAAGGCACATGAGAATAAAAGGTTCAAGAGAGAAAGGGTGTTTTCCCTTTTATTTGGGGGTAGTTACTTTAAAATACATAACCTCCCTCCCAAACTCAATGACCTAAGTAAAACCTTCTGTATTTACTTTCCAAAACAAAATTAAATTTTAATCACTGTATCTCATACTAAGGTAAGGCTTCTAGTCAAATCTCCACCTTGTCTCTTACCTAAAGCAAATCTGACATGAAAAATCTGATTTATGAAACTGATATGGGGGGCAGGGAACACTCTCATATGAAAGAGAAACAGCTTGCATCCTGACCTAATGTAAACCAGGGAATCCCAGCCCCATGCATTCAAACTACCTCCTTAGAACCACTTTCTAGTCCTTCCAGACTCTTTGCCTTCTCCCTTACCTGGATGGCTCCTATAAGCCCCTGGGGAGTTATCCAGGATCACAATGCTGGAGAGGTCACTGTGGACCACAGATAGGTCCTTGATGTAGCTGCCCAATTCCAAAGTGCAGTGCTGGAAGGCAAGGTAGGCTGGGCATCAAAAGGAAACTCACCCTCTGTGATTGTTCCAATCTCAACAACGCCCACAGGCAGCCAGTTCCCACAAAAGGGGGGATTATGTAGTACCCCCACACACACTTTCAGAAGGTCCCATTCCTGGGCATTTGCCTTAAACTGAAGTCCCTCCCTGATGGCCTGCCTCCCCAGCCTCATTCTCAGGCTTAGATTCTAGTCCCTTACCTGTCTGTAGTATCTCCTCTTGAGAATGCTTCTGCTATTATCCAGTTTATCTGCCACAGCAGAGCCATAAATCTCCATGCTTGCTGTGAACACCACCAACTCGTACCACTGGCTCACCTAAAACAGATTGGAGAAGAGGAAGCTGTCAGAAGAGGTGACTGTTCATTTGGACATATAGTTCCCTTTTACTAAGACTCCAGTGTAGACCTTCAGGCTTTTCAGCAACACTGAATGTCTCTAAGGACACAAAATTTTGAAATTGTCCTCAGACTCCAAGTTTTAGGCATTATGCCCCCTTAAGATTCCGACATGCAAGAACAAGAGAGCAAAAAAGCCACAAAAAAATAGAATTGCGTCAGCACAATAAATGAACCCTAACTATGGAAAGCCATTCTCTAACCATCCAACAGCCTCCCCTCTCCAAAACTGCCCCTGCCCATTTCTCCTGATCCCTTAATTCCTCCAAATCCTCTACATTCCCAGAGCCCTAAAACCATTCCTTCATCCCAGAACTGCCTTCAGCTTCTGCAAACTCACCACTTCCAAGAAGAAATCCACATGGGGCCTCTTATGTACAAAAAACCGGACAGGATGTTTGTCTATTACCACCTGTGGAGGAACACAGCAGGGCTGGAGAAATCCTGAGCACCTTCACCCAGGCCTCAAGGACACCCCCTTCCCTCCCACTGCTTGCTGCCTTTTTTCAGACTGGCCGGGGCCCAAGGACGGGGCCAGGGATGAGATATTCTGGGATTGGGAAAGAATCTGAGCAAAATTACAGACACAAGTTATTCTATCACTTCCCACCCCCACACACCTTGAGAATGAAGTCAGGAGGCGTTCCAGGCCGGACTGTGGGCCTCAAGACCCCATCATGATGGGAGTGAATAAGTGTCTCATCCAGATCCAGCACCAGGATCTTCCTCTTCACCTGGCCTGAACCACAAAGGGAAGGGGTAACACCAACCTACCTCCAGCCAAGACCTTGAACCCGACCTCACCTAGGGTTCCTCCCAGCCAGCATACTCACTTAGCCGATTCCGGGACACAGGAGATAAGGGAAGGATGTCATAACGAACAGTTTGGTACTGAATTACCTAGGAATAGCAAGTGAGAGGGTTAAACCCTGGGCAAGGAAATCTTCCCCACTAACAATAGGAAGCACATGTTGAACATTTACTAAAAATTGAAGTGAAGTGAAAATCACTCAGTTGTACCCGACTCTTTGCAACCCCATGGGTACAGTCCATGAAATTCTCTAGGCCAGAATACTGAAGTGGACAGCCTTTCCATTTTCCAGGGGATCTTCCCAACCCAGGGATCGAACCCAGGTCTCCTTTGTTGCAGGCGGATTCTTTACCAGCTGAGCCACAAGGGAAGCCCCTATAAATTGGGCGTGGTATAATTTAGGGTTATTTCATGTAATCCTCAAAACAACCCTAATAATAATTACAACAACATCACCCATGTTTTAAGCATGAAGAAACCCAAGGCTGAGAGAAGTTAAAAAACCTAAGACCACACAGCTAGGAATTAGTTAGTGGTTTGCCCCTCCAGTAAGAATGAAGATCATGAAAGCGTGGATTTTGTCTTGATCATGGCTGTATTCCTAGAACACTATTGCAAGGGTGGTCACTCAACACTAGAATCAATGAAATGGTGGAGCCAGGATTGTACCCCTGCAGTCCAACCCAAGAACTTGTCTTGTTATCCACAATACTATCCTGCTACGTGAAACAAAGAAATGCATGGCCCTGCCCACCTCCACCTCAAGAATTCTTTGACAACTCCCATCACCTCCTGTTGGGAGCTGAGCACCTCAGAATCCTTACTGGACAGAGAGTAGGCATCAGGAGGGGAGGTCCTTGGTCACTAAGGGGAACAGAGGATGAGGGAATCCAGAGGTTGTCAGGTCAGCTAAGTTCCTCTGGCTGGGGGCCACCAGGCCTATTTTAACCAGCCACCTGTCCATTTCTGTCTCTACTGGCCAAGTCACAAGCTGCAGAGAACCTCAGCCCTCTGAACAGCCTCCTTATCCTGGTACCCAGGGCAAGGCAGAGAACACGGGGAAGCCCCACTCACCAGGCAGACTGATAGAGCACCAAGAAGGCCAGAGTGAAGGGCTGTGAGTGGGAGGTGAGGAAGGGACAAGGATGTCACCAGCCTGGCCTTCCAGCTTCTCCGTCTCTCTAGAGGTTCCTGTTTCCAACACTCAGGTCTCTCGCATGTAGAGCTTGGTGATTCCCTCCTCTGCCCTTTTCTCCTAAGAACAGTCCATCCCTAGGCTCCAAGCCTCACCAGAACCAGGCTCCCCACTTGCAAACCAGAGGGCCCTCTCCCCCTAATCCCAAGGCATCTGCCCTTCTTTTCTCACAGGGCTGCAAATGAGGGCTGCAACAGCTCGGGTGTCCTGCCCTGCTATCTCGGGTTGCACATGCTGGGCATGTAGGGAATGCTCTAAGCATCTGCCAGAAAGGGGGTGGGGGGAGAAACCAGACTGGAAGGAAGGAAGGGAAGACAAAAGGCTGTGGGGTCAAGGAACCTGTCTCTAGATGGACTGGTGCACATCTCTGCACCCAGAAAACCGCTATTTTCTCCCCTAAAAGAAGGGGAAACAAGGGGGATGCTCTCTGCAAGGCCAGGAAGAGAGGACAGCACCTAACATGGAAGGAAAAACCCAGGAGCTAGCCACACATGTATCTCAGCATCTCTGACCTCAGATTCTTCTTAGTTCCTAACCCTTGTCTTGGGGAAATAGCCCTGCCTACAACCATGACCACCCAGAAACAATCCTCACCATAAATCAAAAAGTGAAAGTAGACTGATAAAGAAGACACTGAAGCCAAGGCCAGGCCCATTCCACCACTACCACCTAGGGCTATCTGGCAATTCCTTGACCTAGGCAGCCCCTACCGGATTTTATTTCTTCCAGTTTTATTGAGTTATGTCAGAGTACAGACTGGAGATTCTCGACACCCCAACTCCCTGAGTCCTCCACAGATTCTCCCCCATGGTGGTGAGAACACACAGCACATTTATTACATTATGTTAGCCTAAGGAGCTTTGACCTTGGAGAAAAGCTATGGGGGAGGGAACCCAGAGATACACTCCCCACAGTATCCCTCACAACGCTGGGGTCTCCTGGAAAAACAAGCATGCCCTCAGACTGAAGCCTTTACAACTGACAAGCACTGTCTTCTGATGAGGACACTCAAACTTTAATGTGCTCCCTTCTGCAACTAAAGATGACCATCATAAATGCATTTTTATGCGTTTTTCAATCCCAGAGTCTTAATAACCCCAAGTATTCACACTCACACTATGAACTGGGTTGTCAGGACCTTTTGGGAAGAGTTCCCTTAATCTGAACCGCAAAGGCTTCCTCCTGCACACCCAGGGCATTTCCTAAATTTCCATTCTTGTTCATTCTTGTTTGTCACATACGCCCTCCCACCCACCCCCACCCCCACCCCCACCCCCACCCCCACCCCCGGCACACGAGCCAGTATATTCCTTAAGACCAAACACGCACGGAGATTCCAAATAGGAGGGTCTTTGACTAGCCCACATCGATGGATCTGCTGCCATCAAACAGGTGTCGCCCGCCTCTCGGTTTCTTTAGCAACAACTCCAGCTTTCTTAAAGAGCGCCCCACCCACCACCCGGGCCCCCAAGAACTGCCAAATCCTTTTCCCGTCTAGCCCCCCTCCACCATCTAGGTTCTACTGCAAGGGTCTTCCTTTTTCCCATACCACCTCATGCCCAGCTACGGGTGCTCTAATTTTATAGCGGTAGAAGCTGCCGCCAGGACTCAGTTCGTAGGCCCAGAGGCCCGACACTTTCCAAAAACACTTGAGCACCGCTGACAGAGGTCCCCACCACCACCAGCGCCCACCCAAGGCTCACCGTGCGGATCTGCCTCCGCAAAAGGTAAATGAAGAAGCTCCAGAGCTTGGCGGCGAAGGCCACGAACGTGCGCAGCCCCAGCAGACACTGCGTCCGCATCATCCCGATGACCCCGGCACCGCCGGCCCCGGGGCCCCCGCGGCCCAGCTCCGCCAGCCCCCCGGGGGCAGCCCCCCGCCACCGGGAGGGGGAACGGGGGCCCCGAGTGGCAGAAGAGGCTGCAGAGAGGGGCACGGAGCGGGCGGCTCACAAAGCCACCCACGACGAGGGGAAAGCCCAGCGGAACGGAGAGCTGGGGGACAGGCGTGGGCAGCCCGCGGGGGCCCACATGGGCGGGGAGTGGCACCGACGGCTTCGCCGAGGTTGCGGGCCGAAACAGGTCGGGATACAGTGGGGTCCTCCGAGATCCGGAGGGAAGGGGATGGAGAATTGGGGGAGGGGGCTATGGGGGAGGGGGCTAGGGAGAAGGGAGGGAGAAGGAAGGGGGAGGGGAAGGGGGGAAGAGGAGGGTGGCCCGCTGCGCAGGCGCGCTAGGGGGCTGCCCGCGGGAAAGGGGCGGGCGGGGGCAGCGGCGCTGGAAGGGCCGCGGAGGCGGTGGCGAACGGGCCGGGTGAGCCAAGGACCCAGGAAGAAGGGGAGGGGGAGCCAAAGGACGCGGATGGCTGGACCAGAGCGGCCTCCCCCTCCCCGAGGTCAGGGGCGCCTCAACCGCTGGGGAGCGGGGCTGCAGCCGCTGCAGCTGGATTTCCCACTCTGACAGGCGCCATTTTACCGCCCAGAGGGCTCCCTCCTCCTTTCTTCCCCCCTCCTCTTCCCCTCTGACACTACTTCCGGTGGTGACGTGTATTCGCTTCACCTGGACTAAAGTTCCCCCTACTCGGTCTATAGGGGTGGGGATAAGGAAAGTGGGGCGTGCTCTCAACAAGGCCCCAATATTGCGCATGCGCGGGGCGAAGGGGTGGGGGCGGGGCCTGGAGCAAAGCAGGCCCGTCTTGAATCGCAGGGGCAGAGCGGAGTGACGTCACTTGTCCCGAGGCGCAGGCCGTCGGAAGTGCTAGTGCGGCCACCTCCCCCTCCCACGGACAACTGCCCCAACGGCTCTTTCCGCCTCGGTCACGGTAAAATTTGTAGAGAGGGGCGTCGTCCCTACGAGGGTGTACCAGCACTCAGGAGGCACTGTTTTCCGTGAGCCTTCCTGGGATAGTGAACCTAATCACCTCCAGACAATTCCAGGCCTTAGTGGTGGGAGGGGTTGTGGATTCCCCGCCCCTTTCGCGTGGAGGGGGCGGGGCAATGGACAGTGACGCCATCAGAGGGCGTCTGAAGAGGGACAGGACGCATTTTGGCGATGTTGGAGTCGCTGTTGGCTGTTGGTGGCCTGGTGCTGCTTCGGGGTGAGGGTCGAAGGCATAGGGGCTTCGGAACAGGGTTCAAGGGGCGGAAGTGGATTGGAGGGGCCATAGGACACAAGCCAGAGTGCGAAAACCTCAGTAGTCTCAGGCTGTTTGTTGTTCGCTCTTTTCAGACTCCGTAGAGTGGGAGGGGCGTAGTCTCCTGAAGGCGCTTGTCAAGAAATCTGCATGGTGGTGAGTATCCCGCAGCATCTCGCTGTTCCATCCGATAAGGGAGCCTGGATCCCGCTCTGACAGTGCCCCTCATCTCTGCCTCAGTGGGGAGCAAGTCCACGTCCTGGGCTGTGAAGTCAGCGAAGAAGAGTTTCGTGAAGGTTTTGACTCCAGTATCAACAGCCGGTAAGTACAAATTGGAAGAAATTTAATTGGATTTGGGATTAATGTTGCTGAGGAATTTTTCTTCTAGCAACAAGGAAAAAACCTGATATGTAGTAGTGTGAAAGTGTTAGTTGTCCAGTCGTGTCTGCCTCTTTGCAACCCCGTGGACTGTAGCTCAGGCTTCTCTGTCCGTGGAATTTCCCAGGCAAGAATACGGAGGGAGTTGTCATTCACTTCTCCCGAGGATCTTCTCCACCCAGGGGTCGAACCCGGGTCTCTTGCTTTCAGGCCAGCTCTTTACCATCTGAGCCACCAGAGAAGCTTAAAGCGTAGTCGACAGTTTATTGAATGGAAATGGGACTTTCAAAGGAGGTAGGAATTAGTAAGTGGAATGATTAGTAGTAGTATCTGGAGAATCCAAAATGAGGATTACAGAAGATGAAAGGAATAGAGGAATAAAAGGCCGGCAGTGCAAGCTAGCATTAGAGGCTGCCCTGGAGAATAAGAATAAACACGTTCTGTCTTTTGAGTTAGAGTCTGGTGATCAACTTACATTGGCACTAACTGCAGGCTACGTAGGCATTTGTCCTGCAAGCAGAAGGAACAATTTATGCATAACTGGGGAGATATGGAAGTCTTCTGGCTTCCCTGGTGGCTCATTGGTAGAGAATCTCCATGCAGCAGAAGCCGCTGGTACGATCCCTCGGTCAGGAAGATCCCCTGAAGAAGGAAATGGCAGCCCACTCTAGTATTCTTGCCTGGAAATCCTGGCAAGAATAGAGGATTAGACAGAGGAGCCTGGTGGGCCACAATCCATGGAGTCACAAAAGAGTTGGACATGACTTAGTGACTAAACAACAACATGGAAGCCATACCTGTTCGTAGGAGATGCAGGAGCTTCCTGAGATCAGACAAAGAGCAGCACCTAATAATAGTGAAAAGTCTTACAGAGCATGAAAAGGAAAATTTGAAAGGAGAGTGATAACATCATACCTGTTAGAAAGACTCCACACTGTGGAGAATGGGTTGGGCGGAGGGAGCCTGGACTTAGGGAGACCAAGTGGGAAGGGTTTTGCAAAAATGCAGGTTCTCTTAGATGTAGAAGTACTGGTTAAGAGCTAGTTGTGAACTTGGAGCTGTGCTAGGTTAGAGCAGTGATTGAAGTAGACAGAATTCATATTCCATGAAATCTCAGAGAATAATGGTAGAAGGAGATAGAGGCCTGGCTTAAGGCAGGGTGGAGAGTTTGGGGCAATTGTAAAAGGATGTTAGCAGGTACACCTTCCAGGACTTACAGACTGATGTGGGGCTAGAGGAAAGCACCCAGATCAAGAGGTCCCTGAACCTGTGTTGGCTGGTTAAGAAAAATTATTTCTTGGTCTGCATAGTTAGCTGGATAATGGTAATTTACATCTGCCCAAATTTTGTATCAGTTGTTAGAGTAAACGTGATGCTGTAAAAATGACATTCACAAGAGAGGCAGAAAATACAAAGGAGGTGTCTGGGAACAAGGTCTGCCACTGTGAAGCTTTCCCAGGGTTTCTAGTCCATGTCAGTTTCTTTTCCTGAATTGTTATTTTATCTGTAGTTAGTATGACAGGACTTGCTTCTTGACCTCCTCTTAAGCTGTTCTACAGACAGGAACCATGTTTCAGGTGCTCTCCTTCCTCTTTATCCATTCAGAGAATGATACATTTTAGGCGCCATTTAGGAGATATTTGATAATGATCATAGTTAACATTTATCAAGTGTTTAGTACTTGTCAAGCACTGTGCTAAACGTCAGGAGGTTGGTATTCCTGTTTTATAAGTGAAGAAACTGAGTCTTGGATGAAGTAATGGATCAGGTGACTTTGGGCAAATAGAACCAAGCTTGGAGCTCAGGGCTGTTTGACACCAAAGTCTGTGCTGTCAACCAATATATTCTACTTTTCAGTTTAAAAAAAAAACAACCACATTTTCACTGATGTTTAAAATGTTAGTAAAAATCAAGGAAACAGAACCACAAACATCAGAAGCCAAAGTTGGAGGTGGCAGGGGCAGGGGGGCAGTATAATCATGCCTTTTATTTTCCCTTTACAGTCTGGTTTAGTATAATCATGCCTTTTATTTTCCCTTTACAGGCTGGTTTACCATGATCTCTTTAGAGACCCTCTCAGCTGGTCAAAACCTGGGACAGCCCTTCCTGGTGGGCCCCTAGAAGCCTTGAGGGCCCTGGACAAGAGGACAGGTTCTGGCCCTGCCACCATTGCTCTTGATTCCCTCAGCTGGCTGCTGCATCACCTTCCCTGCCCCACACTCTGCCAGACCCTGCATGCACTGAGCCGTCAGGACTCCTTCCCTGGTGAGGCTCCTCATTTGTTTCTTCCCCTCATACATTCCCCCTGCCAACCATGTGCCCCTTTCCACCCTAACAAGAAACATATCAGGGATCTCCATTTGGGCCTTCTTCCATCACTTTGATCTTTTTTCTATTTCTTGGTTGCTTCATAATGCTATCAATCACTCTTTTTTTCTTTTCCAATTTTTTTTCCCTCTCATTCATTCATTCGCTCATTCAACAAATGTTAAATATATATATACATTGTGTTGGGTCCCTGCCTTCCAGGAGCTCAAAGTCCTGTAAAGGGTACAGACTAGTAAACAAGCAATTTACTGGATAGTCTGATAAGGACCATAATGATAAAGGAACATGCATAGAGTAACTTAAGGAAGGAATGTCTTGAAGAGCAAAGGGTCAGCCAGGCCAATTTGTCCAGCTGATATCTCTGGGACTAGCCCTAAAGTACAGTGGGTCCCCGGATGTGTTTTAGAGTCAGATACCCAGTTTGGTACATGGGTGTTTGGTCTGACATTGCTTCGATTTCCTCTGTAAAAGTCAAGGGAGGATGGAGTTTATTGTATTAGGATGAACCACTTGGAACTACGGTTTTTATAGGTCAGATATGATCAGATGTTAGCAATTTCATACAGTTCAACCTAAAAATACAAGTCTTTAGTGTAGTGCCTGACACTAAATGCAGCTAAAAAGAGAGGGAAGATGGGAGGGGATCTAAGGCACTGACTGGCATTTTTGTCAAGTTCCAGACACTGCAGGTAGTTCAGTGTACAAGAGATGAGGCTGAAATCAAGTGGAGAACAAACGCTGAAAGTGTGAGTTCCTTCCTGGAGGCCTTGGGGCGCTCCTGAGGATTGAGGTCAGAGCAGTGCCTTGATTCGAAGTACGCTGGAATAAGAATATGTATTAAGGTGAGGCCTGAAAGAAGTCAGAGCAGGGTGGTGAAACAGGTCAGTCAGGATCTGGGCAGAGTTCTGAGATGTAGGCCTCTGATGTGGGCCTTTTTTTCCTTTCACTCTTTGATCCCAAGCATCCCTGGAATGGTCCCTACTGCCCTTTGTGCACCACATTTCTTGTCCCTCTGCAGGTGACAGCCCCCCAGGTGAGCGGGTGCGTGTGCTGGGCCTGCTGCATGAAGAGCTTCATGGCCCAGGCCCTTTGGGAGCATTGAGCAGCCTTGCTCAGACTGAGGTGACCCTGAGCGGTACAATGGGCCAGGCATCAGCTCACATCCTCTATCGGAGGCGGAGACAGCGCCCCACCCACCAGGTCAGGAGAAGCAGGGGACTAGAGGCTGGGGTCAGATAGAGAGGGAGAGCAGTAAAACAGATGATGTGATGAAGCACTTCCCTGGGCCCTCATCATTGTAGCACTTCCCCCATTTTATCTCCATTGTGAGAAGCCTTGTGAGGTAGATTGTTTTATCCCCATTTTGAAGCCTGGAAAGCTCAAATCCTATAAGCTTAACCAACAAAAGACACTGCCTTCCAGGAAATGGAAAAGGAGAAAAAGCCAAAAGTGGTCCCATGGAGAGGTTTGAGGGGCTAAGAGGTGGAACACACGAGTTGGAAGCCAGTCACATAGGTGGCTAGGAGCTGGAGTGGTAGGTCCTGGTTCTCTGGTTTGTTCAGTAAGACACAAAAAACTTGTAACCCTCTTCTTACTTCTGCCCAGACTCAGTGGTTCTCCATCCTTCCTGACTTCAGCTTGGAGCTCCAAGCAGAGCCGCCGCTGGAATCCCAGCCCCACTCAGATCCTCATACTTCCTTGGTACCTTAAGAGAGCCAGGGCGGGAGCAAGGGGATGGAATTTGGGGTCTGGAAAAAGGAGAGGGGGATAAAAACTGCAGATGTTGGGGGTGTGGGGTCAGGGATTCCAGGGATGGCGCAGAGCAGCAGCATCTTCTGTACTTGCAGGTGGACCCCACTACTTACTTGACTTTTAACCTTCACCTGTCCAAGAAGGAGAGAGAAGCCAAAGATAGCCTGACTCTGCCCTTCCAGTTCAGCTCTGAAAAGTAAGGTTGGGGCCTCAGTGCCCAAGTCCCTGAGTTTAGCCCAGCATTGGGCCAAAGAGGTGGGGCGATAGCAGGTTGTTGATTAACTTTTTCAACTTTATAGGGGCTGAAGTCCACCTCCAGAGTCAAGTCTGAGGAGTGGCTCTCTACCCACCCAAACCCCAGCAGTGTCAAAGAGCCTTAATGCCTCTTTTCTCTCCATTAGAGCCTTGGGTCCCAGCTCCACTGATGTCCCCAAAGTAATCTGGGCCTGGGCTGAGCCAGACCAGACCCCAGGGAAGTGGCCCTGTCTCCAGGTAGCAGCACTGGGAGGGGAGGAAGCTAGATGGTATGCCAGAGGCAGGTTAATAAGGGCTTAGTAGACACCTGTTGTTCTGTGCCCAGCATGTGGGCGGGTGAAGGAAGACCACAGTATCCTTGCCCTCAAGCTGCTAAGAATTTAGGGTGTTACGAGAGCTGCCTAAGAGTATTCGTCCCTATACCAGTTAGTGCTACACAAGGTCAGACAAAGGGATTTAGACCAAGAAGACATGGAAGCCAGAGAGGAAGTGACTGTCACACAGAAAGAGGGTGTTAAGATGTAACCTATTACCCACCCTCCCCAGCACCAGTTCTCCCCTTATCTCTCCTCAGACAGCAGGCTCTACTGCGCCCTGGCCTGGGCCAGGCTACCAGCCATATCTTCTATGAGCCAGATGCTTATGATGACCTGGATCAAGAAGACCCAGATGATGACCTAGATGTTTGACTGTCTAGATTTGTCTAGACTGCAGTTGAAGGGGAAGAGGAAGACTGTGGGCCCGTAACTGTCCTTTAATTGTGTGTGTTGGCCTTAGCCTGTCTCTGCTCCATCTTTGTTCCCTGTTTCTATGGAGGCCCTGCCCTGTGACCCATGAGCCAGGGAGCAGCTTCCAGTGAGAAGAAAATGGGCTGGAAGCATAAGAGAAAGTGACAGGATAGGAATACCACCTCCCCCCAAGCCTAATAAAATCTTTTATTTTTTTATTAAAAGCAAAAGCTCTTTGGTTGCTATTTAAGCAAAAGTTGCAAGTGGACAGCACTGGAGGCTGGGAGTGGATGAGGGAAGCCAAGCACCTGAGTCTTTGCAGATGCCCTGAAGGGGATGGAAAAAAAGCCTACTTTCCAAAACATATTTTTATTACTGTACAAAAAGCACACCCTCCCTATTTTGTCCCCCCCCACCCAACCCCCCAGGAAACTGTACATGGTGTGCTAGGCTAGAGTGACCGAAGGATTTTGCTTGGCACTCTGCCCACAGGCTGAGCTCTTTGCCCCAGGTCCTTTCATAAGGAGGCGCCTGTAGGCTGCCAGGTTGGGGCAGGGGCGTCCCAGCTCACACATACTCCTTGGCAGAGTTGGGCTTAGGGTAGGACCGAGGCACACGGTATCCAGCTTTGCTCTCACTCCCAGGACAGGAGCAAGAGAGCAGCGCACCTCCCAGGAGGACCAGAGCAGACCCTGCCCAGCCAATGAAGATGGCAGGACCAAACTCATACCTGTGGAGAGAAGGGATTGGGGTCACAACCCTGGCCTGCCTCTCCCGACCCCAGACCCCTTAGGACGTAGGGCGCTCATACTTACTTAACATTCATGGGTACCAACGGGTTATAGAAATCTGAGACAATCTGATGTCCATACCAGGAGCAAGCTATCAAGGCAGCAAGACCTGGAGAAAAAAATGAGGATTCAGGTACTGTGAGCCACCCCCCAAACCTGCACTGTGTCCACACTTACCCCTTCAGGATGGTTAAGAGAGTCCTTGGCCCCACCTTGGACCTGTGGCTCACCTGCCAAGATGAAAATGATGCCTCCGGTCATTGCTATCCGAGCCTTCTTCACTTTGTCGTCTCCCCCACAGTTTGTACACTTCATGCCCATCGTGGCCACGAACGTGGCCAGGAAGCCCAGCACCAGGGAGACCACCATTAGGGCTCGAGTGGCCTGCAAGGCCGCTGTGGAAAAGGGGTAAGGATGCCATCCTTGCTGGAAATGACGGGGTGGCCCTCGGAACGCTTCAGCCCCCCAGTCCCCGGCGGGAGCCAACGGATCCCGCCCCCTCCCGACTCCGTGGCCTTCCCGCTCTGCCCCGCCCTTTAGGCTCTAGGATCCGCCCGGGGCGCCAGGGTTTCGATGAAACTGCCCCCGCGGAGGGGGAAGGGTGAAAGGGGACGTCGAAGAAAAACAGGTGGTGATCTGAGCCCCGGTAACGGTGGCTGGAGCCCAGCGCCGCCCGCAGTCCCAACTCTCGTCTCAGCTCTGACCCCACTATCGAGGCCACGGTTTGTGGCTTCGGCTAATCGGCCGATAAGATTAGAAGTCGCAGGCGGCGGCAGGGAGCAGACAGGGGGCGCGGTTTCTCAGCCCTTGGTTCGACCCCGCGGCCCCCAACCCGACCCCCTAGCCCCCAACCCAACCCCGCGTCTCCAGCCCGCGCAGCCTTTTGTCCGAGAAAAGGGCGGGAGATGGCGGAGACCTTGGCCTCCTCGGGGTAGGGGGAGGGGAAGGCCGCGCCCCAGGACTCAGCTTCCCGGGAGCGGCTTGGGCCGCGCTGGCCGCTCGACCGGGAAACGAGGCTCGTCCGCGGGCGAAGAGGCTCAGCCGGACTCGCGCACGTGCAGCCCCAGGACCTCGGCCCTACCCGCTTCCTCCTCTCCAGCTGCGCTCCCGGGCAACCCAGCGGGTCGGGCCGTTGGGCCTCGAGCCCGGCCCCTCACCCACCCCGCGACCCCGGCTCTGGAGCATCCGCCCCGTCGGTCCCGCGGTCTTACCCGGCAGGGCGAGCACCGAGTCGTACATTTTGCAGCTCATCATGCCGGTGCTCTGCGTGACGCAGTCCATCCACAGCCCCTTGTACATGGCCTGGGCGGTGATGATGTTGTCGCCCGCGTACGAGCTCATCTGCCACTGCGGGATGGCGGTGCACGCCACCAGGCCCACCCAGCCCAGCAGAGCCATGGAAAAGCCCAGCAGCTGCAGGCCCGAATTGGCCATTTCCGCCCTCAGAATAGACGGGGAGCGCTGGGCGGGCGAGTTTTTAAGTCACCCAAAGAGGCAACAAAGTTGTTGGTTGAGTGCTTGCAAATCGGTCTCCGGAGTAAACACAAAACGACCCCTCCAGCAAAGCGAGAGTCTCACGGCAGAAGGGAACAAGACTGGTGACCGACAGAAGCGATCCGCGGAGGCCTGGCGGTTCCCTCGGGCGATCGGCGACTCTTCCCAAACAAAAGGTGGAGGGGCCGTACGGGCGTGGCCCCCGGGTGCTGGAAGTCCCCAGAGTGTCCTGGGCTGTTGGCCCAAGGCTGGTGTGCGGGCTAGAGGTCACTGAGCGGTGAGCAGGCAGGTGCGGGCGGACAGGTGCTGCGCACCTGAGTATAAGTAGGGCGTCGGGGGCGCGCCCCCGCGGGCACCGGGAGCGCGAGGCGGGGAGGGATCGAGGGGCGGCCGAGGGTGACCTGACGTCACCGAAGGGACACTCACCTGAGCCGGAAGTCCTGGCCCCCACCCCTCCTGGCTCAGGTGAGGAGGAAGAAACCTGAACCCCAGCGTCACGCCCCTTCACTTGCTGGGCTCGGACCGCTGGAGGGGGGAGGTGGAGTCTTCCCGGGAGTCCCGAGCTCTGAGGGAGCACCTCGGACTGGAGGTCCCTCGGGCGCAAGGACGCCCCTTCCCCGCTCCGGGACAGGTGCGCCAGGAACGCGGCAGAGCCAGAGCCAGAGAGAGATGCCCCAGGCCAGCCCTGGCTCCGCCTTCCCCCCACCCCTCGCAGGGATTCTCGGTTTCTACTCCGGGTGCTCGCTCTTTATCCCGCCCTACTTTCGCCCCCACCCTCTGTTCTACTCTTTTTCTCTTAAGTCACCTTTCCTCGCCGACCCCACCTTCCGGGGACCCCTCAGAACTGCCCACTTCAGCCGCCTAATTAAGAGTCTCCACCGCCAGAGCCACCGCCTAGCGCCCAACCGCTCCTCACCACTGTCGCCTCCATCAGACACCTGGCTTCCAGGCGCAGTGCCCCAGCACCCATTTCCTCCGCCCCCTATTCCGATCTCTGCTGGACGTGACTCAATGGCGGGGCCCTTGGCACACACACACACCCGCCCCGCAGTCACTGTCCCATCCCGCCTCAAGGGTCCTAGGCGTAGAAGGAAGAAACCACTGAGGCCAGAAACCAGCGAAGGGAGGGAGCAGGGTAAGGCCTGGGTCAGAGTCTTGGCCACACCTACCATTCTCTTCCCTTGGAGGTTTTCCAGCCGGTCCTCCACCTTTCCCTCTTCCTTCTCCCCCAGCCCTGCACTAGTTTCTCACCCTCATCCGGAGCCTGGACCTGCCTTTCTGTGTGCCCTCTCCCGCCCTCTCACCGTGCCGTCTTCCAGAACATCTGGCTCTAATGTGGCCTTTGATTCAGTCCTCAGACCCCCACCTCACCCTCAGGTTTCTTCTGTCAATCTCCCTGAGTTCTGCCCCATCCCCCACTTACCCATTCCTCCCTCATCCGTTACCATCTCACTTTCATGTCCTTTCTGCTTCCTATTTTACTCCTCATCTTTTAGTCTACCTTTGTACCCCATCTCCAGCCCCCTTGGAGCCCAGCATCACCCAATAGCCTTTCTTTGCATCTAACCAAGAACACATCCCTGCTCCCTCATGGTCCAATTTCCTTCCAGTCTTCCCTCTCCAACCTGACAACTCT
The DNA here is from genome assembly GCA_007570785.1 of Antilocapra americana. Lineage (NCBI taxonomy): Eukaryota > Metazoa > Chordata > Mammalia > Artiodactyla > Antilocapridae > Antilocapra > Antilocapra americana. The sequence goes on along the minus strand of ML664177.1, from coordinate 27,693,200 downwards.
CAGGCTCACACACCTTTCTTACTCTGTCTCTCTCATTTAATTTTTTAACCTCAAGTCTGTCATATTTCCCATCTTTGCTCCTCCTTCTCAAACATTTCTCTTTCTTTTATTCAATAAAAATATTAATGGGCCCTTCATAGTCATCTAATTAACCTGTTTTTCTGTAAAATGCAGACTTTAAGGAACTCTTCATTATTCATTTTAATTTTTCTACCTTTGATTAATGGTGAGATTTGTATTTTTTAAGGTGATTTCCAGCTCTGAAATTTCACGTTTCTTGTAGTTAAATATATCCAGCTCCTCTCCAAGCTCAGTGAGACCGTCTCAGGCCAAGCCACCATCACCTCTTGCCTGGACACTGCAACCGCCTCCAAACCAATCTCTCTGCTTCCCTGCTTGTCCTTCTAAAATGTATTTTCCAAAAAATAAATAAATAAAATGTATTTTCCAGAAACGAGGTTTTTTGTTTTTTGGTTTTTTTAGTAAACTTTTATCCCTTCCTGTTTAAAATCCTTAAAACTTCCAACGGCATTCTTTGGCTCCTGTTGCTCCACTGGATTTGCAAATAAATGTTATACTATGGTTTATGAGACTCCATGCGTCAGCCACACTTCCTGAACTATACTGTGTTCCTTCCCACCAAAGTGCCTCTGCACTCTGTTCTCTATGCCTGGGTGCTCCTCTCATCTACCCCCACCCAACCTTCCTTCTACCTAGCTAACCGACTCATCCTTAGCTATCAGCTCAAATATGACTTCTCCTAGGAGGCCTGACCTGAACACCCCACCCAGGACTGAGTCAGATCACCTTGCTGAATGTTCTCACTGCTACCTTTACTTTCAAGGTTCTTGTGAACGGAACCAATTCACTTTGTGTGATTATTTACTCAAAGTCAGTCTCCCCACTATACTATACTAGAAGTTCCAAGAGATGTGTCTGGATTTTATCCCCAATAAATAGTTGATGATAAATTACTAAACTGCAAATTAACATGATTTTCATCTACTGATTTGACAAATATTTTCTGAGTCCCTGTATAATGTACCAAGCTCCATGCTAGAGACTGGGGCTATAGCTGTAAACAAGAGGACACTGCAGACTTCCTGGTGGGCCAGTGGTTAAGATTCAGTGCTTCCACTACATGGGGCACAGGTTCAATCCCTGGTCGGGGAAGTTCTGCATGGCATTCTGTGCGGTCAAAAAAGAAAAAGAGGATGGAGGCTTCACTCAGGTAACTTAGATTCTAGAGGGAGGAAGCAGGCAGTAAAGACATAAAATGGTGCATGTTTTCAAGGCAATAAAGTAGGGCAATGTGAGGAGGTTGGGTCCATTCCAGAGTAAGGTCAAGGAGACCCATCTAGGAAACGACTGTTAAATAATGAGCCACCCAGGAAGAACCATATCATAGGCATGGGGAACAGCAAGTGCTAAGCCTCCGTTTCTATTGTCCCTTTGAGACTTGTATTAACTTAAAGCAGGATTGCTCCACCTCAGCACTATTGTGTTTGGGGCCAGATAATTCTTTGTTATAAGATGGTTCTGTGCATCATAGGATATTTAACAGCACCCTGGACTTCTGCTGATTTGGTGCCAGTATCCTCTCCCACATCCCAGTGTGACAATCAAAAATGTCTCCAGAATAAACAAGGTCCTATTGTATAGCACAGGAAACCATATTCAACATCCTGTCATAAACTATAATGGAAAAGAATATATATATATATATATAAAATAATCACTGCTGTACAGCAGAAATCAATACAACATTGTAAATCAACTATGCTTCAATAAAATAAATTAGAAAAAAAAAAGAAATCATTGTCTCCAGAGATTGCCAGATGTCCCAGTGATGAGATGAGCAAAATTGGTCCCAACCTAGAACCACTGATTTAGAGTATCACCAGTCAGCATCATTGTGAATTTTTTGCACTAGAAACCTTCAAGTAAAGAGTTGGATATGAGGAGAAAGTAGACGGATGGTTGGAGTTAGCCAGGGTTGGGATTTTGCTAAAAAGAGAGAAAAGGGGGAGTTCCCTGGTAGCCTAGTGGTTTGGATTCCCAGGCTTTCACTACTGTGGCCTGGGTGCAATCCCTGGTCAAGGAACTGAAAATCCTAAAAGCCAAGCAGTGTTGCCCAAAAAAGAAAGAAAGACACAGACTAAAGAAGGAATTTTAATTTGCACAGGAATGATTATGTGCTAGATCATTGCTATAAATTTGGGTATTAAGCATAGCAGACATAAAACAGAGTCAGTGGATAGTGAAAAACTGATCTAGTCAATGGTTCTGAGGTCTCCGTAAAGTGAGAGAAGTGGGGATACATGAATGGATGTTCTAGAAGCCTAGGAGGTGATTATGAGAGGTGGCAGGCTTGAATTCATTAAATTAGAAGAGGGTGTTTTGGAGATAATAAAGCCATGGGTAGGGGCCTGAAGGTGAACTAAAGAGAAAGATGGTTGGAGATGAGACTGAGGGCTGAGAGGCCATGAGTAAATGGAGTGCCCTGGTGGGTTTTGAAGTCAACAACAATGATGATGAGAACATAGGTATAAAGAAGACAATGAGCTTGATCAAGCTACAAGGAAGAGAAAGAAATAGGTTGTGCAAAGATTGAAAGGGTCAAAATAAAACTGATTTGCAAACCACATAATCACCTACTAGAAAATGAGATAAAAGCAACAGAGAGTCTGTCAGAATTATCCACAGTGTTCAGCAAGTTTGCTGTACACAGGATCCACCCACAAAGAGAGTCACCAGTATTTTACTACACCAGCAATAACTAATTAGAAAACATAATTTTTAAAATAACACTCCATTTGCATCACTGGCAAAAATTATAGAGCATCTTGGAACTAACCAAGTATTCATAAGACCTCAATGGAAGAAAAATTTTAATTCTGCTAGCTCTGTCTAGTCAAAGTTATGGTTTTTCCAATAGTCATGTATGGATGTGATAGTTGGACTATAAAGAAAGCTGAGCCCCAAAGAGCTGATGCTTTTGAACTGTGGTGTTGGAGAAGACTCTTGAGAGTTCCTTGGACTGCAAGGAGATCAAACCAGTCCAACCTAAGGGAAATCAGTCCTAAATATTCATTGGAAGGACTGATGCTGAAGCTGAAACTCTAATACTTTGGCCACCTGATGTGAAGAACTGACTCATTAGAAAAGACTCTGATGCTGGGAAAGATTGAAGACAAGAGAAGAAGGGGAAGACAGAGGATGAGATGGTTAGATGGTATCACCAACACGATGGACATGAGTTTGAGTAAGCTCCAGGAGTTGGTGATGGACAGGGCAGCCTGATGTGCTACAGTCCATGAGGTCACAAAGAGTTGGACATGAAATTGGTGGGTTTTTTTTAAAGATCTTAATAAGATTACCTCCAGATTTTTCGAAGTAATTAAAACACACACACACAAATAGTTAGGTCTTTACTGAAAAGTAAGAGTAACAAGAGGGGTCTTGCTCTTCCAGAAATTTAAACTTGCTACAAAGCATTCAGCAACAATAACCGTATAGTATTAGTGTGAAAACAGAGCGATGCACCAATGAAACAGAATACCAGAGACAGAAGTACTTACATATATATCAGAAGTGCATGCTGTATGCTAAGTCACTTAAGTCATGTCCGACTCTTTGTGACCCTGTGGACTGCAGCCCACCAGGCTCCTCTGTCCATGGAATTCTCCAAGCAAGAATTGCAGGGAATTCTCCAGGCAATTCTCTCTCTGCCATTTCCTTCTCCAGGGGATCTTCCCAATCCAGGGATCAAACCTGCATCTCTTATGTCTCCTACATTGGCAGGTAGATTCTTCACCATTAATGCCACCTGAGAAGCCCATATCAGAAGTGGACATGTGATAAATGTGGCGGGAATATGAGAAAAATATATTGGATCCCTAACATCCAAAACAAGGATGAACTTTAGATGGATTAAAAAGACCTAAATGTGGAGAAGAAAATGGCAACTAACTCCAGTATTCTTGCCTGGAAAAGTCCATGGACAGAAGAGCCTGGCAGGCTGCAATCCATTGGGTTACATGACTGAGCACACACGTGTGAGGAGGGTAGAGGGAGATGGGTTGGTAGCAATAAACTGGTAGAACTAAAAAAAAAAAAGACCTAAATATGGGGACTTCCCTGGTGGTCTACTGGTTAAAACTCTGTGATCCCAATGCAGGAGATGCAGGTTTGATCCCTGGTCAGGTAACTAAGATCCCAGCTGCCATGGTACAACCAAACAAACAAACAAAAATGTAAATCTAAAAACTATAAGGTTATTAGAAGAAAAAATAAATTTTGATGCAAAAATGGAAAAGAACACAAGCAATATTTCAAAATCACAAATCCTAAGGGGAAATTTGGTCATTTTGATGCTACCAAATTTAAAGATTTCTGCTAAATTAAGTTCACCAAAGGAAAATTAACAGGCAGACAAAAGAACAAGAGAAAATATTTGCAATATCCAAATATTACAAAGAACTAATGTTATTTGTTTAAATGTCTTGCCAATCAACAGTAAAAATATTCCAAGAGAAAAATGGGCAAAGAATATGTGGAGAGGATTTGCCAAAAAAATAGAAAGACAAAATGCTAACAAGAGTTTAAAGGGATGCTCCAAGCCATAAGTAATCAGAGAAAACTGAAGTACAATATCACCTTTAACCTACTGAACTGACAAAAATTGACAAACAAATTCTCATTTATTTAAAATCTCATATAGTCCATTCTGATGGATCCCCTGGAGAAGGGAATGGCTACCGACTCCAGTATTCTGGCCTGGAGAATTCCAGGTCGCAAGATGTTGGACTCGACTGAGCAACTTTCACTCACTTCATAATCCAATTCTGGATTTTAAAAGACTGACCATCTGAAGCGTTGGTGTGTGGAGGAACTTTCAGATATTGTGGGTGGGCATGTAAAGTGGGACAACCACTTTGGAAAACAATTTGGCCAGTTCATGAAAAGTCACACACTACTAAGTCTGTTGCTAAAGTTTCCCAAAGATGCAAGAAAAACTGTCCTGGCACTTTCTGTCTGTCTGATGATGGCAGCCCAGATTGAATGGGGGAATACAGGGACAGATTGTTTGGAACTCAGAAATGACCCTGTGAGCAGTAAAACCTGATTTACTGGAAAAAAAAAAAAAAGAAGTTACACACACACACACACACACCTATTATATAATCCACCCATCCTACTCTTAGGTATTTTCCAAGAGAAATGAAAGTACATGCCCATATGAAGACTTGTACGTAAATGTTCATGGCAGCTTTACTTGTAACAGCCCCAAACTGGAAATAATACAAATATCCATCAACAGGTGATGGACAATCTAACTGATTACTATTGATAATCAAATCAATAATATTTCACAATAAAAAAGAATAAACTCACAATACATGCAACAATGTACATAAATCTCAAAATACTTATGGGAAGTAAAGAAGTCCAGACAAACGGAGTACCTTCTGTGTGATTCTATTTGCATAAAATTCTAAAAAATGCAAGCTAGTCCCTCCTGACCGAAATCAGATCAGTGGTTGCCTAGGGGCTGACGGTAGGAATTACAAACAGGTACAAGAAAACACATAGGGTGATGGGCGTGTTCATTATCTGGATTCTGGGGACAGTTTCAGAGGTGTATACATATGTCAAAACATCAAATTACAGCTGTTAACTAGATGTATTGTGGTAATCCTTTTGCAATATATACATATATCACTGTGTTGTACATCTGAAATTAAAGTTACATGTCAATAACACCTCAAGATAAAATCTTTATATACATATATATATGTATATATTTGGCTGCATCAAGTCTCAGTTGCAGCATGTGGGATCTAGTTCCCCAACCAGGGATAGAACCTGGGCCCCCTGCACTGGGAACAGGGAGTCTTAGCCACTGGACCACCAGAGAAGTCCCAAGACAAAATCTTTTGCCTTACCAAACTGTACATTTTAAATATGTACAGTTTATTGTTTCTCAATTCTATCTCAATAGAGCTTTTCAAAAACCAAATAAAACCAATGAACTGTATCTATTTCTGTCTTTTCTAAGCACTATATGAGTATTAAGGTATTCACCTTCATTAAAACCCTAAGATGTGGATACTATTATTATCTCCCTTCTCATTTTACAGATGAGGTAAATAAGGCACAAAGAGCTTAGGTAACTTTCCCAAGGTCACAAAGTTATTAAGTATCAGAGCTGGGACTCAAACTCAGGCAATTCAGGCCCAGAATCTATACTCTTCACTAGGTTGCTTCTGGGTGGATGCTGCCTGAGAGAGTGGTGTGGTAGTAGCAGAACTCTCCGGAACTGCTGATGGAAGTGGAGACTGTGATAGTCATTCTCAAAAGCAAGCTGGTAGTTCTTAGTCAAATTAGATAGAAGTATACCCTATGACTCAGCAATTCTGCTCATGGAGACAGATGTAAATAAAGACAAAGACATAGGCAGAGGCAGAGACATAGCTCCATGCTCACTGCCACATTATTTGTTGTGGTTGGGAAGTGGAGGTGATATGGGTGCTTATCAGTGGGATGACTGACATCGTGGAGCATTAGGCAATGGTACATTATCCAATGAATCAATAAATTATGCAATGAAATAATTATGAAACCATCACTTGGATAATCACAGAACATGAATGGGTTTTCAAAACATAGTGCTTACTGAAAATGAGTAAGATCAGAAAGACATAAACAGATGCTGTGTGCTGGGTTGTGCTCAGTTGTGTCCGACTCTTTGCAACCCCACAGACTGTAGCCCTCCAGGCTCCTCTGTCGCTGGGATTTCCCAGGCAAGAATACTGGAGTGGGTTGCCATTACCTTCTCCAGGGGATCTTCCCGACCCAGGGATCCAACTCACATCTCTTGTTAAGCCACCTGCACATTAAAACAATTCATATTTTGCAAGAGTACAACAAAAGGGAGCCTTAAATGCATTGGGGTGGTGGGTTTTTGAGAGAAGACAAATGAGAAATGGATATGGAAATAAAAAAGGATAATTTTTAAAATAAATACAAGATAAGACATTGATCAGTGAGTATCATGTACCAAGAACTGTGCCATTAATTCAATCCTCTGTACCTGAGACTCTCATATATTGACAAAAACAATGATGGGACAAAGGGAGGAGATGGCATTGCTGAAGCTCAGGGGTCCAAGGCTTCCCTCTAGAAGCTGAAAGCAAAGTGGGCCTGAAGAGTAGGAGCTGGAGGCAGAGAGAGTGAAGAAACATCCTGGTTTGCTCCTGTCCTCCTATCTCTCACCTCCTCTGGGCTACATCCAGTCAGAAGACAGTGAATATGGGAGTTTGAAAACAAAAGCCTGGCGGTATCAGCTCCCCATGTCATAGGGCAGAGCTTAGGAAGGGCTGCAACAGGTTCTGAGATCAAATGAGCCAAGGATTAATTTCTAAAGATGAACACACCCATGCTCCAATGCTAAATGCCGACTGTGTCCTGTGTCTCATTTCTTCCCTTCCCATCCACTCTCAATCGGTCTCTTTCTCCCACCTTCCCAGCCATTTTTCTCCCTCCCTCCCAGCTCTCTCTCCTTATTCCCATTGTCTCTTCTACACCCCACCACTTTCTCCCTTCTTTTTATCTTCTTTATCTAGATCTGACTTGCTTTCCTTGATTCTACTTTCCCTGGGGCTTAAACTCCTAGAAGCATCAGAACAAAGCATCTGAATGAGACTGGGAAAGTTCCTTGACCCAAGTGCCAGGAGAGACCCCAAAGCCTGCACTCTATCTGTTACCCTGACTTATCATCCGCCTTCAACATGTGCCTCCCTCCAGCTCCCTTTTTTCCTCTTGCCACCTTTCTCAGCTTTCCCTCTCTCCCTGCCCTCTTCCCTTGATGGCATTCCAGCATCCCTGGTTTTCCTTTTACCTTCCCAATTACCTTCCTTCCCTGCTTCCAACAATCACTTCTGCTCCTTTTTATTCATAAATGATTTGCTCTCCTCAACTAGCAGACTTTAGTTCTTAAGTTCCCCTTGGTCAGGTATGTGGAGCCATTTACCAAAGGGTTCCCCCATTCATGACTGCTCCCCAGTCCATATTCCTGACCATCAGGAGCAGACCCTCATTTCATTCATTCAACAAATAAATTTTGAGTGCTCACCCTGGGTGAGCTGGGTGTTGAGGATACAGAGGGAAACAAGATGATTATGTGTGTTCAGGGTTAACGTGCAGAGAAGAAATGATGACAATGTACTATACTGGGGACACGTGGTTTTCTGGAGCAAAGCCAAGGGGCAGGGCAGGGGGGGGGATGGTAGTGGGGGGAGAGAGTTTTTCGGAGGATGAATAGAAGTCCTCTGATATTCCAGACTAAGGGATTAGTAGCCACCAGAGGGTGAAACAGCACAGTGTGTTCTGGATACAAGAAATAGTTAGGAATTGACTAAAACTTGAGAGGAGGGGATAGAATGTGGGGCAGAGATAGGAGGAAGGGCAAGAGGTTTTGTTCACTCTGAAAGGGGGTTAGAACTTGACAGTGGGCAACAGAGACTTCTGAAGGGAGAGTGAGGAGGTTGAACTCTTTTTGAATTGTACTCTGCCCTTCCTGTAGGGGAAGAGGAGGAGGAAGACCAGGCAGGGTGATGGCTGGCTGAACCAAACTGGCCACAGTAAAGGTGGAAAAAATCAGATGAATATGAGGGTTTAGGAGGTCAAAACACCAATGCAGGTAACTGGATAAAGGGGTGGCGGGGGCGGGGGTGCAGGAGAAGAGGAATCAAGCATGACTTCCTCTTTCTGATAGGAGTGACAGGCTGGCTAACAGGACCGTTCACTGGGATGAGGAAGTTAGCAGGAGGATCAGGTTTGAACATGATGATCATGTGAATTGCCCACCCAGGCGGCAGCTGAACACTCGGATCTGAAGCTCCAGCGAGAGGCCTGGGCTGGAAGTAACGGACGCCTTAAAGAGGTGGAACGAGTGGGTACAGTGGGCCGCAGACCACCGCGGCCCGATCCGCTGCGGATCCGCGCTCTCCCTCCAGGTGGCACTAGAGCCCAGTGCTTCTGAGTTCCGTTCTTCGCAGCGCGCGCTGTCGGTGCTCAGAGCGTTCAGCTGCTGCTCCGGGGACTTGCCAACTCTAGGTCGCGCCCTCCTCGCTGGGCATTCAAACCTGGAGCGACCTCCAGAGAGCGTGTCTAACTCGTCCACGCGGCCAGCACATTCTTGGCGGCTCAGGCACCTCAGGGCTGGTGACGTGATTGGTGTGACCACCTGTCCCTCCGGCCACCTCCAGGAACCAACGTGGGGAATGGGTGTAGGGGAAGGACCAGAGAGGCAGTGCTCCGAGCTCGGATGCATGGAAAGACGACCCTAGAGGCCAGACACCTGAGCCGCTAGGAAAGGAATTTCCTGTGCCCCGGGTCATCTCCGCGTGGGCAGCCTGTCGCGGATCCTTTAAGGCTTCATCTCCCTGTCCTCCCCCGCCCAGGACAGGCTGGGACACCCGGGACCTGACATTTGGCTTCTCCCAACGTGGGAGCTAAAAATAACCGCTGTGGGTTACTCCAGGCCATTGCTCTGCACCCACCCTGCGCGCCGGCTAGCGTTCGGTCCGCCTGAGTTCTCTCCCGGGCAAGTGTACCTGGCCCGTCCCCTCCCATCCCGCGGAAGTCACTTCTTTAGCCCCGAATCTCGGCCGGTGGGCGGAAACTTCACACGAAGGGGAACAGGGCCCCTCGGTTTCCCAGGACCCTGTTCTCAAAACTTCCAGGCTGCAGGCTGGCGGGAACCCGAGGGGCGTGTCTCACTGGGCATGCTGAGGGGCGTGGCCTCGCTGGCTTACTCCACTGCCGGTGCCAAACTCTCAGCCCCAGGCTCAGGGAGGGGCGTGGCCTGCTGGGGTGTGCGGGCTCCTGGCCAATGGGTGCCGTGAAAGGCGTGGCCCTAGGGGCTGCGGGGGCTGCTCTTCGGGTCTTTTCCCCCCAGCCAAGCTTCGCCAGATTCCCGGGAGCTGCTGTCTGGCTCCTGGGCTTGTGGCTGTGGGTTCCGCCAGTCTCGCGCTCCTCACAACGCTCCGGGACCCCATCACCCCTGCGTCTTCCGCCCACCAGGCTGGGGTCGCAGACCCCCTAGTCGCCTCCCTCTCGTCTTCTGCAGCTCCTGCGTCTCCAGTTCCTAAGACAAGATGCCGTCGGGCTTCCAACAGATCGGCTCTGAAGTAGGGTTTAGCACGAAGGGGCGGGACGGGGACAAGGGTCTCACTTTTCTCGGGCTGGGGTCGCGGTTGGGGTCACCTAGGGGGCGGTCCTTGCGCAGGCGCAGGGGGGTGGGATGGGGGACTAGCTATTTATACCCGAGCGGGACAACCCGTGACTGATTCCAGTCGCTCCAAGAGGCAGAATGAGTCTGGGGGATCATTGTGGGCAAGAACCACAGCTGGATTCTGCGCGTCCTGGGTTCGCCCTCTTCTCTAGTTGGCGGCGTTTTGCGCCGGGATCGAGGACTTCTTGCCCTCAAGAAAGCAGATTCACGCGAGTCTTGCCCTCCAGGAACTATCCGTCTGTCCCAGCTCGCCCGGTCGCAGTTTTTCGAAGATCTGAGGTGCTCCGTAGGTCCACCCCCACCCCCACTCTTGGCAGTCCTCCAGGATGCTGAACTTTCCCTCGGTCCTACGGTTGGTGGAGGGGTAGAGGGGAGTGGCAGTCCTCCCTCCCCCAGCTCAGGTTTCCTTTTGGAGACAGTCTGTGCCGCCAGCGGTCAGCCACCAAGGCTACCGCCCCTCACACCACCTTCCCGCCCCCATCCCCTGCGCAAGGCTCGCTCAGGCAAAAGCCAGCATGGCCCCCTGCCCTTTGTCGCAGCTTGGAGGGGGAAGGGAGGCCGGGGTGGAGACAGAGAAGGCCCTAAGCCAGGAGGAATGACCGCGATGTCCTTTTCGGAATTGTCCTTCTTGAGCCTGTTGGGGGCTTCCAGGAGCGCGCTGAGAGAACCCGCAGATGGAAGAGAAGAGGACAGAGACTGATGATGCTAACACACTTGTCATTTTATAAAAGCAGCACTGTTGGGGACACTCAACATTCAGTTTTGATTTTCACACTTTCACTTGACAAGCAACATCACCCCTATCTCTTCAGTTCAAAGTGAGGAAGTGACTTACCTAAGGTTGAACAAGTCTGAACCCGGGTCTCTTAACGCCAAGCCTGTCCCAAGGTCAGAGAGGAATTGTGAGACCCAGGTTCTCAAACGTTTCTCTGCTTGCTGGACTCAAACATCAGTTTCTCCTCCATGCCTTGGTACTCTTGGGTTCTTCCTGCTCTTGTTTACACTGAGATCTTCGATTGATTCCTAATATGGTCCACTTTCCCTCATCCCACATGTTGGATGAAACCCAGCATCTTTAAACTCCTGTTGGGCCTGGGCCCCTGGAGGAAGGAAAGATGCCACAGTTCCATGTGACATGCCTCCTCTCTGCTTCTGCCTGCCCAGGATGGGGAGCCCCCTCGGCAGCGAGTCACTGGGACCTTGGTCCTTGCCGTATTCTCCGCTGTTCTTGGCTCCCTGCAGTTTGGCTACAACATTGGAGTCATCAATGCTCCCCAGAAGGTGAGGAGCTACAGTTGGCAAAGTGGGGTGCCTAGACAAGGCAGGGGGCGGGTGAGCAGAGAGGGAGAAGTCTAGCAGCTAATCACTCCTTTGCTGTGCCCCAGGTGATTGAACAGAGCTACAATGAGACCTGGCTGGGGAGGCAGGGGCCTGAGGGACCCGGCTCCATCCCACCAGGCACCCTCACCACCCTCTGGGCTCTCTCCGTGGCCATCTTCTCTGTGGGCGGCATGATCTCATCCTTCCTTATTGGCATCCTCTCTCAGTGGCTGGGAAGGTATGGGGCTGGAGGGTGAGGGTGGAGGGACAGGAAGGGAGCTAGAGCACGGGTGCCTGGACTCTCACAGCCCCACTTTCTGTCTGCCAGGAAGAGGGCCATGCTGTTCAACAATGCCCTGGCAATGCTGGGGGGCACCCTCATGGGGCTGGCCAAGGCAGCTGCCTCCTACGAGATGCTCATTCTTGGGCGGTTCTTTATTGGCGCCTATTCAGGTACCCACGAGCACTGTGGCCCTGAGCAGGGCCTTGCTCTCCTTCACTAACCCTGGCCTTGGGGATGGTGGGGGGTGGGGTGGGCAGCTGCCCTGAGAAGCTCTCTCCTTCCCTCTGTTCAGGGCTGACTTCAGGGCTGGTGCCAATGTACGTGGGGGAGATCGCCCCTACTCACCTGCGGGGCGCCCTGGGGACACTCAATCAACTGGCCATCGTCACTGGCATCCTAATCGCCCAGGTGACTGGGCCTGGCCTCCTGGGAGGCTGGGCAGGGGTTGGGGCTCTGGATACAGGCTGAACATCCTGCCCTCCTTTCCTGCCTTCTCCCACAGGTGCTAGGTTTGGAGTCCATGCTGGGCACGGCCACCTTATGGCCACTCCTCCTGGGCATCACCGTGCTGCCTGCCCTTCTGCAGATGGTCCTGCTGCCCCTCTGCCCGGAAAGCCCCCGCTACCTCTATATCATCCGGAACCTGGAGGGGCCCGCCAGAAAGAGTGAGCCCCCACGCCATCCTGAGGGCACCTGTGCCTCTCCCAGGCCCTCTGCCTGCCCTCTCAGGCCTGACCCCCCTCACCTCCAGGTCTGAAGCGCCTGACGGGCTGGGCCGATGTGTCTGAGGTGTTGGCTGAGCTGAAGGAAGAGAAGCGGAAACTGGAGCGTGAGCGGCCCCTGTCCTTGCTCCAGCTCCTGGGCAGCCACACCCACCGGCAGCCCCTCGTCATCGCCATTGTGCTGCAGCTGAGCCAGCAGCTGTCAGGCATCAATGCGGTACGGGCGTCAATGCAGTGTGGACGCAGCCACCTCCAGGAGAGGCAGGGTTAGGAAACAGCCCCAGAGGAATGAAGAAGGGAGAAAGCCCCCGCTCCGTTAAAATTCAGAGTCAGTCCAGCTTGGTGTGACTTCAAGGGAGTAAGGAACATTCTTGTCATCACCTTTTCTTCTGGCCCACCTCTAGGTTTTCTATTATTCAACCAGCATCTTTGAGTCGGCGGGGGTAGAGAAACCAGCCTATGCCACCATCGGAGCTGGTGTGGTCAACACAGTCTTCACCTTGGTCTCGGTAAATGCTGGCCTCTGGAAGGGCCCCCACCATTGGCTTCTGGACATACCTGGGTGTCCCAGAGGTCCAAGCCTTGGTTGACCCCAACCACCCAATCTCTCCCACATCCCAACCCCTGAAGGCCCCTGGCAAGCCCTGACTCTCTCTGCAGGTGTTCTTGGTAGAACGGGCTGGACGCCGGACCCTCCATCTCCTGGGCTTGGCAGGCATGTGTGGCTGTGCCATCTTAATGACTGTGGCTCTGCTTCTGCTGGTGAGGCCTGAGGAGAGGGAGGGGAACCAGCCTCCCAACCCCGGGGAACTGCCCCAAGGGGCTATATGGACAGCCAGGGTCATTCCTCAACATACATGCCTTTGACCCTGTACCCAGGCCATATGCCAAGATCATGCTCCCCAGGGACCCAGGCTGCATGCATTTCCTCCTGCTGTAGAAGGACACTGTAGCATTAGCCTGGTAGCCAGTGGGGAGAGCCCCTGTCAAACCTCAGGGACAGTTCCTAAGAACCCAGCTCTAAAATCATGGAGGAATCGACATAAGAGTTGAGAGACCATATGTTCCCTCTGCCCTGAATCAGCACAGGGCAGCCAGCTGAATGTCAAATGCTTGAAGGCCTGTTCTAACCTAGGTGGCAGGTCCCCTGTGAGTGGCTGGTAGGGATCGATGCCAGTTTCCTGGGTGGAGGGCAAAGGAAGATCCTGAAAGACCTGAGTTCTCCACCCTCCCTGCCCGGCCCCCAGGAGCAGGTTCCAGCCATGAGCTATGTCTCCATTGTGGCCATCTTTGGCTTCGTGGCCTTCTTTGAGATTGGCCCTGGCCCCATCCCCTGGTTCATTGTGGCCGAGCTCTTCAGCCAAGGACCCCGCCCGGCGGCCATGGCAGTGGCTGGGTTCTCCAACTGGACGTGCAACTTTATCATCGGCATGGGTTTCCAGTATGTGGCGGTAGGTCCCCTGCCCCCGCCCCCATCTCCCACACCATCAGCCAGAGGAGGGCGACACATCACTAGCCCAAATGCTTTCCACTCAGCGTCTCCCCCACCCCGCCTTGCCCATAGATTGCTGGTGGGGGGATCACTTTGGTGGACCACGTGGGTCCTGAAGACCGCCTGCTCCACCAGAATCAAAGCAAAAGAAGGGAACTGAGCTAGATTGGAAAACAACAGAGCTGTCTTCAAAGCCAATTAGTGGCATAACTTACTTAGGAGTAAAATTACAAACTTCATATTAATGGTGCAAATGGCCAGAAATCCACTGAGTGCAGTAACTCAGGATGATAAGAGAGGGAAAAGCCAGGAGAGATGGGGTTCAGATAATTCTCTTTTCACTAATTTCTCCTGGTAATTTCCATTTCCCACCAAGGAGCCACCTGCTTTGTGCAATGTCCCAGTTCCCTGTGAGGACCTTTGGCCCCAAGCCAGTCCTTTAGTCCTGGCTTGCCCACGGCCACCCGTTCCCTCCCTTCTGTCAACACCTCTTTCTCCACTTGTCCCAGGATGCTATGGGTCCCTACGTCTTCCTTCTATTCGCGGTCCTCCTGCTTGGCTTCTTCATCTTCACCTTCTTAAAAGTGCCTGAAACCCGTGGCAGGACGTTTGACCAGATCTCAGCCGCTTTCCGCCGGACACCTTCTCTTCTGGAGCAGGAAGTGAAACCCAGCACAGAACTGGAATACTTAGGGCCAGATGAGAATGACTGAGGGGCCACACAGGGGTTGGAGAGCCAGTTCTCTCCACTTGCCCAGAGACCCCCCTCCTTTTCTTTGCAGCACTTTAACCCTCTCTTCCCCATTACTTCCAGGGCGGAGAAAACCCTTGCTGCCTGGTGGGATTGGGAAGCTGGAGGGAAGGGTGGTCTGAGCACCCCCTCATTCCCCTCGTGTGACCTCTTGGATTTTTTGTTTTGTGGTTAGGCAGTGGCTGTGGGGTAGGTCAGTCTCCCCTTCATCCCCTCCTTCTTCGGTAGCCATCCCCACCCCGCCTCAGCTCCAGAATACTTGCACCCTGGCTAGTGAAGGGGGTTTACAGGGAGGCCAAACTCCAGGACTGACTTTCCAGTGGGGTGGAACCAAAGCTGAAAGCAAGACAGGAGAGAGATCCAGTTCCTGCCACCTTGGACTCCTCCCCCTCTGGCGCTTTCTCGGAATTCTTGCCACAGACTCTGGGTGAAAGGGGAGGGGGTCTGTC
Organism: Antilocapra americana; assembly: GCA_007570785.1. Lineage (NCBI taxonomy): Eukaryota > Metazoa > Chordata > Mammalia > Artiodactyla > Antilocapridae > Antilocapra > Antilocapra americana. The sequence goes on along the minus strand of ML664177.1, from coordinate 27,677,883 downwards.
TGTCCCCTCCAGGGCAAAGGACACACCCCCCCTTCCCAAGATCTAATCTCACTTCTCACATGGCAGGCTCAGTCCTCTTGCACAGCTCTCCAGGGCGAGAGGGAACACGCATCCATTCATGGCGAGAGGAAGGGACAGTGGGCTCCCCTCTAGACTCAGGGTTCTGGGCTCCACCCCTGCTGCTCCCCAAGGCTGCCAGGTGGGGGCCCCAGCTCTTCTCTCCTCTCCCATCCTGGGAGGGTATTATACCCACAGGCTTTTGACCAACTAAGGGCAAGAGGGATTTGAAAGGCTGCCTGTGAACACTGGGCTGGGAGGAGCCTTCAGATATTTTTGTATATGTTTGAAAAAGCAGGGGCAGGAAGAAACTGAAGGTCTGTTGTACTAAATGTATATATAGCGAGATCCGTATATAAAGTTACTGTATGAGATATGCATCCTGTCGTGTGGAGGCACTCCAAGACGGGCTGAGACCCAGACCACAGCCTCTCCCCCACCCCCACCTCTTCTCCATCCTGCCTCAGTTCCAGGCCACAGAATCCTCTGGACTGGATGCTGTCACTCATGCCTCCATTTAACAAAGGCAGTGATTCCAGCTCTTAACAGTAGTAAAGCCTCAGTAAGTTGAAGCTACAGGTGCCAGACCCTGCTCTTGGCAGTTCAGGAATCACTCATTCTATAAGGAAGACAGTAGTCCCATTTCACAGATGGGAAAAGTCAGTGTCCCAAGGATGAAGGCACTTCTGCAGAGCTGCACAGATAGAATCATGGGAATAAGGATCCGAAAGCAGGCCCTGCCCACCAACCCCTCTCCCTCCTGCCACCCTCAACAGTACCTTACCAACAAGGCTCTGAACAGAAAAGAGGCAGAGACCAAGACAACAGGAAAGCCTGTTTTTGTTTTTACTGGAGGCTCAGGTGGCACACGACAGTTCATAAAATGGCTTCAGAGATAGGGGGAGCAGGGAAACAAAAAATAAACTGGGGTGGGAAAGAAAAACAACCAGGAGGAGGGAAGAGCTGGCTGGTTCCTTCTCAGCCTGATTTAGGGGAGGGAGTTGATGCCTCTGAACAATAAGGATGGATCCCTTCCTTCGACCCTTGGTAAGGGAGAGAGAAAAAAAAAAAAAGCAAAAGGCTGTTGCTTTGGCCCTCCTGAGTCTCAAGGAATGGGGGGAAAAGCCGATGTTTTGATGTCATGAATTATGGGAAAGAGAGGAAGGAGGTGCTGGGTAGGATACAGGTCAGTTGGAAAAACTGGCAGATACCTGAGAGAAAGAGAGATGGGAAAAAATCACACCAGCAACTTATCTCACCACCCAGCCCCACCCCCGCCTCTTGGTACCCAGCCCTGGGCCTGCCACTCACCAGATGGTGGCTCTGGGTGTCCTTTGAGTTGGAATCACTCCAGTATGGTGGTTGGGGGGTCCCCACTGTTGATGGGGGCTGAGGTCTAGAGAGAACAAGGGTGGTTGGCTGAGACCCTCTTGTTCTTCAGGGCCCCCAGCTTCAACCTCTTGCACTTTTTCTCTTCCCGTTCCTCCCTCAATTCCCATCCACAGGCTGGTGCTGGGGCTCCAGCAGAGCCTAGAGGGAGTCTTCAGGGGGTAGAGTGGGTTCCAGTGCCTCTGCTGGGCTTTCCTGGTGGGTGGCTGCCAGGGGTGGACCCAGCAGTCCTGTTTCTTGGGTGTCAGGCTGCCTTGAAGCCAGGGTGAGTAGGGGCAGGGCCAGGAGAAGGGGGGACAAAGAGTGGGAAGGAAAGGGAAAGGAAGACAGGAGTAGGGGAAGAAGGGACAAGGGAAGTTGGCTCCAGGCTTTTCTTCTCTGACCCCCCACACGGACAGTCCCAGGTCCTTACCTCTGGGGCTGTGGACTGCCTGGGTCCGGGGGGCTGCTGCCGTCTCCGCTGGAAGTAGGGGCGGTTTCGTGGGCGCTGGGGCTCAGGTCGGGAGCCATCAGTGGGGCCTTGGCTGGGCTTGGTCTCGCCATCCCCACCTTCTGTGGTGGGCTGCTGGGGTGGCCTGGGGCGGAAAGGCCTGGGGCAAGAAGTGAGGACCCTGAAGGGATAGGAGCCCAGTGCAGACAACATCCCTCCCTCCCAGGACCCCCCCAGCAGGAGCAGACTACCCTGCCTTCCTGTGCCATCCCAGGGGTGCCTGCTAACCCTGGGCACCTGGGCAGTAATGGCTCAGTGGCCAAGCCCTCCTGACCTCTGGCTTCAGGTCCCTCCCCTTCTCATCCTCAGATCCCCACACTGGCTGGTGAAGGGGAAGCCAGGGCCCAGGAAAGGGAGTCTTACCTTCGGTACCTGGGCCGGAATCTGGGTGGGGGTATCCGCTCATCCCCCTGCTGCTGGTCTCCCTCCAACGGGGCTGTCTCTTTGGGTTCTACCCCGTCCGTTCCCTGGGGACAAGCAAAGGCCAGGGGGAGCTGGGTGGCAACAGCTGCTTCAGTGTCCACAGCTCTTGCCACCTTCCACCCTGCTTCCTCTGAGCTCCAGCCTCACTAACTCCGGCTCCTTTTCCAGGATGTGAGCAGCTGGTTCCCATGTTCCCAGTCCCCCTCACCTCTATGGGCTGCTGCTGGTTGAGGGGCCGAGGGCCTCGCACGAAGCGTCGTCGGTAGAAGAAGGGTGGTGGGCGCCGTCGTCTGGGCCGCTGCCCGGAGTCTTCTGCACGCTCCCCTTCACTGCCTGGCTCTGTTCCGCCCGATGGAGCCTCTGCCACCATGGGTGGTGGGGCAGCTGGGCGGGGCCGGGGGATGAATCGGCGGAACCTGCGTCGGTTGGGGGCATAGCGGCTGCCCTTCACTGGCACCCCCCCAGGCCCAGTTACATTAGCAGCTTCTGCGCCCTGCGGAGGTGGTGGGGAGGGACTGGTAAGAACCAGCTCCCACAGCAGAATCACAACCCTCCCAGTCTGGCTTGAATCCCTGTCTTCTGTTCTTCCAGATAACTGACCCCTCTCTAGCACCTCTAACTTCTGGTTCTTTCCACCCTCCCCAGAGGAGAAGGGGCCAGTGGTGTTCGGGCCCTTCTGGAAGGGGCCGCATCTGCAACTGGTCCTTTTGAAATAGCTGCCACTGGACCTTCATGAGGCTTAGCCTGAAGGTGTTGTAGGGATGGAGAAAGAGGGCTGGCAGCCAGGGAGCATCTCCCTGAGGGCTGATTCTGAGAGAACATGGGCACAGGTGACCCATGGAGAACAGACATGGGCCTGTTGAACTGCAGAGAGAGCCCTGACTGTGAAAGGGACACCTTCTTTAGGACACCCCTCGAAGCAGCCAGAGCCTTAAGGACAAGTTCTGCTTGAGAACACGGTCCCAGTCCCACGGCCTGTGCTGCCCGGGCAGAGCCTGGGGGGGGACCTCCAGGCCACCCTCCCCTGGTTTGGTGGGCTCTCCAACCACAGCCCCCGAACCTTCTCTCCTTCCACGACATCGAACTCCACGGTCTCCCCATCCCCAACACTGCGCAGAAACTTCCTGGGGTTGTTTCTCTTAATAGCTGTCTGGTTAAGGAAAAAGGCCAGGAGAAAGGTGAGAATGGCCGGGATCTCTTGCACCCCTGTGGGGCCCACCAACCACTTCCATTCTTTTCAAAATTTTACTTGTGAGCTGGGGCTGGAGGGTGAAGCAAGGAGAAGGCAAAGTTTAGCAGGGGAAAAGCCACAAACTAGGGACCTTGGAAACTACTGTGTAGTTACCACGGTCCCCAGGACTCGCTCCCTCCTCCCCTGACCCCTCAGGGATTTCCAGAAGGGAAGCAAGAAACATGAATTCGAAAGCCAAACAAAAAGCCGACAGTCTTAAGTTGCAAAGTGGGTAACATGTACTGTATTTCTTACCTCAGTCCCACTGAGCGCGCTTTCCACCAAAGCAGTGGTTCTCAAACTGTGCGTGCATCACAATCACCTGGAGAGCTAGTTAAAACAGGCAGCTGGCCCCGCCCCCAAGCCTGACTGACTGGCTAGGTCTGGGGTGGGCCTGAGAATCCAGATGTCAGGAGATACTGCTGGCTCGGGGACCACACTTTGAGAACCACTGCGCCCAAGTAGCGCTAGCCTGTGTCCTTTCCCTCGGACACTGCCTGTGATTCGTTCCTGGGATGTTCACAGGTCCCAGTAGGGAGTGAGTCGTGCTATGCCCAGAGGGCAACAGGCACGTTTCTTACAGAGACAACCCAACACAAGTGAGGCCAATGCAGTTAGTACAGCACCTGTGGGATGGATTGGGAACTATTTCCTGGTGGGAGGTGAAAGCTGGAGAGCCAGGACTTGTGCTGCTAAGAGGACAGTGGCAAAGACCATCAGGGAGGGCGGGTTCCTCCTCTCAGAAAGCCATCCCAGCTCTTACCTGGTGAACAAAGACATCCTCCTTGGTGTCATTCCTGCAGGACAGGATGGGGTGTTAAGTGGTGATTTTGGAAAGGCACTCACCTCTGCTGAGGCCTCCCTAACTGCCCATTCTCAAGACCTGTGGCCCCATCCTCTCCACCTTCCATGGCTTCTTGGGATTAAACAGGGCCCAGAGAGTGAGACAAGAGCCAGTAAGGCTCCCTGAAGCGGGTATAAAGAGCAGATCCCTAAAACCTCCATGAAAAACCTGGGCTTCATGAGGAAAAGGCTGCAGGGGCGGCAAAGGCACCTTGAAGGAGCTGGATCAGCCTTTACCTGTGGAGCTCTCCACCCTCTACCCCGGGGCACCTTAGAACCTGGTAGTGCTGGGTGTCACTGTCCCCAGCCAACAACCCCTGCTCTCCATCCCACATCGTGGGAGAATTTCTCTCAGTCTCCTTCCTTCTGCAGTCAAGGAGGGAGTGAGTAGGGACAGGAGCAGAGGTGCAGAACACCTTTGAGGAGGGGAAAATGTGTCAAGAACTGGTTCCAAACAGCCCACAAAACTTTATTCTCAGCCTGGAGGTGAACCCCAGGGTCAGGGCCCCTCTCTGTACACCAAGAAATCAAGGGTGAGAAAGAAGATATTAGATCATTCTCTGTCACTACCTTGCCCATCACCCTAGTTTACCCTAGCACCCCAGTGGGGGATGGGCATGAGGAGGTCTTCCCTCAGAATCTCCCAGGAGTCCTCAGTTTCCAGAATTAGAGAAGGACCCTTCCCTAGAACAAGTGTTCTGGCTTTAAAGCACTTGGATCTGCACAAAAGTCAGCCTGCTAACAGAGAACTGAGACCTCCCAGGAGGGCTGGGCCAGGCAGGGTGCCTGGACTGGGGAAGGGCCTACTGGGGGAGACCTGACTGCTCAAAATCTGACACTATGGCCCCTCCCAGTTTGGGGGGTGCGGGGTGCTGCAGAAGGAAAGCAGCAGCCTCAGGCTGGGCTGGTGCCTTCTTTCCCCAACCCCCACCAGACTCAGTCCCGACAGGTGGGGGATTCAATGAGCTAACAGCTCTCTAAGGGAGATGAGTTATGCGAGTGCTATGTGTGCTGCCTGAAACAGGAAATGAGTGAGGATTCCGGCCGGAGGCACCGAGAGCAGGTATATTCTGCCCCAAAGGTGGTGGCAAACTAAACCAGAAGGTGACACAGACCAGCTGCGAGAATCAGAGCCAGATTTGCCAACTTCCTAAATCATTAACCCTCTGCGGCCCTTGAAGATGTGGAGGCGGCTTCGTCATGCCCACATCTGTGCTGTGGTTAAAGACTTTCAATCAGCATCAGCTGGACATTGCAACCATGTGCCTTGGTAGCGGTAGAGATGAGGCTGGGTAGGTGTCCAGTCCCACAGATCAGTTTGGAAGACACCCATTCCACCCCCTCCCTGAGTTCCTCAGATACCTGTTGATGAATCCGTAACCATTCCGCACGTTGAACCATTTGACAGTGCCCAGGACTTGGATTGCTGCCAGACAGAGATGCAGTGGGGGCAGTAAGATAGGGGGAAGAGATGGAGTTGGACTCAGTTTTGGGACACTCCAAAATCTAACCAACCTATTATCTATTAAGCTAAACTTCATGCCAACCAGGTTTTACCCAGTAGCTCCAAGGCTCAGAGTTTCAAACGTCTTCCGATTCTAAGGCAAGTTCCTCACACCCTACAAATCTAGGCCCTAAACCTAGAAGCAGGTACTTACCTGGTCCACGAAGTTCCGCCCTCAGGTCATAACGGGTCTCTCTAACCCTCCTATTGTAAGGGTCACTAGTGCACTTGCTTCCCAGGCTTAGATATTAACCTAATACTAGCCCAAATCAATAAGATCAAGTCTCCCGCCCCGGGGGCGTAGTCAGACCCTAGCTGGACCGGCCAGCCACTCCCTCTCACCCAGGAAAACATTGCAGAATTTCCCACCAGGGAAACTCACAAGGTCCGCTGGTCCTTTGAGCCTCGAGCCATACCGGCCTTCGGCTTTCTGGACCCCGCCGGGCTCCACGATGCCCCTCCCCCAGCCCGTCGACCCCCCCCCTCTCCCTTAGAGCCGCCCTGGCACGCGCCCCGCCCCTCACCCAGCACCGGCTTGTCCGCCTGACTCCGGGCCGGGGGTGCGGGGGTTCCCGAGGCTGCCGTCGCCAGGTTGCCAGGGGTGCGGGGGCCTGGCGCCGAGGGGGTCCCAGGAGCTGGGCCCGAGGCCGTTCCGACCCCGCCGCTGCCCGCCCCGCCGCCTGCTTTCTGTAGCTCCCCTGCGGGCACCGGGACCACCACCGCTACCACCCCTGCCGCCGTCGCGGGCACCGTCGCCGCGGGGGCCGCTGTCGCCACCACTGCCGCCTCCGCCTCGCTCATCCCGCCGGGTCCAGTACCGGCCCCCGCCGCCACCACCACCACCACCTCCGCCGCCGCCGCCGCCACCGCCCCGGCCCCTCCCCCTGGCTCGCGAACCCACCGCCCCGCTCGGTCCTCGCGCTCCGAGCCTAGCCTGCACGCCGGCAGCCGGCCCTGAACCGAGGCCAATCGTAGCCCGCAGCCGCGGCGCGTGCAGGCCCCGCCTCCCGGCCACAGGCCAATCCTAGCGGAGCAACCCCAGGGCCAGCACGCCAGCCCCGCCTCCCGGACTTCGAGCGGAGGCTGCGGCCCCCGCCCGCAGCCTAGTAAGTACACCTGGGCCCCGCCCCGAGGCCGTCACGTGACAAACCCAACCCAACCCATTGGCCGACGGCCGCTTTCCCCTCCCCCCTCCGCCCCTTTCCACCGGCCGCGGGAAATCAAACGGGCTGGTCGCGCCCCAACCGCCACCTGCCCTCTACGCGAAGGGCGGGGCGGGGGTGCCGCTCCAAGGTTGCCACTGACAACCCGGGTGGGGGCCTGAGCCCGTAACCTGGGTCCTGGCTGTGAGCGGCACGGCTCACTTCCACTCTAGAGACCACCTTTGCCCGTACACCGCCGGCTGTGTTTGCTTTCTCCCAGCCTGCCCGACCATCTCCCTAGAGGATGCCCTGTACCCTAGCCTGAGGGATCAGCCCGCGGCGCCAACCAGACTTTCCCAGGTCACAGTTGCTCTCTCAAGCCGAGCACTCTCACACTTTTTGGGTTGTTTTTGACGTATGATTTACATACAGCAAAATGCACAATTAATCCTTCGCTAAGTTTTGATAAACGCGTTCATCTATGCAATCAACACCCTAATCAAAGTTTTTTCCCCTTGCTCTTGAACCCTTTCTGGGCAGGCCCAGGCTCCTCACAAACCACCGCTGACCTTTTCCACCGGAGATCAGTTTCAGGATCCACAGTACTGGGTGCTTTAGTCTCTGGCTGGGCCTCGCTCTCCAGCTCCCTGCCCTCTCCCTGGCAGCTCCCTTTACCTTCTTTTATCCAACTAGCCAGGCTCTTCAGACTCAAGCCAGTTTTCTGGGCCACTATGTCTCTATAGGTGACTTCTTCAAGTACCATCTTATATATCCTCACTATCTCTTCATCTTTTACTTTTCTCATGGCATTTTTGGAAATAGAAATTGCTTATTTACATTATTCCTGCCCCCACCCAAACTCTACACAGTGAACTCCATGGCAAGAACTGTGTAGTTATGTCTGACACCTGGAACAGAGTCTGGCACAACATAGACGCTCAGTATTTCTTGAGCAGATAAATAGTCCCCATTCCACACATGAGGCTTCCCTCATAGCTCAGTTGGTAAAGAATTTATCTGCAATGCAGGAGACTCTCATTCGATTCCTGGGTCGGGAAGATCCCCTGGAAAAGGGATAGGCTACCTACACCAGTACTTTTGGGCTTCCCTTGTGGCTCAGCTGGTAAAGAATCAGCCGACAATGAGAGAGACCTGGGTTGGATCCCTGGGTTGGGAAGATCCCCGGGAGAAGGGCAAGGCTACCCATTCCGATATTCTGGCCTGGAGAATTCCTTGGGCTATATAATCCGTGGGAGTCACAAAGAGTCGGACACGACTGAGAGACTTTCATTCCACAGATGAGAAAACTGAGGCCCGGTGAGAGGCTTGCCCCGGGTTTCTTGGGAGCCCTGGTGTCAGGCCTCGTTGCCACAATCTCCCACTTAGAAAGATGAGGCTCCAGCGGTCTCCCCCGCCGAGGGCAGTCTCCCTACCCCAGCAGGACTCGTATTTTTAGCCGGGACAGCAAGCTCCGGGGCACTACATAGGCAGCCACGCGCTGCCCGGCCCCACGTGCGCTTCCCCAGTCCCGGAGTACCACCCCACCCTGCCCCCGCCAGGCAGGCGTCCTCTTTCCAGCTGTGGCCGCTGCCAATTCCGGTACCCGTGCGCCCTCTGCCTGCCGCTTCGGGAGGCGGTCTGCCCTGGCTTCCTCTCTGCCCTTCCAACTGCTACCCAGCCCGCCCCACCGCTCCAGCCCCTTCGTAGTTGAAGATTCTGTTTGCCAGGGCGTCGGGTCCCGAAAAACAGACAAGATGCGAAAACAACTAAAGCAAGTCCAGGATGTAAAGGATACAGAAATGACCACCCTCTTTTAGACTATTAAGGACCGACTTACCTGGGTCCTCCCTGGCTTCCCTGGTGGTGGTAGTGGTAAAGAACTTGCCTGCCAATGCAAGAGAGGTAAGAGACTCGGGTTCAATACCTGAGTTGGAAAGATCTCCTGAAGAAGGGAATGTCAATCCATTCCAATATTCTTGCCTAGAGAATTCCATGGGCAGAGGAGCCTGGCAGACTACAGTCCACTTCAATCTCAAAGACTGAAGCAACTTAGAATGCACACTCCGAGCTTCAGGAATAAGAGAAGCAGGAAACCAAGCCTGGGGGAGACAAGCAAGGTAACTCACAGTGTGACCCAGGCAACCAAAGGAAAACCACAGAAACGCCGGGAAGGTACAGAGGGAGCTCAGGTGTGGAGTGCTTAACTAAGGTTAGAGGGTGAGAGAGAGGAAGCTCACAGGAAGGGTGAGCTCTGTTGGTAGTAAAATTGGAAATATGTCAGGAGACCAAGGGTGGGATGGTGCTACAGGAAAAAACTTCTGGCAGACGAGGCATGAAACAATTCTTAGACATATAGCAGTTATAAACTCTCCTTCCCCTTGGATAAGAAGTAGCATGTGTCACAGAGGTTTGAAAATTACTATCCCTGTTCATTTGAAAGGTTTGTGCATGTAGTTTTCCTGTTATTTCATTATTTTTAACTGCTGTAGATACCAAGAACTCCAGGTTTCCTCCTCTTTCTGTCCCTCTCTTTCTGTCATTTCCTGCCCACCTGCAATCTGGCCTATCTTGTTCATTGTTAATAAATAAATAAAAACCCCTGCCTGCTCAACTCTTGCTCTGCATCTCTCCATCAACTTAACAGCAAACATCCTAAAAAACAAGTCTTTACTGTCTCTACTTCCCCATCCCTCTTTCATACCTCACCAACCCAAATCTGGTTTCTGTCTCCAGCACTCCATTGAGATGGCTTTGGCAATGGTCCACAACATCTTCCTGAGACATTCAGGACCTGGTTTGGGGTTCCCTTTCAACTCCAACCACAGAAGTGTTCCTGCCAAAGCTTCCACAGTCTAACCTTTCCCCCATGCCTTCATACTTGTCCTCCTGTGCCTTGTTCTCCACCAGCCACATCTTTCCTGGACTATTTTCTGCTCCCTGCCTTCTGTAGGACATTTTATCCTTTCCTCTGATTTTGATGACTCTGCTACTGATGGTTCTTAAACCCTGTGTCTCCAGCCCTGAGTCTTTCCCACTTTCTTAGCAGACTCGGAGCCAGGCATCCTCTAAGCAATTGCACCTCAGGCTTCTGAAAACTAAGTCCTCATCCAGTTTCCTCTTTCCCCACTCGAATGCTGATTTATATCACCATTTATCCACAATCATTCCTTGGTGGCCATTCATTCTCTGTAGAACAGTTTCTCCTGGATGCCCAGGCTCAGCCCAGCAAAGGTGAAGATTTATGGTACCAAATTGAAATACTTGAATGATTTACAAGATATCATTGCCTCTGTCTGGTTCCTAGAAACAAACACTCAGCAACCTTCCCCTCTGACTTCCTCCATGCAGCCCAAATCAAGGTCTGCTTCTTCTTCTCTCTTCTAACACTTGATCTCTTATTTCTCAGCTGCTACCGAGTGTTTCATACCTGCAGCTCCTTCTCTCTTCCCCCATTTGCTCTTTAGCTAGTGTTAGCTCTGTCCTCTCCTTTTCCAGGTTTTGCTAGCACTCTGCCAAATCCTTGACCTTTTCTCTACCCTCTCTCTACCTCCTGTCCTAGCTACTATATCTGATATTACTTCCTGCCTCCTTCTTGAAACCTTCTCCTTGTCTTGCTTGTTTTTTTTAAAACTAGTTGCAGTAAGAGTTAATATTTATTGAGCACTTAGTATGTTCCACATGCTATGTTAAGCATGTTCAATGTCCTCATTCATTTACTCCTTACAACAGCCCTGGGAAGTGGATGCTAGTATAATTATGCCCATTTTCCAGATAAGAAAACAGAGGTGTAGTGAAGTTAAGCAGTCAGCCTGAAATCACAGTTTTGGAACAAGCCAAGCTGAGAATCCAGTGCAGAGTAGCCCACCTCCAGACCCCGGCTTCTAAGCCATCAACCTCCTTCAACTGTGCTGCAACTCCACTTTCACATCTTCTCTAACAATCCCTTGGCCCCACTTTCCCTCTAGTCCTTTCCATATGTCAGACTTTTCCTTCAAAACTAATCTTTTAATTTATTTTTTTAATTGAACTATAGTTGAATTGGGGCTTCCCAGGTAGCTCAGTGGTAAAGAATCCACCTGCCAAGCAAGAGACAAGGGTTCCATCCCTAGGTTGAAAAGATCCCTTGGAGAAGGAAATGGCAACCCACTCCTGTATCCTTGCCTGGAAAATCCCATGGACAGAGGAGCCTGGTGGACTACAGTGTATAGAGTTGCAAAGAGTTGGACATGACTGAAGCAACTAATAAATAGCAACAACACAGTTGAATTACATGTTGTGTTAATTACTTCTGTGCAGCAAAGTGACTCAGCTATACATATTTACACATTATTTTTCATATTCTTTTCCATTATGGTTTATCACAGAATATTGAATATAGTTCCCTGTGCTGTTACAGTAGCACTTTGTGGCTTATCCATTCTATATATTCCAGCCTTCAAAACTAAATTTCTTAAAAGACTGTGTTATCCAGGCACTGTTTCCTCCCTTGGTGGGGGCGGATGTACATGAGGAAAGACACTGACGTCTGTCCAGTTACTTAGTTCAAGGGGTACTTTTTTGCCTTTGTTCTTTCACCTCTGTCTATGTGATAGATGTGACTGGAGATCATCCCTTCTCAGACTTCTTTGTGGGCTCCTCAGTCTTTTATTTGCCCCTTCCTAAAGGCCAGAGTCCCCAGTTCTTCTGTCCTGGCTCTATAACCTTTGGAGAGCTTGTCCGCTCACACTGCTTCAGCGATGACCTGTTACGAGTAGAACTGTGTTCCCCTAGAAAATATGTAGGAGTCCCAACCTCTGGTACCTGTGAATGTGACCTTATCTGGAAATAAGGTCTTTGCAGATGAACTCAAGTTAAGATGAGGTCACTGGGCTGAGCCCTAATCCAGTATGACTGGTGTCCTAAGAGGAAAGTACCATGTAAAGACAGACGCATAGGGACATTGCCGTGGGATGATGGAGCCAAAGCGGAAATGCAGCAGCTGCAAGCCAAGAAGCCCCCAGAGCTAGCAGAAGCTGAAAGAGGCCAGGAAGGATCCTCTTTTGAAGACTTGGAAGAGAGCACGGCCTTGCCAGTATCTTGACTTCAGACTTCTGTCCTACAGAACTTTGAAAATACGTTTCTGTTGTTCTCAGCACCAAGTCTGTGACACTTTGTTACAGCAACCCTAGGAAACCAACAGACAACCCAAACACAGATGCCTCCCACCCAGACCACCCTCTTCCTCAGCTTCCACGATAAACCTGTTCTCAAAGTTCCAGGGATTCCCTGTTTGAATTAACTTCACTGACATTTACTGAGTACCTTCCTCTGACCATGGGATGGGAAAGACAAGGGTGGATGGAATGATCATGACAGTGTTCCTTAGCAACTCTGTGCATCTTCTAAATATAGTTCAGGTGGGACTTCAGGAGAGACTAAAAATAGTTCTGGTGGTCCAGTGGTTCGGACTCCATGTTTTCACTGCTGAGGGCCTGGGTTCAATCCCTGGTGGGGGAACTAAGATCCCACAAGCTGCACAACTTGGCCAATAAATAACCAAAAATAGTTTCAGTGGTTTGCAATAAAATATGCATATTCATACTGATCCCCTACTCGGGGAACTAGGATCCCACATGCCTCGAGGTGTGGCTAAAAAAAAGTGCTCAGGAAATAGTGGTGAATTGGAAAGACAGATGCTGCAGCTGAAGCTCCAATATTTTGGCCACCTGATGCAAAGAGCTGACTCATTGGAAAAGACCCTGCCTGATGCTAGGAAAGATTGAGGGCAGGGGGAGAAGGGGCCAATAGAGGATGGGATGGTTGGATGGCATCACCAAGTTGATGGACATGAGTTTGAGCAAACCCTGGGAGATAGTGAAAGACAGGGAAGCCCGGCATGCTGTAGTCCATGGGGTCAAAAAGAGTTGGACATGACTGAGCAACTGAACAACAAAATAGTCCCTGCCCTCACACAATTTACAGTCTAGTAAAGGAGGTAATAAGTCAACAGAGATACATGATAATAACAGACATAATAAAAGCCATGAAGGAAATGCACAGATTGATGTGATGGAGGAGAGGAGGATGTAGGGGAATAATCTAGAATTAGGCTCTCAGGAAGACACTGCTAGGAGATGTGTCGCAGTTTATGCTATGACCTGAAGGATGAGAAGAAGGCAACCGAATGTCTGGATTAGGGAAGAGAGTTCCAGGCACATGAAAAAAAAAAAATAGTGCAAAGGCCCTGAGGCAGAAAAGACTGGAAGAAAATAAGGAGAAGAATGACATAAGCAGGGCCAGACCAGCCAAAGCTTTGGAATCTGGAATTTATCCTAAGAATGATAAGAAATCTTCGAAAGGTTTTAAAAGGCGGAGTGAGTGATATGGTCTGTTTTATTTTTTCAATAAGCATTTTTTGGGGAGGCCGCTCTGGATGGTTTGTAGGATCTTAGTTACCTGACCGGGATTGAATCCATACCCTCAGCAGTTAAAGCACGGAGTCCTAACTACTGAAGACCACCAGGGAAATCCCTAATAAACTGTATCTTTTAAAGCAGTTTTAGGGATTTCCCATGCAGGGGGTGCAGAACTAAAAATTCCACATACTTAGCAGTGCGACCAAAAATAAATAAATATATAATTATATATACATATATGTGTGTTCTCAGTAGCTCAGTCATGTCTGACTCTATTCGACCCCTTGGACTATAGCCCACCAGGCTCCTCTGCCCATGGGATTTTCAAGGCAAGAATACTGGAATGGTTGCCATTTCCTTCTCCAGGGGATCTTCCTGACCCAGGGATCTAACCCACATCTCCTACATCGCTAGGGGATTCTTTTACTACTGAGACATCAAGGAAGCCTATATATAAAAACAACGTTAGGCTCACAGCAAAATTAAACAGACAACACAGAGATTTCTCATATACCCTCTGTCCCCAGGCACATACAACCTCTGTTACTTGATTTATTTAAAAAATACTACTTGGCTAGTTGCTTTGGGGAGAAAAAATTGGAGGGAGGCAGAGGTGATGGGGCGTGGATGAATGAGGATGGAGAGAAGTGACCAGTTTGAAGTACGTTTTGAAAATAGTGTCTGCAGGGTTTGGTGGTAGATTGGACGCGGGGGTGAGAGAAAAGGAATCAAGGAATCTAGGTTTTTAGCTTCATTGTGGGTGAGTGATGATGCTATTTATTTCCATGAAAAACCCTGGAAGAGAAACATAGTCAGGAGTTTGGTTTGGGGCTTCTTTGAAACATCCAAGAGAGCTCAGGCAGGCATTTGGAGGGATGGGTCTGTGGCTCAGGAGAAAGTTAGGACTGAAGTCAGGCATTTGGAGCTCTGCTCATAGATAGGATTTACAGGCCCAGGTCAGGCTGAACTCCCTATGAAGTAAGCGTTGAGCTCCCTAAACTCATAGGTGAGGAGCTGTTCTCAGAGAGGCTAAGTGACTGGACCAAAGTGATGCTGAAAACAACTTCTATGCACCAGTGCTGAATCAAGTCTCAGAGACAGACAAGAGTTTTGGGTGAAATAGAAAAGAATAGCTTTATTGCTTTGCCAGGCAAAGAGAGGCACACTGGACTCATGCCTCTCAAAACTGTGTATCCAGACCCAAGGAGGAATTATTGAAGAGTTTTTATGGCAGTGGTTTAAGGGTAAGATATGGGTGTGTGCAGGCCTGGATTACTTTAATCCTCTCTTAGGTGGTCTGTTAGTCTTTTTTTTTTGGTCTGGGATCTTAGTTCCCCAACCAGAGATTGAACCCACACCCCCAGCAGTGGAAACATGGAGTATTAACCATTAGACCACCTGGAAGTCTTGGTCTCCTAATATATATATATATATATATATATATATATATATATATTTTAATGTGGACCACTTTTAAAGTCTTGATTGAGTTTGTTACAATACTGCTTCTGTTTTATGTGTTTTGGTCTTTTGGCTGCAAGGCATGTGCGATCTTAGCTTCCCGATCAAGGATAGAGCCTATGTCCCCTGCATTGGAAGGTAAATTCTTAGCCACTGGACTACCAGGCAGGTTCCTAAATTAGTTTTTATTGGAGTATAGTTGCTTTACAATGTCGTGTTAGTTTCTGCTTGTACAGCACAGTGAGTCAGCTATACATACACACATATCCCATCTTTTTTTGAATTTCCTTCCCATTCAGGTCACCACAGAGCAATGAGTAACATTCCCTGTGCTATATAGCAGGTTCTCGTTGTTTTTGTTCAGTTGCTAAGTTGTGTCTGACTCTTTGAAAGCCCATGTACAGCAGCACACCAGGCTTCCCTGTCCTACAAAATCTCCTGGAGTTTCCTCAGACTCATGTCTGTCGCCCCCTTCTCCTCCTGCCCTCATTCTTTCCCAGCATCAAGGTCATTTCCAATGAGTTGGCTCTTTGTTTCAGGTGGCCAAAGTACTGGAGGTTCAGCTTCAGCATCAGTCCTTCCAATGAATATTCAGGGTTGATTTCCTTTAGGATTGACTGGTTTGATTTTCTTGCTGCCCAAGGGACTCAAGAGTCTTCTCCAGCACAGTTTGAAAGCATCAGTTTTTTGGTGCTCAGCCTTCTTTACTCTCACATGCATACGTGACTACTGAAAAAATCATGGCTTTGACTGTATGGACCTTTGTCAGCAAAGTGATGTTTCTGCTTTTAATATGCTGTCTAGGTCTGTCATAACTTTCTTTCCAGGGAGCAAGCATCTTTTAATTTCATGGCTGCAGTCACTGTCTGCAGTGATTTCAGAAGCCCAAGAAGAAAAAATACATAGTAGTATTTATGTCAATCCCAATCTCCCAATTCATTCTTCCCCACTTCCCCCCAACCTTGAGGTATTATTTTCTTGGGTCTAAATCCTTCAAGAAGGGCTCACACCCAGTCAGTTTTGTTTTTTCCCTCTCCTACTGAGCTCCCAATCCCTCTCTGTTGAGATCAATCTTTCTCCAGGTTCCTTAGCTCTGTCGTCTCCCGACCAAAAGAACTGCCAAGCTTCCAGACTGGGTTTGTTCCCACCCTGGTGCCCTCTCAGCCCCTATGTACCCTGCCATTGGCTGCACTGCTCCGCTCTGCAGCTGCCTGGCTACTGCTTCACTCTGGGCCTCAGTTTCCACCTGGAGAGTGAATGACTGAGCAAATGAATGGTCATAGCTAATGCTCTAGAGTCATTTGTGATGATCTCACTGAGTTTCCTTCCTCTATGAGCTGGGTCCCTATTCCGTCTCCAGCCTGATTCTCTACTCGCTTGATCCAGTTTTTAAGAAACTTCCTGACTTTTCTCCCTAGCACCTGGGTCCTACAAGACCTCTGGGAATGAAGGGTGGGGAGAATTTCTGGGCTTTTCTTTCAGGCCCAGAACCACTTCAGTTTCACTCTTCTCCATCTCTACCCTCTTAGCTTCCAAAGAAAAAAGGTCAAAAATCACAAAATATCCCTCAGGTATCTTCTCAGAGTGCTCCTCTTATCGCATACCAACTGCCACTCATAAACCCACCAGTCTCTGGTACTGAACTGAGCCAAGGTTATACATCTGTTAATCTCCTTCTCCCAACTGTGGTGCAGGGACCACACTGCTAAACTCACCACCCTTGTATCAGGAGTATCTGGCACTTAATGGACTCAGTAAATGTTAACTGAATGAATGGATGATTGAGCAAAGGCAGTCAAAGTTTCTGCTCTGATCCCAGCAGCTGGGTGCCACAAAAGTGGGTCCAAGAACCCTCCACCACACACCCTCACTTCAGCATTACCCATTCGCTCCTCCTCAAGCTTGGCATTACCCATTTGCTCCTCCTCAAGCTTCATGTGGCTTCCCAGGTGATACTAGAGGTAAAGAATCCACCTGCCAATGCAGAAGACATAAGCAATGCTGTTTGGATCCTGGGTTGGGAAGATTCCCTGGAAAAGGAAATGGCAACTCACTCCAGTATTCTTACCTGGAGAATTCCATGGACAGAGGAGCCTGGCGGGCCACAGTCCATGGGGTCACACAGAGTTGGACACAACAGAAGTTACTTAGCACACATCCAAAGCTTCATTTGGTGTGTATGACTTTCATGTAACCCTTGAAGGTAGAAGAGGCAATAGTCCCTGCCAAAGTCCTCTGATAAGGATAAATTCTCACTGTGAAACATTTGTACCACAGAAAACCCCCACCACTCCCCTGCCAGTCCTGGCCTGGCTTTTCTTTGCATCTGGTAATTCCTTCCATGAGCTGACAATTTATCTTCACATGCAACACAGAATCTGTTCACTAGGACCTGAGATGTATTTTTTAAAGGGCATAAAACAAAGGATGAAGGAATACATGATTCATAGCAGTTGCCTCTGGTGTTGGGTTTTGGGTTAATTTTTTTCTTATTTTTTTTCTATAGTTTCCAAAATTTTTTCAACAATAGATTTGTATTTTTATAATAAAGGAAACTTGACAGTCTTTTTAACCATGTAAAACCATTCCTCTTGATACAACTGGAGACCTTTCCCTTCCAGGTAAGGGAAACATATTACAAAATATAGCTGATTTTGGGACTTGCCTGGTGGTCCAGTGGCTAAGACTTCGAATTCCCAGTGCAGGAGGCCTGGGTTCAATCCCTGGTCAGGGAACTAGCTCCCATGTGCCACAACTAAATCTAAAGACCAAAGATCTCATATGTCACAACTGAGGCCCTGGGCAACCAAATAAATAAATATATATTGAAAAAAAAAAGATTTGTTTTCAACCCCAGTCTGACTCACCTTTCTAAGCCCAGTTTTGTTGTGAGACTTACAAGCATGCACCATCTGGCTCTGAGCAAGCTCCCCAAGAATCTCAGAATCCTAGAACCTTTAGTGGATTTCCCCAATCCTGTTTTACTACATTTATCTTCAGGAATGACTTGATTAATACATTATGTCCCCCAAATACACAGATTGAAGACATCTTTGACCTACTTTTTGACCTCATCTTCCTCATTCAACTACCCACCAAATTCCATCTATTAGATCTCCAAAAGATCTCTAGTGCTCATCTTTTCCTCTCAACCTCACTGCCAGCGCCTTGATCCAGACCTTTATTTTTGTCTGCTTGGACTCCTGCCAGAGGCCCTTCACTGGTCCCTTGCTTCCAGTCCAGCTCCATTGTTTCCCCTCAAACATAGTAACTTTAATTTTTCAGAGCAGTTATAAGGTTCACATCAAAACTGAGAAGCAGGTATAGAGATTTCCCATATACATATGCATCGCCTCCCACATTATCAATATCTCCCATTACAGCGGCATACTTGTCATAATTGACGAACCTACGTTGATACATCATTATCACCAAGTTCATAGTTTCCATTAGATTCACTCTTGATGTCATAAATTCTGTGAGTTTGGGTGAATTTATGATTGTATCTACCACAGTAGTATCATACAGAATAGTTTCATTGACCTAAAAGTTCTGTGTGTACTGCCTTTTCATTTTGATCTTCTGTTGCCCATGGCTGAGACGAGTTTCCTAGAGCACAGTGGTATCAGTGACTGGCATTGTCTCTCCAATACATACAAAGAAAGAGTGTGCTCTTTTGTACAGATGCAAGATTCCATGATCTTGTCCATGTATCCCTTCCCTGTCTACCTTTCATTTACCATCTCTGCCCTCCATGCCCAACCACTGACACAACGCTCTCTCTTCACTCTGCATGTCTTCTTCCACACTCTTGCTCTCACTGTTCCCATTGTTTGCAATGCACTTTTCCTTTATTTCTACCTTTCCCCCAAATTCCACCCATTTTTCAAGGTCCAATTATTTAAATGCTGCTTACTCCAGGAACTCCTAGTCCAAACTCTCATTGCTTGTGATCTGAACTACATGACAACTTTCCAAGGGCCTTTTTACCTCCAGTCTCTCACCCTTTCAACCCACCTCTTACACCATTGCTGGACTATCTTGATCTAACACTATTTGAATAGAGCTGCCTTCCCTATATTTTCCTTATCTGTGATGTGCTGCTAAATGTTTAACAGCCAGCTCAGGGTAAAGGGACCCTGATTTGCTATATCTGCCAACTTCCATGGTGTAAATACTTATGTGGTGCCAACTTTAAGTTACTAATAAGACTTTATTGAACTCAGAGTTAGTAGGAGATGTGCACAACTGATTCTCATATGCCTATATAACAGTTTCCCTGGTGGCGCAGTGGTAAAGAATCCACCTGCCAGTACGGGAAATGTGGATTCAATCCATGGGTCAGGAAGATACCCTGGAGAAGGAAATAGCAACCCACTCCAGTATTCTTGCTAGGAAAACTCCATGGACGGAGGAGCCTGGTGGGCTACAGTTCATGGCGTTGCAAAAGAATTGGCCACGACTTGGTGACTAAAGACACATGCCTATATAATCAACCTTCACCTCACCATTGGTTCCCATTTACAACTCTTCATTGACATTCTTTAAAATACTCTTTGTACTATACTTTCAGCTCTTTGCAAATCTAAAATTATTTCAAAAAATAGAACTTTTAAAAAGCCTACCAAAAATGTCTACCAGAACAAATTTAGACTCATTTGACAAACTTGTTTCTCAGCAAAATGTGGGTACTCTCTAAACTATTACCTTCAGAGAAAGGAATGAGGAAATAATGAATGCAATTAATCGCCAAGACATCCTCCAAAGCCAGTGAAAGTCTATAGAGGGAATTCCTTTGCAGTCCAGTAGTTAGGACTCTGCCCTCTCACTGCCAAGGACCCTGGGTTCAATCCCTGGTGGGGAACTAAAATTACACAAGCCATGCAGTGAGGCAAAAGAAAAAAAATCTACTAAAGAGTAACTGTAGAGTTTTTCAAGAATATTTGAATTCTAAACTTGGTGAGTGGGTGTAACCATAAGAAGGTGGGAAAGGAATGTGAATGTCATTAAGACAAGATAGACTCTGACCAACTGTATTTTGAAATCAGTTCTCAAAATCAGTTCTTGTCTTCTGTGTGGAACGACAAATACTTGGTGTGCAAATCAGAAAAAAAAAGACCAGAAAGATTGTCTAGTAATTTTCAGAGGAGTTTCAATCCAGGATTATTACTATCCCAGGATTCTTTCCGAAGGTGAAACAGGTAGGCCTCTTTTACACTGAAGACAAAAGCACTGTGGTCTTAGAGCTGTCATGAAGTAAGTGCAGTTAATTCCTTTCCTTTGATTTCAAGGTACCTTGACTAGGTTTTTTTCTTTCCACTTTTATTTTCTTTTAGAGAGGATAAACAGATGGATCAGCCAACACAAATGTTATGTTGTCTTTGACCAATTCAATTCATTTATAAAGAAGTTGATATGCCATTTCTTTGTCAATTTTCTGTGAGTCCACTTGGTTTCAGTCAGGTGTATCTTCACTCAACGATAAATTTAGAATGTACCAAATATTTGCCAGGCACTGTTCTAGAAGCTTGGGGCACAGTGGTGAACAAAATCAGCCAGACTCCTGTCCTTATATATGTTATATTCTAATGGAGAAGACCAGACATGAATAAAGTAATCACACAAATAAATGGATTTGTGGTAACTAACAATCTGTGATAAATGCTATAATGCTATAATGCTTGCTATGAGAACATACAACATAGGAAGTTGGCTTAGTCTGGTAGGTCAGGAAAGTGCTCCCTAAAGAAGTGACTTGATTGGCAAAATAAAATGTTGGGGCTTACAAAGCAGAAGACTGTACCCTGGGCTATGGTAATTCCATAGATGCAATGCCAGCGTGATCTCCCACATACTGATTGTCTCAACAGTCTACAATACTGTGCAATATTTTGCCCTTCCCTCTCTCTGAGTGTGTATGTCTTAGCCTCTGTCAAAATTATTTGTGCCCCTTCTATTTTGAATGGGAATTCTTGGGAGCTGTCATCACTCAGCCCCTTTTAAAATCATGGAGCTTGTGATTTAGGTCACCTAGGACTCTTCACCAATGTCTCAGAGAAGTAAACCAATTAAGAACAAAGATGACATTACTTTTTTTTGGCCACCCTGTGCAGCTTATGGGAATCTTAGTTTCCTGACTAGGGATCAAACCTGGACAACCAGGGGATTTCCAACAATCTATTTTTATTTTTTAAAAATAATTTTGTATATTTATTTAAAGTATTTATTTTTGGTGTTGTTGGGTCTTTGTTGCTCCTTGGGCCTTCTCTAGTTGCAGTGATTGGGGACTATTTTTGCTGTGGTGTGCGGGCTTATTACGGGTGTCTTCCCTTATGGTGAGGCACAGGCTCTAGAGCATGCAGGCTTCAGTAGTTGCAACACATGACCTCAGGAATCGTGGTGCCCCAGCTTAGTTGCCCCAGGGCATGTGGGATCTTCCTGGACCAGGGATCAAACCCATGTCTCCTATACTGGCAGGCAGATTCTTTATCACAGAGCCACCAGGGAAGCCCCTGAACAATACATTTTTAAGAAACAGCTTTATCAAGATGTAATTCACATACCATACAATTTAATTATTTAAAGTGTACAATTCAATTTTTTTCAATATCTGAAGAGGGCAAGCATCACTCCAATTTTAGAACGTTTTCATCATACCAAAAGACACTCTTTGCTCCTTTCCTTATAGTCATTAGTAATCTCTCTCCATGTCTTCATTTCCCCCTAGGCACCAGGCAACCACATTCTATCAAATTTTGTCTCTATGGATTTGCCTATTCTGGACATTTCCTATAAATGGAATAATACATTACTGTATGTGGTCTTTTGTGACTTTTATTTAGCATATGTTTCATAGTTATGCCATGTTGTAGTATGTACCCAGTACATCCTTTTTTTTCTCTCTCTTTTTAAAAAAACTATTTTATTTTTGATTACTCTGGGTCTTCGTTGTTTCACACAGGCTTTCTCTAGTTGTGGTGAGCAGGGGCTACTCTTCACTGTGGTCTGTGAGCTTCTCTTTGCAGTGACTTCTTCCTGTGGAGCACAAGCTCTAGACACGTGGGCTTCAGTAGTTGCAGCAGACAGGCTCAGTTGTTGAGGTGCATGGGCTTTATTTGCTCCTCACTATGTGGAATCTTCCTGGACCAGGAAAAAACCTGTGTCCCATGCATTCGCAGGTGGATTCTTATCCATTGTATCACCATGGAAGTCCTTCATTCTTTTTTATTGTTGAATAATATTTCATTGTATGGATATACCATATTTATTCCTTCATCAGTTGATAGACTTTGAGTAGTTTCTACTTTTTGGCTATTATGAACATCTGCGTACAAGAATTTTAAAATTGCGGTGAATTCACATTTTTAAATCAACAGCTCAGTGGTGTTCACTGCATTCAAATTTACGGGTTGTACAACCACCACCTCTATCTAATTCCAACACACTTCATCATTCTAAAACCCCATGACCATTAAGCAGTTACTGACCACCAGTTTGCTTTTTGTTTCTTTGAATTTACCTATTCTGCACATCTCACATCAGTAGAATCATATGTGACTCTTTTGTTTGGCTTCTTTTACTTGTAACATCTTCGAAGTTCATCTAATCATAGCATGCATTTATACTTCATTCTTTTGTGTGAATAATATTCTATTCCATGTATACACCACAGTTCGTTTATTCATTAAGCAACTGAATCTGTTGATGGGTATTTGTGTTGTTTCCACCTTTTTACTACTATTGAATAGCTTTAAGTACGTTCCTGCAATGATTTGAGTACCCGTTCTTAATTTGGGGGTAATATACCTAGGAGTGGAATTCTTGGGTCATAAGGACACCTTTGAGAAGAGGAGGAACTGGATTTTCGAACAATGCACCCAGGAATTTTTTTTTTTTTCCCAAAGGAAATGGCAGAAATTTCAGAAAATTGACTGGAAGGATTTGGGGATGATAGTACAATGTGCTACGTAAATGTATTAATTCAGCCTAGTGTTCGTAGTGCACATCTACCGTGTCACATCTTAAACAAGAACCAGATTCAGGATTTTGGATTCCAAGCCCAGCTATTTAGTTGCTTGTCTTGTTCCGCAATATTGTCCACCAGTTTACTGAAACAAACAAGGTAGCCACGAAGGTAGCGCTGAAAACCTAGAAACTAGAGGCAGACGACTACAAACTTTCAGGAAAAGCAGCAGCTTTCTTCCCTAGAACGAGGGCCAGGGAAATTCATTGCGAGTTTCCGGTTTCATGGTCACCTCTTATGAAAGGGAACATAAGTGGAATTCGATATACCACACTTTATAGAAAATTCTTTACTAAGGCTGTGTGTGCGCGTGTGAGAGTCGCTCAGTCGTGTCCGACTCTTTGCGACCCCATGGACTCCTGCCAGACTCCATACAGCCTGCCAGACTCCTCTGTCCATGGAATTCTCCAGGCAACAATACTGGAGTGGGTTGCCATTTCCTTCTCCATTTTCTCAGGGTGTTCGTAGACAATTGTTTGGAGACCACAGAGGACAACTAAGGGAAAAGAGAAATGCCATGTAAATCTTATTTCAGGATTCAGTAGAATTGCCTCTAAGGAAGCCATAGGGACCAATACGGACTGAGTTTGAACAAGATGGTGGCTGGGACGGGACCGCTCTATCTTTTCGGGTGAAACTCTATGGCAGAGTACAGGAGCAGTTTTAGAGAAGTGAAGCTGAGAAGGGTAGTAACTCGACCACACTAGCGCGCGGGGAAGAGCGAAGCGGAAAGAGCTCTCTCGCGCATGTCTGGAACAGGGGAGCAGGGGAGAGGGATGGGTTTTGCGACAAGGGGCCCACCCCACAGTACAAGTTTTCTGAAACGTGTGAGTCTTTCAAGTCCAGCTAAAGTCGAGGTGGGGCGTTTCTTAAGACGCATGCGTTCTAGACAAGACCAGCAATATAGTGGCGTGGTCTTTTCAACGCCTGGCGTACAGACGACGTCTGAGGTGGAAGGGGCGTTCAGTATTCCCAATACGCATGCGCCTTGAGGCCGAGGCGTTTCCTTCAGAGGGTGCGGAGAATCGCGCAGGCGCAAGGGTTGTCCGGTAGGGCTGGTGGTCTAACCCGGGGAGGGCACAGGAGGTTGAAGGGATTAAAAAACCGGATGCGCCTGCGCGTTGCCTACTAGTGGGACGAACTTGAGATTTGTGAGGGGCGGGGTCACGTATGCGCGTCATTGGATGGGTAGGTGGGAGGGAGGGTGGAGCGCAGGGAGTATCTGTGCGCTTGCGCAGTGCGGGGGTGGAGGGCGGAGGAGATAGACAGCACGCTTGCGCGGCTGTCACAGGGCTGCTTGGTTGGTCAGTGGGGAGTCGGCGCCTGCGTACTAAGACCCGTGTGCAGCAGCGGCGGCGGCGGTAGAGGCGGCGGCGGCGGCGGCGGCGGCGGCAGCGGCAGTGGGCTCGGAGGCAGCGGTTGGGCTCGCGGCGAGCGGACGGGGTCGAGTCAGTGCGTTCGCGCGAGGTGAGAGCGGGCAGGGCGCGCGTGCGCGGATCCTTGACTTGGGCCTGGGAGTAGAGATGGAACTGCGCGAGGGTTGGGGAGGGGGCAGAGGGGAGCGGCGGCCGCCGCCGCCGCACGGGATTACGTCTGCGAGCCGGGCGAGGTGCGGAGAGACTTGGGCGCACGACCCGGTTGGCGCGCGAGGTGACGGTTGGGGCTGGCCGGGTGACGTTGGAGCGACGCAGGGCGGGGGACGGCGAGCCGCGAGGCCGCCACGCGGGAGAGGCCGCCGGGCGGCCACGCCGGGGCGAGAGCCGGGGGCCAAATCGGCCCGCCGGGGCAAGGGTACCTGCGCCGTTGTGAACCGGGAGCCGCGAGGCCACGTGAGGTGGGGGAGGGGGCTGTTCGGTGAGAAGGCATGTGGGGGGGTTGGCGGCGGGGGGGGGAGGGGAGGCGGCGTGGCTCCGGCCTGGCGCGGCCTTTGAGGAGGGGGCAGGCTGCAGTACCGGAAGTGCCCCCCACGGGTGGCTGCCCTCGGGGTCGCAGGCCGCATGGCCGAACGTGGACGGGGGCCGCATGGCAGCGCGGGGACCCCTCCCCCCAGATCCCGGCCACCGGAAGCCCCGGGTGGCCACATGGTGGGCGGGAGCCGGCAACCTCCAGCGCGGAGAGAGCTAGTCCTCGCGGGCGCCTAAGGGAGCTTGGAATTTTGAGGAGTGGGAGAGGCCTGAGGCCCGGACCCCGATCACCTCGGAGAGCCCGCTGTGGGCATATGTTAGGGCTCCCCCCACCTCATGGACCTTTGGAGCTTTCCCCCCAGCCCTCCTGTGAAGTGAGGCGGCCAGCCAGGTGTAAGTGGCGCTCGTCCGTGCTGGGAGGCCAGAGAAATGGGGAAACCGAGGGAGATTGGACCGGAGCCCAACTCTTCTTGGACGTGCCGACGGCGCGTTAAAGTCCCGGGCAGATGAGTTACCCTCTGTGATAGGTGCTCTTCACCTTGTCACTGTCTTTGTCGTGGTGTCTGACCTGACAGTGCCTGGTTTTAGGGTACTTAACTCTGCTAGCCTACTATAATTTACACTACTCACTACTACCAGCCTTTTGCTTTCATTTTATTGTCATTCACCACTCCCCACTCCCCCACTTTTTACTGACTGTACAGGCCGGGCCTGAAAAGCCGACAGGACTGATGCATCCTGGGAAAAGTGGGAGGGCCCTTGAGGAGAGGCTGGGTTCCTGGGTTCCCTTTGGGAAACCAGAGGTGTTTGGCAGGGAGATCAGTTAGAAAACAACTTTGCTTTCTCCATCTCTGCTGCATCTGCAAATGCATGCTGGAGAGGCGGGAATCCCCCAAAGCGGCCTTGTGGTTTCCTGTACCAATGACGGGCTCGTGTGTGGATAGTGGGGGGGGGTGTAACAGAGACGGGTGGGGCTCCCAGTCCTCCGGTCTCCACCCCCTTCCCCCCCACGTTAGCCCCGCCCTTTTGCTGGCTCATAGCTGCTCACCTAATTATAGCCCTGGTTTTGTGTGGGGAAGAGGGGTGGTTGGTTTCAGTGGCAAGTAACA
This sequence comes from Antilocapra americana, assembly GCA_007570785.1. Taxonomy (NCBI): domain Eukaryota; kingdom Metazoa; phylum Chordata; class Mammalia; order Artiodactyla; family Antilocapridae; genus Antilocapra; species Antilocapra americana. The sequence continues at coordinate 27,651,912 of ML664177.1, read as the reverse complement.
CCTGAGTCCTCCCTCGACCAAGAATTAGGCCTTTGCCTATATCAGAGATTAGGGATCCTAAATTCCTGGAGCTTTTTGTATTCCAAGCCACCCTTTTAGCTTTCATTTTGGGTGGGGATCCAGCTTATCTCTGCTGCCACACACACCAGTTTTTCAGTATTTTTGATCTAATAAGCATTCGGTCTAGAAGCTATTTTACCTGAGTAAAGGGATAAAGTGCTGGGGGAAAACATGAAGCAATGTTTCTAGAGTGGAGTGGGATGGATTGGAGACCTTGTTAATTCTTTTCTTACTGACCCTAGTTCTCTTCTTGACTCTAGTTGGAATCGTAGCCTCTTAAAATGGCAGATGATTTGGACTTCGAGACAGGAGATGCAGGGGCCTCAGCCACCTTCCCAATGCAGTGCTCAGCATTACGTAAGAATGGCTTCGTGGTGCTCAAAGGCCGGCCATGTAAGATTGTGGAGATGTCAACTTCCAAGACTGGCAAGCACGGCCATGCCAAGGTTAGAATTTCATTTCTGTACCTTGCCTTCCCCACATGCTGTCTTCAGTGCTAGCCCCCTATCTTACTTAGCTCTTGTATTACTTGTTACCGTCTGGCTCCTGGTGGTCAGTACTCAGCTCTGGACACCTTTTCCAACTATTGGAGCAGCCTTCAGTTTCCTCCTCAGTTACCCTCCTGTGCCCCAGCATCCTTGGAGTCCCTTCCTTTTCCATTTTTGTGTCGCCAATTTTTCTTCGTGGTCCTCTATGTTCTGGCTCTTCAGTTGCTCTGTTCTTTTTTCTGGCCTTTGTTTTTTCTATTTGTCTGTTTGAGTGTTTGTAGGTGCTCTTTGTTTCCATTGCTTTGCCCCTAATGTAAAACGCACCCCTCCCCTGGCAGGGCACCAGTGGTCATCTCTGCACCTCTGTACATCACTGCTCCATTCTCCAGTTCGCTTTCCCATCTGCTCTCTGATGCAAGGTCAGAGTGCCTCTACCTGCCCCCTCTTCCTGGAGCCTGCTTGCTTACTTGGTCACCATTTTCCTTACAGCTTTCCTTGTAACTTTAGATTCCCTACCTCCCCCCTACCCAGAACTTCAACCTGATTCATCTTTGAATTTCCTCTGCTTTTGTTCCTTAATCACTTTTTCTGTCTTCTGTTGACTTGGCATTTATCATGGGTTACCTCCAAATGTCTAGATCATTCTGTTCTTTCTGGTTTCCTTATTTCCTATATGTGTAGTTTTGCTCTCTCCCAACTCCTTTTCTTTTCCGCTCTCATTCCTTCCTGTTTTCTGAACTCTTTTTCTTCCTACCTCCCAAGTTCTCGCCTTTTATGCTGATGTCAATAAAACTTCTTGTAAACTTTTACCTAGGTTCCTCCTACTCCCCTAGAATCTTGGTCTCGTTAATGTTTTGATAGCTCAAGGTAACTAACTGCTCCAAGGCTGCCCTACAACCTTATCTGTGTGGTTAGCTGCAATTTCAGTGGTGGTCTTTTGGCCTCAGGCTCTTTTTAAGAGCCCTTTGGTGAGCCTTTTAGTGTTTTCCTTTTTGAGTTGATTGGTTCAATTCCAACTTTGTCCTGACAACCTAGTGTGACTTCCCCCCACCAGCCAGGGATCTTCTCCATCCTAGAGTATAATTGGGTTTCTCTCTGATGTGATACATACATCCAGGTCCATCTGGTTGGTATTGACATCTTCACTGGGAAGAAATACGAAGATATCTGCCCGTCAACTCATAATATGGACGTCCCCAACATCAAAAGGAACGATTTTCAGGTATGTAGGTGACGTGATTGTAGGTGGGTTAGTAGTCGCGGGTGGGGGAGTAGAAGTTGAGACTGACCAAAGACCTTGTGTTGAGAGAAGGAAGATGGGCAAGAGAGGGTATTTGGTGTTAGCTGTTTGCTGCCCTAGTTTGCCCATCACACCCTTCATCCTCCGGCTACTTGGGCCCATCTTTAGCTTTCTTCTCTGTCTGCCCCTAGCTGATTGGCATCCAGGATGGGTACCTATCACTGCTCCAAGACAGCGGGGAGGTGCGAGAGGACCTCCGTCTGCCTGAGGGAGACCTTGGCAAGGAGATTGAGCAGAAATACGACTGTGGAGAAGAGATCCTGGTATGGTGCCCCTGACTTTGTACCCAGCTTTGTTCTTTGTGCTTCTTCCCCTGCTCTGCGCTCAGACATGACTCCCCTTCCCTGTGCTCTCCCAGATCACGGTGCTGTCTGCCATGACAGAGGAGGCGGCTGTTGCAATCAAGGCCATGGCAAAGTAACTGGCTCCCAGGTGAGTGTGACTCCCCTCTTTCACACATTTTATCTCCATCAAAGAGCTAGATTAGTCTTAATGGCTTATTTTCTGCCCCCCAGCATGGTGTTGCCCCCTCACCCTGTTTCCCTGTGAAGGTTTACCCTGTCTTACCTGGTTTCTCTCTCCTACCCAGGGTGGCTGTGGTGGCAGCAGTGATCCTCCAGCCTGCAGAGGCCCCCTCCCCCAGCCTGGCCCAGCTCTGGCCTGGCCCTTGGCTGGACTCCTCCTACGCGATTTATTTGACGTTTTATTTTGGTTTTCCCTACCCCTTCAATCTGTCGGGGAGCCCCTGCCCTTCACCCTGCTCCCTTGGCCAGGAGTGAGTGCACCATGGCCTTGGTGAAGCTGCCCTCCTCTTCTCCCCTCGCACTACAACCCTGGTGGGGGAGACGGGGTGGGTGCTGCTTGTGGTTTAGTTTTTTTTTTTTAATTCAATCTGGAATCAGAAAGCTGTGTGGATTCTGGCAAATGGTCCTTGTGCCCTTCCCCAACTCTTACCTGATCTGACCCCTTATTTCCTCCATAGCCCTCTATCCCAAGCACCACCCCCACAGACTGGGGACCAGCCCCCTCCCCTGCCTATGTCTCTCCCCAGATCCCTTTAGGTGGGGAGGGAAGAGGTGGAGAGGGGAGGGGACCTGCCCCCTCCTCAGGCATCTGGGAGGGCCCTGCTCCCATGGGCTTTATCCTTTCCTGCGGGCTCTCTCCCCGACACATTTGTTAAAATCAAACCTGAATAAAACTACAAGTTTAATATGAAGTCCCCAACTCAGCTGCTTCTTCAAATTAAATGGGTATCTATTGGAAATCTGAAGAGGTTGAATGAACTCTGCTGCTGAGTTCGTTACAACCAATGCTGCTGTCACCCTGTGATTCCTGCCAGCCACTGCCCACCCTCCAAGCAGTCCAGTGGAAGGCAACACAGACAGCAGCCAGGGGCAGTGGCAGGTAGATTTTATTGGCCTGGTACTAGGACACACTGGGGATCCTCCCCAAGGGCAGGGGTTGGGACCGAGGCTGAAGATAAATCTGATAGTCACTTGTGGTAGAATCGTGGATTCTGGCTGTGCTGGATGAAGGGGAGCCGAGGGCCAGGCTGGCTGGTGGTTGCAAAGCCCGACTGGCAGCAGTGATGAAAGGAGGGCTTTGTCAGTGTGCATGCCCTCCTGTCTACTCCACCCCAGGGAGGGGAAAGGAAAACAAGGTGGGGGCCACCTACCCTACCCAATACTGTTTCCCTGCAATGCAGGGATTCTGAGGGGCTTGATTACCACCCTTACCTTTCCCGCTGGTTGCATCTGCACAGGGAGCTGGGGTGAGGCCAGGAGTCCAGGGGCGGGATGCAGAGCTTGGGGATGCATGGGACGCAGGGAGGACTGCAGAGAACAGTGTCAGCAACTGAGGCAGCCTGAGGCTCCCCTCAGCATAGGCAGCCCTTGACTTTGTAAGGCTGTACTCACTGAGTCAGAGAAGCCAGTTGGCTGGTTAGCATGTTCCATCTGCTTTTGTAAGGACAGAGCACCACCAGGCTGGAGAAACCCTAGGTGAGGAAGGAGGAGTGTGAAGTGAGTAGAGAATGGGGAAAGGAGGAAGGTAGGATCCATGGTACTAGGCCCCAGCATGGGGTGTTCCCATCACCTGTCTGGGTGGGCTGAAAGTGGCTGTGCACGGCATAGGGCTGTGGCTGTGGCTGAGACAGGTACTGCACTGCAGGAAACGCGGAAGGTGCTGAGGAAGGCAAGAGACCATTAGAACCTCCTTGTAGTCTGTTCAACTCTCCTCCCTTTGGTTTTGAGGAAAAGTCCTCTTTTCCCACCTGCTCACCTCTGAGCTGCTGACTAGGACTGTAGGCAGGCTGTGTGGGTCCATAGTGAGGTGGGGGTTGAGCAGTCCCATAGGCGCCACCTGGGCTACCTTGGAATTGCCCATGCTCCGGGGTCCCTGCGAAAGCAGCTGCTGAGCCCACATAGTGCCGGGTCTAAGAGGGAAGGATGAGAACTCACTGCCTGTAAACTCCATGGAGCAGAAATTCAAGTGACTGCACCCCCATTTCCCCTATTCAGGATGCAGACACACTCAAGACTTGAGTGCTGGCTGGTGAAGATGCTAGGTAGGGTCTGGGTGGAAGTAGGAAAAAAAAACTCAGCCTAGACACCCAATCCTCCTGCTCTTACTGTAAGCACTTGGGGTCCAAACATCTGTTTGGCTCTGTCAGCTGCCATGAGGGTGCCTGGGCGATTGTGTCCTCCAGGGCTCCCTAGAGAGGGAGAGGAATGCTTCATGATGCTGCAACCCCCAGGAGGGCCCATTCTGACCACTAGTTTCTTAACCCTCACCCTGCATGCTGAGGAGGTGAGTTCCAGTGTGAACGGTCAGGCCTTGCTGGTATGCTGCTGATGTCAGAGTGGTCAGGTCACTGGAGCGAAAGGAAAGCAGGTCAAAGACAAGTCTGTCGTGTCCCCACCGCCACACACTACCCTTCCCTTTTGCCATTAAACACTGATTTTGTTACCTACTTTTAGCTCTTTAATCTCACCTCTGCTCCTTTCGCCTCCGTTTTTCTTCCTCATGTAAAACTTTCTTGAGCTGCAGGAAAAGCTGATGCTTCTCTTCCTGTAGAGCTAAAAGCTTCTCTTGCAACTTAAGGATCTGGGGAGGGGAGAGAAGATGAAAGCAGGAGAGCCAAGAGAAGAAAGAAGTGGGAGAGATGAAGGGACTGCTTACTTGTTCCTTGGTCTCCTCTAGTGACATTCTTTCTTCCATCTCCTTTTTCTTCCTTCTCTCCTGCTCTTCCTTCATCTTCTGTTCCATCATCTTGTCCACTTCTTCCTCCTCTGGAATAAGAGGCAGAATGGTCAAGCGGCAGAGTGTTAAATATTAGAACATTAAGAACTAAAGACCAGCAAAAACTGGTTATCCCAGTGCTCTGGAGGCTTCACTGTGAGGGGGCTGGAACGCAGAGGTTTATTAGGTGCTCTCCAAGGTCCTTCCCAGCTCCAGGCATGGCCTTTTAACTCCCACCACCATCACCACGGGGCTAGCCGTCCCTCTGGCTTCGGCCGCCGTGCAGTGGTCTGCCCGTGGGTGGGGATCACCATGGAGCGCGGTGCGTCCCGAACCGTGTGTCCTCCCGCTTTGGGCCCGGCTTACCCTGCCGCTTGCGCTCCCGCTCCATCATGATGTGTCGGTGCAACGCCCTGGCCATGGCGTTGGACAGCTTCGGACGCTCCAGAAGCGCAGGCATGGTGCTGCCGGGGACGCTGGGGCCTTGGGCGCCCGGCTCTGTCGCTGGCTGCCAGACCTCTGGCCGGGCCTGCGGGGAGGCGGCAGCTCAGTGCGAGCGCGCCGGGTCCAGGCGGAAGCCGCCGCCCGCCGCTCCGGTCACGCGCCCGACGCCCGGCCTAGTCCGCAGCACCGCTCTTCCGCGTGCGCGGGCAGGGTCTCGGCCTCCTTGCTCCCGCCCCTGCCCGCCACCCGGGCGCCCGCCCCACCCTACCCGCCTTCCCGTCGCTTTCTCCGCGGCCTCCCGAGCGGCAGGGCCGCGGCGTCACATCCGGCGCTGGGCCGAATCCTTCCGGAGTCAGGCCGCCGTGGGCTCGTTGGTTGGGCGGAGCGGCGCAGACGGAAGTGCCGCGACGGATGCCCGTGGCGTCCAAACCCCTCCTCTATGCCGCGCGAGACTCCCCGACCCGGCCTGCCCAGCGGGCGGAGCCCCCGAAGTTGGCGGGGCCGGCGCTCCTCTCGGGGGTTAGAGGCACGCGAATGAGGGGCCGAGGCGGCTGCTCTTAGACTGCGTTTATTGGCTCCTTAGAAATCAGAGTCAGTAACAACTGTAGAGGCCCGAGCTCCGTCCCCCGCCTTCCCCACTCACACCCGGGCCAGAACAGCAGCTTCGTTGGGCACGGGGAGACGCCTCTGGGATTCACAGTAACCAGGGAACAGAAACGGAAATAAATTAAGTGTATGAGGGAGGAGTCGCGGGGAGTCATGCTCCCCAGATCAGTGCATGGAGAGGGTTTCCCAGGGTCTGCAGCCGGGCTCACTGCCGCGCCCTCACCTCGGAGGCAGGGACGTCCCCTTCCGGCAGGGGGCATGGAGCCAAGCTCCGCTTCCCAGCTAGTCAGAGCCTGCCCACACGCTCCTGTGCATCTGCCAGGCTGAGCACCGTGCTTGTCGCCGGGCGCCGGAATGACCTGGAGGCAGTCATCATTCCGAGTCCACGGGCCGAGGCCCAACTGTGCTTGTAGTGGTGCGGCCTCGCCCCTCACTCCACCCGTACCAGCAGGGCATAGAGGAGCGTGGCCCCCTTCTCCTTGGTCACCCACTCAAGTTCGGCTGGGCTGAAGTGAGGGTCAGGAGGCTCTCTGAGGGCTGCAGAAGGGGGTCCTGGGGTGTAGGAGCCAGGGCGCACACACACCTGGAATGCCACCTGGGCCTGGTGCGTCCGCTGGGATTTGGGGTCCCGGAATCTGTCAGGTAACAAGCAGAAATAGGGCAGTGAGGCCTCTGGCCCCAGTACCTCTGCCCCTTGGCAACTGCAACCACCTCAATTAGCAACAGGTCCTGCTGTTCTGGTAGTAACTCCTTCCTTATAGGGGCTTGGCTGCAGCCTCATCTCTACCTGAAATGGTCTTCCTCCCAGTGCCTGCTCGACTGACTCCATCCTGCCCAAGTCTTTCCTGCCCAAGTCTGCTCAGATTCACCTTCTTAATAATGTCTACCTGGACTACCCTATCTGGTATGTGCCAACCACACTCTTGATCCACTTCACTCTGCTCTCCTTTTCGCTTCCATAGTACTTGTCACCTTTAAAAATACTAAACACTTATTCTGGATAAACATTCTAGAGCAAGAGAGGACATAAGTTCCACGTGACCAGGGTTCCCTTCTTTGTTCTTTGTGATAGGACAAAATAAATGGTACTTGTACAAAGACTGTGAATGAAGGGCTGGCTGGAGACTGAGGAACAAGGGAGAAAAGGTGGACAGGAAGGAATCATGGAGACCTATGTGGCCCTGGGCCCGGCTCCTGTGTACTCACTGCACTTTGGATGCCAGGGTCTCAGCCCCAGCATATTGGAGGGAGGGGGAGAGCAGCACTGGAGGGGGCTGCTCCTCCCGGGGAGGCGCACAGTTCTCTCCAGGCTCCTCGAACCCTGTCCCAGGCTCTCCCTTCAAGGGCCGGCAGCTCAGGATAGAAGCAGTGCCTGTGAAGGAGGAGAGCTGGGTCAGGGTGGCCCTCCTACCACCCAAAGGCCCACCTGCCCTGCCCTGCCTCCACCGGCGCTGCGTACCTGCCCCCAGCTCCCCCCGGTCTAGCACCCTCCGGACAGCCGCCACGTTGCTCCCATGGTAGGCCATGTGCCACTTCTTGGTTAGCGTCCCAGCCTCTAGGCGGGGGTTCACCCTAGCAGGTGGACAGAAGGGACAAAGGTCATTGGGTCCCCAAGGTCATTCCCCAGACAGAAAGTTTTGTCTTCTACAAACATTCTTAGGACCTTTTCTCAAGGTGGGCAAAGAATAGTGCAGGAGGTGCACAATCCTTCCCCCTGTGTACCTGAGGTTGAACCTGCACCACCCAAAGGGCAGAGCGTATTCACGGGGGGGCTCCCCACGGCGCCTGTGGGCCTCGTCCCCTCGAAGTTTTCGACAAGACTCACAGTAGCACAGGCTACGCTTCGGCGGAGGCATGAAATAGTCCTCTGTGGAGAGTGAGCAGCAGACTTTGTGGCATGGCCCCCACCCTGGGTCTCAGCCACGCAGTCCCAGGGTTCTGGCCATGGCCCTGGGCTGGGCCGGGAATAAGGCAGGTTCTGGGGGCCTGGGGACTCACCAGGAAGCAGCAGCAATTCCTGGAAACGGGAGCAAAGGGCGTGGTACTCGCAGCTTTTAAGAGGGCTAGTGGTGGGCGGCGGGCCCCAGCACACACTCTCCTTGATACCTGAGGAAGCACAGTGGGCCCACGTCACAGGGGCTGGAGTCAGAAGTACAAAAGTTGAGGTGAAGTGGGATCCTGGCCCCTTGGGGTGGCTCACCATCCACCATGTCAGCCTTTTCCATGTCCCCTTGGGTTCCAGCACTTTTCCCACTAGCAGCGCCCGGTTCAGGGCTCACGATTGTCACCTGCAGAGGAGAGGGGTGGTCGGTCAGGGTGTGACCAGCCCCCATTACCTGCTGATCCCTTCCATGAACTACAAGCTTCCCCCTTCCTGGGACTGCCCAGCCTCCCAGGTGCCGCTCCCCTCACGGCTACTCACCTGCTCACACTGCCCATAGAGGTCCACGAGCGCGTGGCAGGGCTGGGGGACATCTGGCACAGCCACCCCCTGGTCCATGCCATTGATATGGAGGTGCAGCCCCCCAGAGCTGTCCAGCCGCAGTCCCAGGATGGTGCCTTCTGGACACGTGTCCAGATTCGGCCCGAACTTCTCATAGATCTAGGAGGAAAGACCTATTTATTGTCTTCAGAGAGATCAGACTCCCCACTGGCAGCAGCCACTGCCACCCTTCACTAAGCTTTGCGAGTCCCTGGATTTTGCCTCTACCCTTGCCCACTGCTTCAGTTACCTAGAGTCTACCTCCCCATTCCCCGCCTTGTGACACTCTCAATGGCAGAGATGTAGGAGGAGGCAGTGAGCCTGAGACTGTCCAGGTAATGGCACTCACACCCCTGCCCATCCACCACAGGGTCGCTATACACCTGTGCTCCTACCTCCAGGGCTTGGGACCCCTCTTCTCCCTCAGCCAGCCACTCCTTCTCAGAGGCAGGGCCCTCTCCCTGCTCCCCACCCACCTTGAGGCCGTTGTGGAAGACCCCTCGGCCCCGTAGCAGCCAGGCTGCCCGTTTGAGGGCACAGGCAGAAGCAGGGAAGTTGAGCCTCTCTGGTGGGCAGGTGATGACTCCCAGAACAAGGGAAGATGTCCACTGCCGGTTCAGGAAGTCTATCCGCACCTGCGGAGAAGGCAACTGCTCCACAATCATAGCCTCCTGCGAAGAGGTCCCCCACTCAGCAGGACCAGGCTCCTCACCCCCACCAGGGAGAGAAGATAGCACCTCAGAGTGCAGCCTGGGATGCAGCCCGTTCTGATATCTGAAGGGACCCGAAATGGCCAATTTGTTTGTGTCCTTCCCTCTTTCAGCCTTGATCTTGCCATTGCCTTTAAAAGGATTCTTGTCCCCAGGGGTTTTCTTCACCTGCCTAACTGACATCTTCACAGCATAACGCCTCCTCCCCTGGAAAGCATGCCCCGTTCCCACATACAGGATCAGGAGCCTTCCTGGCCTCCTCAATCCCCTCTGCACTGCTTCTCTCATCACAGCCCTCAGGTGGGTAATTCCTGGAAACTGATCTACAACTCCCACCACAGGGTATGAGCAATCACCCAGAAAGCTAAGGGGCATGCCTTCCACTCATCCTCCACTTGGGGGAAAAAACCTTTCTGTAGCAGAGTTGGCCCTGGGTCACCTGGAGCAAGAGGAGCTGGGGATAAGGAAGTGTGGCCCACCTGGACCAGCAGCTGGGGCACCAGGGGCTGGTTGACAACAACGATGCCCTGGTTGTAGCTGGCCACTCTCGTGGCTGTACGATTCCCATTGGACAAGAGAATATTCTTCCCATGGTTCTCCAGGAACTCGAGGGCTGTGGGCATAATGGCCCCTTGGTTCTGGCCCTGGTTTGGAGGAGAGACTGAGCTGCTGGGGGTGCCAACTCAAAACCGAAGCCACCCCACCAGGATAGATATAGAGCCTGCCAATAAGCCTCTGCCCATCCGAGACTAGATCAGGGAATCCGAAAATGACCTGGTGGCTAATGGCCCACCAACAGTTCATCCCTGAGCCCGGTGAGCCCTGCTGCCACCTCTTACTTCCAGGCCATGTTCCTCGCCTTCATCATCCTCCTCGCCCTCGCTGCCAGTGTCCGAGCTGGGGGAAGGAGGCTGAGTGCCTTCTGGTTCATCCAGACGGGTGGAGCTGACAATAGAGACACTCCGCACTGGCCCATATAGATCCAACACAGCCCACACACTCTGGGGGCACATAGATCGGAAGTCAGGAATCAGCAGAGGACCTCGATCCTCCACCAGACCCACAGGTCTGGGGTCTACCTTGGCGATGCCGGTGGCTGCAGGACCCATATCCTCTCCGTCTACCAGGATGTGCATTGTGTCGTCTGCCCCTCGGCGAATGCCCACACGGCTTCCCACCTAGGACCAAGGTGTGACAAGGACAAGGGCTCAGCCCACCTCTCCCAGTCGCCCCCACTTCCAGGCCCACCCCCAGTTCTGGGGTTGGCTGCCTCACCCCCAGCCTCTCCAGGTTCCGGCCATAGTTCATCCTCTGCAGTTGCCCATCCCGCCTCACTTCACAGCTGGACACCATCCAGGTGGTCTTCGTCCGGAGTTCTGGCAGGGAGGGAGGCAGTCCCGGGCCCCCGCCCGCGCCGGGCCCCATGTCCGCAGGTGCTAGTGTAGTCAGCCCTAGGCGGAGGGAGCCGGCCCACTTCTCATCCAGCTCCTCCACCTTTACCTGGGAGACAGAGGAACCTTTAGCGCACTGCAGGAGGATGGGAAGCAGGCGGGCCCTGCCATGGAGGCCTGGTGGCCTCCTGGGTCACATCGCCACAGCCCACCTCAAAGATTTCCTCAGTCTTGAGCTCCTTGGTGCTGAAGACGAGGCCATGGGCATAGCCGGCCGCTCGCACTGCCCTCGTGCCGTCTTCCTCCAGAGCGATGTTCTTGCCACAGGTGCTGTGGAATCGGTGGGCCACGCCAGCCACTGTGGGAAGACAGCACCAGAGGAGGAGGAAGATTGGGGCAGCAAGCTTCAGAAAGGACAGGGCAAGGCTTTCAGATGCAGCAGGAAGTCGACATGATGGTCCCACCTCCAGGTCTTCCCTCAAGACCTCTGATACCTCTTTCACCATAGCAGGACTCAGTCCCAAACCTGCCATGCCCAGCGATGGTGTCCCAGCCCTTTGGTGGCAGGGAAGTGTCCAGGCGCTGTGTCCAGGTGGAACTTCTTCCCCTCTTCTTGGCTGCTCCCCATCAGGGGCTGAGCCCTCCCCCTTCCCCTTGGTCTGCCACTGCTGCAGCCAGCCTGTCTGAACAGCTTGCCTGACCTGGAGGCTGCACCTCTTAGGCCCACCCTAGGCAGACAGAGCCCTTCCCCCCTCCCTCCCTGCCATCCTCCCTCCCTGCCAGCTAAACCTGGGGAGTGCAGGGGGAACGACTTCTCAGTGGCGGTGTTGCTGGTTGCCAGGCTGTTGTCCATGGGGCCCGTGGCATTGGTGATGGACACTTGGACGCACTGGCCATACAGATCCACTACTGCATACACTTCTGGGTAAGAACAGAAGGTGTCAAGAACCCAATAGCCTGGGGTAGGCTGAGCTGAAGGTGGCAGGTCGAAAGCCACAGAATAGTCACCTTTACCGGGAGGCAAGCCTGAGCACGCAGCGCCTTGGTCCTGGCCGTTGATGAAGTAGTGCAGGTCACCCTTCGCCGTGCGCATCATACCGATGCGGGCACCAGTGCCCAGTGCATCAAGATCACACCCATAGTTGTTGCGCATGGTGTTCCCATCTTGCATGATGGCTGTGCCGCTGCAGGGATAACAGAATGGGTAGGTCAACCTCCCAGCTTCCTCCCCACACAGGCCTCTGCCCCATCTCTGCTTGTCGGAATCGTACAGGACCCTGGACTGGGATGTTAACCTGGGGTGGGAGACCCAATCTTTGTCTCTGGGAACCCCCCGGGCAAAAGCAGAAGCTACCCTAAGGGTCTAGGGGGAGGGAACAGCCAGACCACCTAGGTCTGTCATGGTCTACAGCTATCATAGGCCCCAAACCCTGCTTCCCTCATCCCGGCCAGCTCCACCAAGCTGGCTGCCAAAGCAGACAGCCCAACCTCAGCATCCATGTGTCATAGTCAATGTCTGTCATAGTGTTGGGGAATTCAAGGTCCTCTGGCCGAATAGCGGTCACTCCTAGAAGGAGGCAGGGGTAGGTCAGAGCCGAGTCCCCAGTCTCTGGCAGCCAGCACCTCCCCAGCCCAGGTATATGTACGTACACACACACACACACACACACACACACGCCCCTCACCAGCCTCAATGGAGCCTGACCAGCGGTCCACCATCTTCTGAATGACGATTTCAAACAGCTCGCCATCTCTCAGGGCTCTGCCAGGAGAATGGCCATCAGACAGGCCCCACTTGGATGGCTGATGCTGAGCAGTGGGGAAGTGGAGACATAAAAGTCCAGACACTGACCGGTTGGAGATGACGATGGCATCGTTGAACTCGCTGCGGCAATTGTGGCGCAATGCAGTACGGCCCCCATTGGTGATGACCGCATTGCTGCCATGCAGCTGGTGGAAGCGGAGGTCCGAGCCCCCAGCCCCAGAGGATGGGGAGCTTGGAGACACCTGGTTGTTCCCCTCAGGGAGTGGTTCAGGGACCGGGGGCACCTCTGCAAGTGGATATCACCCTTTAGGCCTACAGTCATCTCTGAGGCCCCCCAAGGCCACCCCAGCCCCTGCCCAGCCCGGCCCTCACCCACGTCGTCCACAATGGTGGCCTGGGCCGCCTGGCCATAGAGATCCACGACAGCATAGACGCCTGGGGGCACATTCCAGGCAGCGGGACCCTGAGTCATGCCATTGACGAAGAAATGGAGAGTCCCGTCCTCCCGCCGCACCACGCCTACCGTGTCCCCTGCCTTGGAAGAAGGGGGGCTAGAGTGAGGAGTCAGGCCGAGTTCCTGCCTGGGCTGGGCCTTCCACAGCCCCACCTGGCCTGCCTCCCCACTACCGACAGGAGGCGGTTCCCCCAGTCTCCCACCTTGAGTCGGTCCAGGTTGTGCCCGTACTCATCCAAGATGGTCGTCCCATTGTGCATCACCCCATTCCCTGTCATCATCCAGGTCCCTAGTGGACAACAGAGTGGCAGAAGCCATGAAGAGGAAGCCAAGGCTCTTTTCCTCTTACACGGTAGTCCCCCAGTTACTTCTGGAGGCTACCAGTCCAGCCTGCCTTTTCTTCTCAGGGCAGAGCAAGAAAATTCTGCAGTTCTCACGCGAACCACAGGCCCTATCCATGTGGCACGCCTCAGGCACTGAATGTGTCATCACAAAAGTGACAAGTGAAAGAGGGTCTGGAAAACAGGGACGGCTTCCCCCTAGCATCTTATCCTGGCCCTACCTTTCCTGGGAGCTCACCAGAGCGCAAGTTGGTCATGGTGGAGGGCAACTGGAGGTAGGCAGGGTTGTGGGTGGTGACGCCAATCTCAATGGAACCAGCCCACTTGTCCACCATCTTGTCGATGCGCACCTGGAACACCTCTCCATCCCGCAGGGCTCTGCTGCTCAGCACCACGCCATGATTGAAGTCGTCAGTGGCACTGAGGGCATGGCAAGTGGGGACTCAGATCCCCCCCACACACAATGCTCCAAAGCTCAGCTCTGCAACGCCCAGCCGACACCCACTGCCCAAGTCAAGCACCCACGGTCTACACTCCAGGAGGCCCCCTCAACCTGCCTCCCACTTGCCCATCCCTCCCCCAGTTTCCTCATAGCCCCTCCGCAGGCTTCTCCCCACCCCATGGGCCATACTGGGGCCTCAGGGCAGTGCGTCCCTCGTGGGTGATGGCTGCCTTCTGCCCACAGTTGGGATGGAAGAGCAGGCGCTCAGGTTCTGCCTGGGTTGTAGGAGCAGCCCGGCGGAGAGCACCCTCAGGGGACAGAGCCCGCAGGATGGCATTGTTCCGGCGAAGGCGGTCACTGTGGTTGTTATTGTGGACGATGGTCACCTTCACGGCCATCCCATACAAGTCCACCACACCATACACCACTGGGGGCGTCAAGGGGGTCGCCACACCTGCAGGGGTGGAAGGCATGGAGAATGGAGGAATGATGTCCCTCTCATTGTGCATGGGATGAGGGGAGAAGAATCAATAAAGGGAGAATGAGATAGACCCCCCTCAGTGAAAGCCCTGGCCCAGCCACCCTCTCTGAGCTTCTCCTTACCCTGATCAATGCCATTAATGAAGAAATGTAGGGCAGAGTTGGACTTCCTTGTGAGACCAATGTGGTCACCCTCCTATTCAAAGCAGAAAAATAAAAACCTGGAATCTTTCGACAGCTGGGCTCCAGACTTGTCCTGGAGACTGAGAACAGAGTAGTCCTCCAGCCTTCCCACCAACCGATGGGACAGGGGAACAGCTCCAAATGGTTCCCATGCATCTCAGACCACTCCGACTGTTCAAGGCAAGTCAGGCACTATGTTAAACTATCTTATCAACACCAACTCAACCTTCATGGCACTCTATCAAATAGTACTAATAGGCTCATTATCAGATGTTAAGAAAAAAAAAAAAAAAAACTACCCAAAAAGATGAGCTTCTGGCTGCAGGTCACCACCATCAAAGGCCAAACTGAAAGAAGAATGGGACCTATCTGAATGCAAAATCTGAGTGCTTAACAGTTGGGCAGCCCTGCCTTCTCAGAAGGAAAAATGAAAGTCAAATTTGTGTCCAACTCTTTGTGACCCCCATGGACTCTAGCCTGCCAGGCTCCTCTGTCCATGGAATTCTTCAGGCCAGAATACTGGAGCGGGTAGCCGTTCCTATCTCCAGGGGATCTTTCCACACCAGGGATCAAACCTGCACTGCAGGCAGACTCTTTACCATCTGAGCCACCAGGGAAGCCCTTCTCAGAAGGAACCTTCAGACAAAAGATAAAGGGCCTTGCTCTAGGTCAAAGAGCACAGGGCCCAGGCAGAACTGCTGAGTATATATCAGGGTGCCCCTGGAAGAGAGGCCAGCGCTGTGTCCACCCTCACCTGCAGCTCATCCAGGCTGAATTCACAGTACTCCCGGCGGGTGCCCTTGCCATTGGTCAGGATCCCACAGCCGCTCATCATGATGGTACCTGGGAAAGCAGACACCTTGGTTAGGGTAAGGGCTCTTTGCACCTCGGTGACCACAGGCCACGCCCCCACCATGCCAGGGGCTGGTACCTGACTGCAGGTTGGTCATGGTGGCTGGGTACTCCAGATTGTTGGGGTTGTGGGTGGTGACACCAATCTCAATGGAGCCTGACCACTTATCTACGAGCTTATCAATGCGGATCTTGGGTGGAATAACAATGGAAGGGAAAGGGAAAATGTAAACACAGAGAAAAAAATCTCTCCGTCCTTTGTGCTTCCCTAGGCCACCTCCACCCTCTTCTAGCATTGGGGATGAGCCCCATCTCTAGTTCCCAGAGGGTGAGACGCTGGCCAGACCCCAGCACCTTGCACACCTCAAACATCTCATTGTCCCGGAGCGGGCGGTTGGTCATGACAACCCCGTTGTTGAATTCATCCAAGGGACGGCGGCGCTCAGCGGTCTTATTATTGTTGCTGAGCTTGATGAGTGTTCCACACTTCTCATGGAAAAGGAGGGCATCGTTGGAGGTGACAATGGGTGAGGTGGCAGCACCACTAGACCCTGGTGCTTCCCCTGCTGGGGGGGAGCTCAGGTTCACATTTAGGAGCCCCCCGTTGTATGCAGACAGGATGGCATTGCTCACCACCTCGGAGAGCTCCATGCTGGCAAAGTCTGCAGCAGCAGGACGCAGGAAGGAAGCAGAAATTTGTCTTCTCAGTCTCAGGCTCACCATGCTCTCCCTACCCCTCTCCTGAGGTCCCCCCCTGTCCACCTCACGTCCCGCTCCCCTTCCCAGGCCTCCCAGGAACCCTCACCATTATGCGACTCAAGGCTGTTAGGAAACGTCTCCGGTCGCGCCTGCGCTGGGGATACCATGAAGGCTGGGGACCAGGTGGAATGGGAGGGGAATAAGGGTTCAGCCCTTGCTGCAGGGCCCACAGCCAGGAGACCCCTCAGCTAGCCCCTGCTCTCCCAGCCCACACCCAGCCTCGTCATTGCCTTGCCCCGCCCCCGTTCCTTCAGCCATTCCCTCTGCCCCGTGCCACCCCCACTGCCCTAGCTGCATTCTCACCTTCATCCCCAGAGGTTCCCTGTTCAGCCAAGGTAGAATCTTCAGGGGGGCCGGAGGGCTCAAGGGGAGGCGTGGGGCTAGGAGTAGGGGGGCTGAAGCCCGGCTCAGGGGGGAGCACGGTGATCTGGGTGCACTTGCCGTAAAGGTCCACGACAGCCCAGACCCGAGCCGGAAGGCCCGTGGCAGCCACGCCGCAATCCCGCCCGTTCACCCAGAGCCGCAGCTCCCCGGCAGCTGTGCGCTCCACGCCCACACGGTCCCCTTCGCCAAGCTGGTCGAGGTCCTGCCCATACTCCTCCAACACAGACCGTCCATCCCTCAGCACTGAGCAGCCCGACACTACCCACGAGCCCCCCTTCAGCCCTGTGGCGCTGCTTGGGAAGTCCAGCACATTGGGGTCCAGTGCCGTCACCCCAATCTCAATGGAGCCACTCCAGGAGTTGACCTGTGATGGGGCAGTGGACATTGGCTCAGGATGGGCTAGAATGGGTCTCCCACATTTCACAGGTCGCTGTGTCCCCCTCTTCCCACCTCTCAGACAGCTAACCGGGCTTTGCTCTCTTTGAGATACGAGGCATCCCCAATCCAGAGATTCAGTCCCACAAAGTATTTTCTGGACTCCGGTCTCAGAGAATGATTAGACTTGCTCTCCTTTAGCAACTCTCTTCTGTACTCTGGGTGCACGCTGTCTATGATCCCATCCTTTTCCCACGTTGGCTCACCAAGCTGGCTTAATTCCCTGGCTCCAGCCCCCTGTCATCTCTAACTGCTCTGGTCTCTGGCCCCTCAACCAGTCAAATTCACAGCTCTCCATACTTGCTGGGGTATTGCTCGCTCGCGCTCTCTCTGAGCCTCTCTTCTAGGCTCTGGCTGCACTCAAACTCACTCTCCTCCTAAATTCTACCTCTGTGCACCAGGTATTTCCGCCGCATCACCGCGCAGGTACACACATCTCTTGCTCCGACTATCTCTCCTCACCCAGCTTTCTGTCCCCATCGGTGTGCGTTTGTCCTTCAATGGTTGTTCTTTTCTTGGTTATCTCTCTCCTCCTCCCTTCACATCTCTGACATCTCTCCATCCTCCATCTCCCAGAAATTATCCCAGGAGGATTGTTCTCCAATCATTATAGTGGGTGGGGCCCTGTGTCCCTTCCCTGCTCCTGGATCTTGACAAAACTCAAGCTCTCCTTGTCTCCTCTTTGTGACTTAATGTTTTTGCTTCACGCTCTCTTCCTGCCCATTACCTGGCGTCCTGGCTGGCGGTTCCCTCTCGGTATCCGGTAATGTGGGCTACCCTAGCTGTCCTCCCCCATTGCCTTCTGGTCCTCTCCCACCACCCTCCACATCTCGCTTCCGCGGCCCCAGCTCCGCACCTTGCGGTCGATGCGGACGGTGAAGACGCGTCCATCGCGCAAGGGTTCCCGACTCAACACCAGCCCGTGGTTAAACTCCTGGCCTGGCTGCTGCCGCCGCGCTGTACGCCCACAGGCCGACAAGCTCACCAAGCGCCCGGTGCGCGGGTGCAGCTCCCCGCCGCTGCCCAGACCCCCGCCGGACCCCGGCCCTGGGCCGCTCCCGCCGGGGCCACCACCCCCACCCCCACCCGGCCCCGGCCCGGGGCCTCCCCCAGAGCCCCCATTCCCACCCGACCCCGCCGCCATCGCCGCTGACACCGGGGCCGCGCGACAGCCGCGCTTGGCGGCACCGTGGCAACCGCGGTGCACGGACGCCCGGGGGGGGGGGGGAAATAGGACTAGGGGGCTGGGGCCAGATATGCTTTACGGCAGTGCCGGGCAATAAAGCATCCCGGAGTGTAGGAAACTAAGGACTACTACGGTGGGAAGAGTAAGGACGACAGGCTTGGGCAGGTTTGCTTTACGGCACGGGCGAGGTGAAGGAGTGGCTCCAGAGGGGTGAAGACGGGCCGGGAGCTTTTGCGACAGTGGAAGAAACGACTGCCGCAGGCACCTTTACGACTTGGGGGTGATGCCCAAACACTTTCAGCTTTGCGACAGCAGCACCGACGACCCCGCCTTCGTCGAGGACAGGCAACTTTGAAGTATTCGCTTTACGGCAAGAGGAGGTGGGGTCTTTCCCTTCGCTTCACGCTCCTCGAAGCGTTGTGAGCGGGCCCTGAGCACATAGAGGTAGCTTTGTGAATAAAGAGGTTCACACTCCGTACCACTTGAGACCGGATATGTCTTTCGACAGTGTCGCAATCCCTGCACTCCTCCGCAGAAACAGGGCGAGCTGACTTTAGGGGCGAAAAGAGTTCGCGGATGTTTCTGGACAAGCCATCTTGAACGCTAGTCCAACCAAACTTAGGTTGTAAAGCCACGAATAAAGAGTCTAAAGGAACCCTGGCAGGTAGTTTCAGGCAACGACGCTGACAGTCTTCAAAGACCGCCACCCCCAGAGCTATTAACAAACCCCCATCAAGGATCCCCAGACGCTCGCGCTTCAGTTGGACTGTGTGACGTCACAATTAGGTTTCCCGCACCGCGTCCGGGACCCCTGACTATGATTGGATAATTCGGATGAGGGTGGTAATGGGGGAGAAGGGCGGGAACAAATCCCAGAGACAAAGAAGGGTCTTAGGGTGGGACAGAAAGGGAGGGGCAACCTGAGAGGCTTCCAGCCGGAGGTCCCTAAACAGTTTTCATTCCGCCCCCGACGGCTCCAGGGAGCGGTGGGGGAGGGGACCCAGATCTTGCCCAAGCGTCCCACTCCCGCCGCGGTGGGGGCGGGGCTTGGGGCGGGGCTATGTGGAGCAGGGAGGCGGGGCGAGGTAGGTGAGAGTGGCCCCCTAGTGGGGCCATGGAGAAGCAGGAAAGTCGGGGCGCTGCTGGCGGCCTCAATGGAGAATCCCGTGGTGGGGGTACCAGGGGGGTGTCAGGAGGCATCGGAGGAGTCGAGTCAGGCGCCGGGTTGCTCTCCATGTTTCACGGTTCTGGGCACAATGGGGAAACAATAATTCGCAGTCCTGATTCTAGCCAGCCCTCCGGAGGGACAGCAGTCCTCGGTTCCGGGCTCAACCAGCATCCTGGGGAAGTTGCGGGCCACAGCCTTGGGTCCGGTACACAACCTGACGGGTTTAATCCCCCCTTCCCTGGAACCAGTGTATCCGGGACGTTCAACCTGGGGTCCGGGGGGTCTGGGGCGTACAACTCGGCAAACATTCCGCTATCCGAGTCAACTTGCATGCGCCAAGACAGACCCTGTGAGGACCGGCCCCGGAGCATCCTAAAAAACAGCAGCTCCATCAAGGTGCACAAATCCCCCGGGGCGGAGAGGTAAGGAGCCGGGGAGGAAGAAAGGGATTCCAGATACAAGAGGAAGCCAAGGCAGGGAAAGGGGGCGGAGTCCTAAGAACTAAAAGTGAGAGTAAGTAGGGGTAATCGGGTGGGAAATCCGAGGTTCCTAGCCTTTGAGAGAGCGGCAGGTACGGGATAAACCCTTGATTGCGTAGCACGTGATCATTATCAGGTGTGACCCCACCCCAGCCTCCTACACATCTGGAACTACCAGGGGGAACAAGAAAAAGGTTTTGAATGACTGAAAGAGTGAGGGAGGACAGTGAAGAGGACGGCACTAGGAGATTTCCTCCCCCCTTTTTTGTGTCCTTCCCTCACCCGAAGGAGAAAGTCTCAGCACTGGGATGAAATGAATATCCTGGCGACCTACCACCCTGCTGACAAGGACTATGGCTTTATGAAGGTGGATGAGCCCAGCACTCCCTTCCACAGGTGCGAGTCTGCAGCTCTAGCCCTTCAGCTCCTACTCTCTTCTCAAAGGAGAGGGGAGTGCCTGCTGCCCACTCTGAGGCACTGCTTCGTCCCTCCCTTTCAGGCTGCAAGACAGCGATGAAGACCTGCTTGCCGGGACCTCTCACGCAATGACCCCTGAGAAGTTAGCAGAGAGGTGAGAGTCCTGTCAGAGGTCAGTAGGGACATGCGTCATCTTGCCCCCTCCACCCCTGACCCAGCTCTGCTTTTTGGCTCTCCAAATGGAAGGTACTACAATTTAGATCAGGACTCACTCAGGCCAAGGTGGGGGAGTCAGCCAGCTTGGCCCCAGCTATCACCTGCTCCCATTTTTCTTCTTTCTGTGCTCCCAACTGGTCTCCCTCCCTTTCAGGCTTGCAGCAATGGACAATTTCTGCCCCAGGGTCCTGTACAGCGATAACAGAAGCTCAGGGTCTTCAGACAGCTTTTCCAAGACACGTGAGATGAGGGGTGGGGTTAAGTGGAAGGGGAGGTGGAGTGAGAGCTCAGTGGAGAGCCTGGCAGGAAAGCCATGCTCTGACGCTGGCCCACAGAATCCAGTGATTTTGAAAAGCGCCGCAAGGCACACTACAATGAAGGAAAGTTCCTGAAACCTCAGAAAAACCCTCCCTTGGATAATAGCAAGAACAGCAATGTGGGTAGTGTGAGTATGAGCAGTGGCAGTCGAGGTGTGATGCTGGACTCAGAGCCCAGGCCTGTGGAAAGAGGTGGGGCAGGAAGAATGACTGGAGGAGTAAAGGACCAGATTGGCCTGGTGGCCAGAAACCACATCCTAGAAGCCAAAGGTTAGCTATGGTGGGGCCCCAGACACCCAAGGAATTATAGTCCAGAACCTTCTTGTTCTTTCTCAGTGGGTG
The DNA here is from genome assembly GCA_007570785.1 of Antilocapra americana. NCBI lineage: Eukaryota > Metazoa > Chordata > Mammalia > Artiodactyla > Antilocapridae > Antilocapra > Antilocapra americana. The sequence goes on along the minus strand of ML664177.1, from coordinate 27,630,971 downwards.
TCAGCCCAGGGCCCTGCTGCCTAAGAGGGAAGTCGCTCTGGCTAGAGTCTCCAAGGAAGACAGAGGGCAGCTGGGGTGGGGTCCCCATCAGGATAGTCCCCAAGGAAGGCTGGCTGGGAAGGAGGAACAGAAAGCCCAACAGAACTCTGAGGGGGTGGAAAGATCACTGATGTTTTTCTGAAATGGGAGGAGGGGATAGAAGTGAGATGAGAACCTAAGGCTTGAGCTTCTCATGGCTGCTCAGGGCTCACAATGAAGCTGGTGCCCTGTATTCTCTAGGTGCCCGTATGACTCAGATTGATTTGGGTGATTCCTCAGCTTCCCTTGCCTTCAGAAATCTGTCTCCAACTTCATCCACCACTGTGGTGTTGGAGAAGGAAATTGATCTGCAGCGCAAGGAGTATTACAGCAAAGGAAGATACCTGAGGTGCTGGCCCCACCCTGAGCCTGAGGAGGACGCAGAAGATGAGCAGCAGAGCAGTGAGAGTTTAGCAGGGTCAGCCCAGCAGCTGGAGGGCTGAGAACCAACCTACTGATGGGTGTGCCAACCCTGGTCCTATGATGTTTCCAGACTCCACAAACTTGAACTGGGTGACCGAGAATCCCATGAGCACTGAGGTCCGTCTGCTAGACCACACGGAAAGCTCCTCCCAGGATTTCCAGGCCACCGAGAGCTCCCGGAAGGTGATAGTGACATCATCGAAGCCTGGTGAGGGCACCAGGCCACCATCTCACCAGGCCCAGCTCTTGGCAAGCTCCCATCCTCCCAACCCCCACTCCCTTCAGGCTAGCAGATCGGCAAAGGTGATGAGAGAGGCCCTCCATATCCTTGTGTGCAATGTGGATTGTATGGAGAGGACCCAGGGAGGCTCAGAGGGATGGGTACCGGCCCCCCAGCTTGGTACCACTGCTGCCCCCATGCCTCCTCCCTGATTCCTCTCTGCCACCTACCCCGCTCCAGGTACTGCCCTGTCCTCCAAAGACAGTGGGTCCCGAGCAATGTCTGACTGGTGTCAGTGGCTGGTATCCAAGGGGCTGAACTGGCAAAGCATGGAAGGCTCAGAGAGGGAACCTGGAAGCCGCCCAAACTTCCCAAACCAAAACCAGCACAGACGTGAGCCTGAGCAAGGGCAAGGGGCTGGCCGGGGAGGGCGAGGGGCTAAGTGGGTAGGTTCTAGGGAGTCTGGGGATCGTGGGCCACATCTTCTGCCTGTGGCAAGAAAGCCACTAACCCAGCTCCTCTTCCAGATGAAACCCTGCGGCTCCAGTGGACTCAGGAGGAGGAAACCAGACAATGGAAACTGTAGCCAGCTGGGGATGGGGTGGGAGCTGACTTTCCCTGCCCTCACCACCCTCGGTCAATGGGGTAGACAATAAAGAGAAGAGCAGGAGTCTAGGTGCTGTGAATTGGGGTCCCAAGCTGATCCTGAGCTGTCGTTGAGGGGGGGGGGGCAGAGATGGAAGTTCACATGCAGGAAACCACAGGCAGAGCAAAGCAAAAAGCTTGGCATAGCCAGGGGGACTGGACTCAACAGGAGCCCAGGAAGACCCACCTGCAGTAGGCTGACAATGACTGGTGTGATTCAACCACACACTTACCAGTATCATCTTTAATTCTTAAAACCACCCTGGAGGTAGGCGTTATCATCCCCATCTTTCAGATGAGGAAACTGAGAAATCAGCTTGCCCAGGGTCAGGTAATCAGTATTTGAACCTATCTCTCTCAGGCCTCCATGACTCAACCACTGCAGGAGGAGAGAGACCAGGGCCCTAGGAAAGTGACTGCAGATAATCTCCGAGGGCGGGGCTGTGGCTTCTCTGATCTCAGGCCCCGCCTCCACCCCTCCCAGCACTGCCTGGAAGTGAGGGGTGAGAGCTCCTCCTAGGACACCCCTTGCACCTAGGGGAAGAATCCTGTCCCCCACCCCCAGGCTCTACCCAGGGGAGGACTCTCCCATCCTCCCTCATCAGCACGTCCCCAGGCAAGGGGAGTGCCAGTACTTGCAGCTCCACCCTCCAGGCCCGAGGGCCCACTTGCCCCGGAGCGGTCTAGCTGAGATGACGGTCAAGCTGGATTTTGAGGAGTGTCTTAAGGACTCACCCCGCTTCCGGTAAGTGTGCACAGGTGTCCAGGGGCAGAGGTGGGGAGGTCCTACACTCCCTAACACACAACCTTACCCGTGTCTGACAGAGGATGTAGATGGAGGATGTCTTTCCAGGGTGTAGGTCTGTCAAAGGGGCAAGATCCAGCTTAGAGGTCAAAGACGTACTTCTGGTGTCAAATCCCATGCTCTGATGCTCTACACCCTCTGCCAGTGTGAAGGGGGCCCCTCCAGCCTCTCTCAACCCCAGAGCTGGCACTCCCTCCTCTCTCTCTTGGGGACCCTTCCCCTCCCCCAGCACCTGGCCTGGGCGGTTAGCAACTTCCTGCCCTCGCCACATCCACCCTCTTTCTACCTTCCTGCTCTGGCCTGGGCCTTAGTAGCTCCCACACTGTGCAGAGTCAGTGAGCCAGGGGGGGTGGGTGGGAAGTTCTTAACCCATCAGCTTTTTCTGTGTGTACCCTCGGCCCCCTAACCCCCAACCCCTGACCCTGCCGACTGGACAGACCAGATAGGCCCAAGCTCTGTTCCTGTGACCCTGTCCCTCCTTTCCCAGAGCCTCGATTGAGCTGGTGGAAGCCGAAGTGTCAGAATTGGAGACCCGGCTGGAAAAGGTGATCCGGATGTGGAGGGGTGACCCAGGACGGGAGTGAGATGAGAGGGGTAGGGCCAGGGAGAAAAGCGGAGACCAAGTATGAGTTCTGGGAGATTACTGAACGTTAACCAGGTTGGGTAGATACCAGGGGCTATAGAGAAACCAAAAGGTGGTTCTGTATCCTTAAGGAGCTTGGAATCTTGGAAAACAAGACTCACCTGTGATTGTTCTGAAGCTCTGCATTATGCAGGACCCTGAGCCCCTAGCCCCTAGCCCTCTACCCTCAGGGGGCTCTCAGACTGTGGGCAACAAATCAGTAAAACACTGACACTATGTAGTCAGGCCTTCTGGCTGCTCTTTACAAAAGCAGCACGTTCCCATCCCCATTATTTGGCTTTTTTTTTCCCTTTACAGCGTTTATCTCAGCTATGTTGTGTTTACTTGCTGTATTAGTTTTCTATTGTATAGCAAATGATTACACATTCTGTGACTTCAAATAGTGTACAGGTATTAGCATAGTTATGGGTCAGCACAGCTTAACTGTGCTCTGCTCTGCTCAAAGCAGAGTTCCAGTCCTTGCTGTTGTGGGATTGAGGCCCTCCTCTCCCAGAGGCCACCCATAGTTCTCCGGCCCGGGGCCCTGTCCATAGGCAGTTTATTTCCTAGCAGCTTGCTTCTTCTTCAAGGCCAGAAGAAGTAGCTTTCGTAGGCTTTCCCTAGTGTGTGCTGACAAGATGCCATCAGTTAATGTCTGAATGTGATCACGGAGCGAATGTATCACCTCTGTCATTTGGGGGGCGCCATCCCATTGCCCTTACTGTGTGGTGTGCGGATGAGAAGCATAATCCTCACTCACCCACACTCAAGGAGTGAGTATAATGCAAAGGTAGGAGTTACAGGGGTTACCTTAGCCTGTGTCTGTCCCTCTTGCCAAGTTTGTTTCTTGTCTACTTTTCCCTATTGGATTGGAAGTATCATGAGGGACTTTTACATTTCCCCCTGCCCCGCCCCCTCCTCAATCCTCAGGGCCTTTGCCAAGACCTGAAAGTTAGTAGGTAACCAACTAATAAATACATTTATTAATGAAATAAATACATTTAAATTGGTATATAGCTGATTTACAATGTTGTATTAGTTTCTGCTGTACAGGAAAGTGATTCAGTTGTACACATGAATATATGCATATACTTTTAAGTTAAACTTCTTATTTGTAACTAATTGCTGATCACAAGAAGTTGCAAAAATAGCACAGAGAGGCACAAGTACCCATCTCCCAGCTTCCCCCAGTGGCAGCATCTTCCATAACTGTAGTCTACTGCTCAAACCAGGAAATTGCTTCTGGTAATTAGACAGTAAGCTGTCTAAAGACTTCACTTGGATTTTACCTGCTTTGCATATACCCTTTTTAAAAAAAATTTTTTTTCATATATTTATTTAGCTGTTCTGTGTCTTAGTTGCTGTACATGGGATCTTTAGTTGCAGCATGTGGGATCCAGTTTCTGACCAGGGATGGAACCCAGGCCCCCTAACACTGGGAGGACGAGTGTTAGCCACTGGACCCTCCCAGGGAAATCCCTGAATATACTCTTTGAAAAAAAATCTTTGTGTATAATTCAGTGGCACTTTATCACATGTATAGATTCTTATAACCAGCATTACACTGAAGATACAAAACTCCTGTCACCACAAATAAACTCTTTTGAGCCACTTTTCTGTAATGGTACCCTCCCTCCCCACCCTCTTCCTTATCCGTGACAACCACTCATCTCTTTTCTATCTCTAGACTTGTCATTTCTAGGTTATCTAGGTGGAATCATACAGTATGTGACCTTTCAAGACTGGCCTCTCAAAATAATGTCTTTAAAAGGTTTATTCAAATTGTGGCCTGTCTGTAGTTATCAGCAGTTCATTGGTAGTTAATGAGTAGTTCATCCCTTTTGCATTGCTATTGTATGGATGTGCCAGTTTGTCACTAGTTTGGTCTTCTGAAAGTTCCTTATTCAACTATTTGGGCAGGGGGGGTGAATAAGGGAAAAACTGGACACTCAGTCGCCCAGTGGAGTTGTGATCCTCTGGGTCCTTGTCCCTTATTACGGACACCCAAGGGTGACATCTGATACAATTTGATCGTGGTCTGTTTTCTGACCATTACTGAACCTGCCAGAGTTCCCTGAAGCCTTCACTAGCCTAAAAAAGTGTTTTTCAGTTCAACAAAAGTTCTGTGAGCAAACCTCTGTAGCCCACGTTTTCTGAGCCCCCTGCTACCCAAGATTTCCTTTTAGAACTGCCCTCTCCTCTAGGTCCCCAGGCTAAATTGACAGGCTCCACTAATTCTTACCCCTTCCCAGATACACTGACTCAGGCTGGAACCAATGGTGTCATCTCCAGGAGCCATGCAGTTCCTGCAGGTGAAAAGACCCAGGAGACAGAAAACCTAGCTCTGGCTTCTGAGTCAGCCTCCTCGAGGAGTGAGTTGGGAGGGGAACCAATCTTCAGGCCACTCCTGCTGCTGCAGGGCCTCCCAGAGACCCGCCTCAGGCCAATCACTGGTCCTCTGTTTATCAAGCCTCCTAGGCAGATGGAATGAACTGGGAGATTGGGATTGACATATATATTTGAATTATTAACACTGTGTATAAAATAGATAATTCATGAGACCCTACTGCATAGCTCAGGGAACTCTATTCTGTGCTCTTTGGTGCCCTAAATGGGAAGAAAATCTAAAAAAGGGGATTTATGTATATAAAAGGCTGATTCACTTCGCTGTACAGCAGAAACTAACACAACATTGTAAAGCAACTATACTCCAATAATTTTTTTTTTTTTTAAGCCTCCTTATTTGTAATTTAGGGCCAGTCAGAATGGGCCTTAAGAGCACCATCTCTGCCCTGACCCTATGGCCTGGCTGACTGATTACTATTTATGAGGGAATGTTCACTAAGCACAGAATGGATACCTCCAGACAGTAAATACTGTATAGTTTTTTTTTTTTTTTTTTTGCAAGGCATGCAAGATCTTAATTCCCCAACCAGAGATTATACCCGGGCACTTGGCAGTGAGAGATCAGAGTCCTAACCACTGGGCTGCCAGGGTATCCCCCATTACTGTAGAATTTAATACTGAGCAGGTAGAGCTCAGGTTTCATCCTGAGAGCCAGACAGTGTGAGGATGGCGTTTCTGGGGAACTCTGGATCCAAGCAGATATCGCAGGGCAGGAAAGATGCCCGGGAGGTAAAACCGACACTGGCTCCGCTGTCAGACTGGGAGGAATTTTGATCCAGGCCCAGAGCAGTGGGAGCAAAGAAACCTAGATGAGAAAGCAGCTCGTGTGTATTAGAAACCAGACTGGGCTGCAGAGAAGTGTAGGTGGGGGAGGGAGGAGCACAGCCCTGGGAAAGGGGAGACAAGTCGGGCAGGAGAGGGTCCTGGGTATTGGTGCACTAGGTATTGGTGGCACCGGCGTGACTCCCTGTTGCTCTGTTATTTCCCAGCTCCTCAAACTGGGTAATGGCCTCCTGGAAAGTGGGCGGCACTACCTTGCTGCCAGCCGGGCCTTCATTGTGGGCATTTGTGATCTCGCCCACCTGGGACCACCAGAGCCCATGATGGCGGTATGTGGAGGGTCCAGACCAGGCTGTGGTGGGGTCTGGGATGTGGAGAGACCCTGGGGAAGGTGAGGGGAGGGGCGGTCTGAGGTCTGGCGGTCCCAGGTCAGAGGTCTAGGGGTGGGAGGACCCAAACGCCCATGTCTGGTACTCTCTCTCTGCATCTTCTTGCCTAGGAGTGTCTGGACAAATTCACTCAGAGCCTGAGCCACAAGCTGAACAGCCACGCTGTAAGTGGGAGATGGTGGGGGTGGGGCTGGTGGGGGAAACAAGGAAGTCTGTGGTCCTGACCCCCACCTGCCAACTTCTGCTTCCCTCAGGAGCTCCTGGATGCCACCCAGCACACACTGCAGCAGCAAATTCAGACGTTGGTCAAGGAGTGAGTTGGGAGGGAAACCAGTCTTCTGGCCTTTCCCACTGCCATGGGGGCCTCCCTAAATAACGGAGTTGTGAGATTGGAGGCTTCTGGTGGCCTGATCATTATTCCCTATCTCAAGGATCCCCTCAAAGTCCTGAGTGTGAATGCGAGGCTGTGAATGAACCTTAGGGATCTCTCTGCTGGGGTCGGTGAGTGTATGGATAATTCTGTGTTATTCCTGCACCTCCAGAGGTCTCCGGAGCTTCCGAGAGGCTGGCCGGGATTTCTGGCGGGGGGCCGAGAGCCTGGAGGCTGCTCTTATCCACAACGCAGAGGTTCCCAGGCGCCGGGCCCAGGAGGCAGAGGAGGCTGGAGCTGCTTTGAAGGTTGCTCGAGCTGGGTACCGGGGCCGGGCCCTGGACTATGCCCTGCAGGTGCCTGCCCTTACCTGTCCTCCTGGGGTGCCAGGGCCTCAGTCACCCTGAGGCTGGAGAGTCACTGGTGTGCAGTGGAAGGGCTGGGGTCTGTGTCTTCAAGACTGACCTGAGATCTTTTGGTCTCAGATCAACGTGATTGAGGACAAGAGGAAGTTTGACATCATGGAGTTTGTGAGTCGAGGTGGGGGGTGGGGGTGGGGGTGGGGGTGGGGAGGAGCCTGATGATAGGAGCAGAAGGGATGAGGGAAAGAGAGGGGTCTGCCCCCTGCCCACCTTGTCCCCAGGTGCTGCGTTTGGTGGAGGCCCAGGCTACCCATTTCCAGCAGGGCCACGAGGAGCTAAGCCAGCTGGCCCAGTATCGCAAGGAGCTGGGTAGCCAGGTAGAGCCCCAGGGGAGCAGGGAGGTGGAGGAGGGAGGGAATGGGCTCTGAGACAACTCTCCTGGCCTGGTGGGTGATGCTGGGGCCATCTGAGATACCCTTCCTGTGCACAGTTACACCAGCTGGTCCTGAATTCAGCTCGCGAGAAGAGGGACATGGAACAGAGACACGTGCTGCTAAAACAGAAGGTGAGGACTGGGGCCGCAGGCAGGAGGCAGACGGCCCTGCGGCCTTGGTCTCTGCCCACTTCAGTTGCCCTTTGACACTTTTGTGCCCCCCAGGAGCTCAGTGGGGAAGAGCCAGAGCCAAGCCTAAGGGAGGGGTCTGGTGGCTTGGTCATGGAAGGTCATCTCTTCAAAAGGGCCAGCAATGCATTTAAGACCTGGAGCAGGTGAGGAGCGAACATCCCAATCGGCCAAAACCATCGTTTTTTTTTGAATGGTTATAGTGTGGTTAAATGGGGCTTACCAGGTGGCTCAGTGGGTAAAAAATCCGCCTGCAGTAGAGGAGACCTGGATTCAATTCAAGACCTGGGTTGCAAAAATCCCCCTGAGGAGGGCATGACAACCCAGTCCAATATTCTTGTTGGAAGAATCCCATGGACAGAGGAGCCTGGGGGGCTATAGTCAATAGGGTCGCAAAGAGTCAGACAGGACTGAAGCAGCACATTTACAGCCAGGAAAAACAGACAGACTACCCCCGCCCCTGCTTCCTTCAGAGACTTTACATTCCATCAGCAAAGACAGACAGTGATATGGTAATTAAGTAAATTATATGTTATCTTAGAAGGTAAGAATACCATAGGCAAAAAACAATAAAGAAGCAATGTGGACACAGCTGGGAAGGAGCTGTGACTTTGAGTAGGGTGGTCAGTTTAGGCCTCGTGGGAAGGTGACTGCTGAATGAGGACTGGAAGGATATCTAGGGGGAGAATGTTCTAGGCCAAAGGAGGAGCCCTTCCAAGCCCCTAAGAAACCTGGAAGTTTCAAGGAACAGAGGGGAGGCCTTGGGTGTGGACAGAGGGAGGGAGGAGGAAGTGGTAGAAGATGCAGGTGGAGCTAACGGGGTGTGAATCATGATAGCCTCGCTGGCTGTGCTCTGAGGGAAGTGGGGCGCCATGGGAGGGTGTGGAGCAGGGTGGTGACCTGCTCTGACGTGACCCTTCCTCTTCCAGGGCCACTGCCGGCCTTTGAGGGATTTTTGTGCAAATTAAGAAACAGAGCCCCTTCTCTAAGATACTTATATTTGCCAAAACGTTGTAGTAATGGATTTAGTTTATTAGACAAAGCATTTTTACTGCCATCTGCTGGAAACGTGTCTTTGTGAATCTATCACATCTGGGTTGCTTGAGATGTGATCAGCACCCCTCACATGTCCCCAGCTGCCCTTCCTCTGCAGCATCTCCTGGGACGGGCAGCCCGGGTCTCTCTCTTCTCAGTGAGACTCTGTGAAGCTGAGAGCACCACCTCTCTCCTGTCCCTTTTCTGAGCCATACCCCCACATCATTATCGCTATTTCCACCTCTTCCAGACGCTGGTTCACTATTCAGAGCAACCAACTGGTCTATCAGAAGAGGTACAAGGTGAGTAGGCTGGGTCCTGGGTCCAGGAGGACTCAGCCCTGCTGTGGCTGCCTGGACATCTCTCCTCTCCCCGCCAGGACCCTGTGACCGTGGTGGTGGATGACCTTCGTCTTTGCACAGTGAAGCTCTGTCCTGACTCAGAAAGACGGTTCTGCTTTGAGGTCGTGTCCCCCAGCAAGTGAGTACAGTGCCCAGGGGTGACGGCCTGTGTGTCTCAATCTTACTGGCTGGCAAGGGTCTTGGAAAGCCCCTCATGCTGCCCCAGATGTAAACCCTTTGGTGCTTGACTGGAGGGGAGAGTATAGGGCAAAGGGGCATATCTAGAAGGGTATTACCAATTGGTGCAGAGGTATTTCCATATAACTGGTACCAGCTACACACTTGCTGAATGTCAGCCTGTCCATCCTCCCACTTGGCTCCCTACGCCTTAGACTCCTCCCTGCTCTCCATTCCCCTCTGGTCCAGGTCCTGCCTCCTGCAGGCTGACTCAGAGCGCCTCATGCAGCTCTGGGTCAGCGCCGTGCAGAGCAGCATCGCCACAGCCTTCAGCCAGGCTCGCCTTGATGACATCCCCCGGGGTCTAGGCCAGGTACCTTAACGGGGCGGTGCAGGGTTGGGCTGCCCAGTGAGCTAGGACATTCCTTTCCTTGGTGCCACTCTTTCTTCTCCTGTCCCCCCAGGGCTCAGGACACCTGGCCATAAGCCCCGCTGCCACCCTGGGCCCTGGTGGGTTGACCAGGGGAAGGGAGCCTGGTGGAGTGGGGCACGTGGCAGCCCAGGTGCAGAGTGTGGATGGCAATGCCCAGTGCTGTGACTGCCGGGAGCCCGCCCCCGAGTGGGCCAGCATCAACCTTGGCGTCACCCTCTGCATTCAGTGCTCTGGCATTCACAGGTCTCTCCCCCACCGGGTCCCAAGCTTGGGCCCCTGCTCCTCCTGGGTTGGGGGTGGGAGACTAGCCTGGGTTTCCTCTCACACTCTGCCTGTTACTGGGCACAGGCCTGGGCCGAGCCTGTGGGGCACAAGGTGGACCCAAATGGGCCCAGCCCCTCGGTGTCCTGGTCTGGCCAGGGTAGGGGGACACCCAGGGGAGTTGATCGGCCTCTCTGGAGGAGATGTGGGGTCAGGACTGCTGAGGGTGCGGGAGCTGATGAAAAGCAGAGATGTTGTTTTGAGGCCTTAGCAGGTCTATACAGTCCTCATGGGGGGAGGGGGCAGGGGAGTGGCATGGGAAGAGTTGTCCAGGCTAGAATGCCTAGAGAGAGGGGAGGTGGCTGGAGAGGATGAGGAGAGGGGAGGAGAGGGAATGGTGAACAGGCGGAATCCTGCCTGATCCAGGTCAAGGCCATATGGCCCCGGCTGCCTTCTGCCTCCTGGCCCAGAGCCTCTGCATGGGCCCCCACGGAGGACCTTGCCCCTAAGTCTTTTCAGGAGCAACAGCTGCTGCCACAGAGGGCCTGACATATCCCTCCTTGCTCTCTAGGAGCCTTGGAGTTCATTTCTCCAAAGTCCGGTCTCTGACCCTTGACTCATGGGAGCCGGAACTTGTGAAGGTGACTTGGGGTGCTGTGAGTGTGTGGGGGTGGGGTGAGGGCAGGGCTGCAGAGCCCTGAGGGCTCAGACACTCACCCACACCCTACCTGTCTGTCTCTGCTTCCTCCTGGGCTGCCTGAAGCTCATGTGTGAGCTGGGAAATGTCGTCATAAACCAGATATATGAAGCCCGTGTAGAGGCCTTGGCTGTAAAGAAGCCAGGACCCAGCTGCTCCCGGTGAGGCTGGGGCTACCCTCCATGTGGGAAGGAAGGGAGGAGGGCCCAGGATGAGAGGAGAGAAGACTGTCTCCTTCCCCTGCAATGCTCCCCCACCAGGCAAGAGAAGGAGGCCTGGATTCATGCTAAATACGTGGAGAAGAAGTTCCTGACCAAGCTTCCTGAGATTCGAGGGCGAAGAGGTGGCCGGGGGCCCCCCAGGGGGCATCCTCCTGTGCCCCCAAAGCCAGGGCTTATCAGGTCCAAGCCAGGGAGCTTCAGATCCAAGCCAGGTATACAGTTGGTTGGACATCTGTGAGCGCCTGCTGTGCACTCAGCACAGTGCCAAGCGCAGTGGGGAGGCACAGAGTCCTGGGTCCAGGTCATCCCCTTGAGAATATTCGGGGGGCCAGACCATACCAGCACTGGTTTTATAAGACAAGAGTTTCAGGGATTAAAATGAAGGATGGGAAGGACCTGGGAGGAAGCAGGAAGGGCTGTGTGAGGGTGCCAACAGCATGAGATGAGTCAGGAGAATGAGTGAGGGTCTCTAAAGGCCTGTGGATGAGGGTGAGAGCTTGGCTGGAAGAGAGGGAATCAAGAGAGCTGAGGTTGACTATCAGCTCACCCCCAACATCCCTGCCAGTTGAGGTGGTCAGACAGGAAGAGGTGAAAGATGTGTCTATTCTATATGCCTAGGGACCCGCCCATATCCACTCACACCCTCTGTCACCTCCCGCCACAATTCCAGGTCTTGGAATCCTCCCCACAACTGAAAAGTGATCTATCCCATCACAGTGTCAGGGGTCTGTGCTGGGGGTTTTCTTCCCAGATTCATTGCTGGTTCCCCCTCACAGAGCCCCCCTCTCAGGACCTGGAGAGCCTGCACCCCGGGGCCCTGCTCTTTCGAGCTGCTGGACACCCTCCATCCCTTCCCACCATGGCTGACGCCCTTGCCCATGGAGCCGATGTCAACTGGGTCAACGGGGGTCAGGAGAATGCCACACCGCTGATCCAGGCCACAGCTGCTGTGAGAGTCTTGGTGACCTCCCTACAACACCTTTAGTCTCCTCCTCTGTTCCCTCTCCTGACATTGGTCCCAGCTCTTAACCCTCTCCCCAGCCCCTAGGGAGTGATAACCAGTAGAGCCTGATTGCTAAGAGAGTGAGATTTGGAGGCAGAGAAACCTGGGTTTGGATCCAGACCCTCACCACTTACAGCTGTGAACCTCCTTGTGCCTCAGTTTCCTCATCTGTAAAATAGGAATAACATGCCTCATTAGGTTGTACTATGGACGTAATACATGTAAAGAGCCAGAGCAGAGGGACTTCCCTGGTGGTCCAGTAGTTAAGATTCCGTGCTTCCAAGGCAGGGGCTGCAGGTTCAATCCCGTATTGAAGAACAGATCTCACGTGTGCAGTAGTACGGCCAATAAATAAAGCTTAAAAACAAAAAAAGCAGAGCCTGCCATCCCATACCACTGAACTGACCCAACTCCAAAATATCCTTTGTCTCTGATTTGCCACGTTCTCTCCCCATTCTCTATTTCTCCATGTAGAATTCTCTTCTGGCCTGTGAGTTTCTCCTCCAGAATGGGGCAAACGTGAACCAGGTGGACAACCAAGGCCGGGGCCCACTCCACCACGCGACCATTCTTGGCCACACTGGGTAGGGGGTAGGGACGACAGGAATGATGGCCTCGGGGAAGGAGGCTCCAGACGGTGAGGGGCCGGCTGAACTTGGCTATCTTGTCCAGGCTGGCCTGTCTGTTTCTGAAACGGGGGGCCGATCTGGGAGTTCGAGACTCTGAAGGCAGAGACCCCCTGACCATCGCCGTGGAAACAGCCAATGCTGACATCGTCACTTTGTGAGGATGCCTGGGGAGGCGGGGCTCGAGCTTGCACTATCCACTTGGGCGGGGCTCACACCGGACACCAGCTTGCCAGGCGGGGCCTGGGGAGGGGCGGGGCCAGCTCCTGGACCAGACTGAGAAAGGCTGCTCCATGTGTTGACTGAGGCTTGGAGTAGGAAGGGGGGAGGACAGAATAAACGCACCTTCCTCGGTAGATTTATTCTGAGAGAGGCATCATTCATTAACGTCGTCAAGCATCTTTAAAGTACTAGACCCTGGGGAAACAGGTGAATGAGACAACTCAGCTCAAAGGATGGGAAGGTGGGGGTGGGGTGAGGAGAATGTCATTGATTCCTTAATTCTCTCCCCCTTCAGGCTACGATTGGCAAAAATGAGGGAGGCCGACGCGGCCCAGGGCCAGGCTGGTAAAGTACACCTTCCCTTCACCCTGCACAACATTGTAACTGTGGGCCTCTGGCCCCTGAGGAACTGTCCCCAACCGCCTGTCCTCAGCTTCATTGATTAATTACACTATTTATTCAACAAGTATGTATTGGGCCCATCCTACGCTCCAGGTCCTTGAAACAAAGCAAAGAATAGGCGAGGGCGCTGCCCTGACAGCACAGACATCTCCTCCACCCACGTTGGAAGCGCGTGCTCTTACCAGGCCGGGCTGTCCCTATTGTGCTATTTGTGCTAGGACCCAGCCTCTCAGCCCTTTCTCCCTCCCCTCAGGAGACGAGACGTATCTTGACATCTTCCGTGATTTCTCCCTCATGGCATCCGACGACCCGGAGAAGCTGAGCCGGCGTAGTCATGACCTCCACACGCTTTGATCCCAAACCTTCAAGGGCTCGCCCCCCCCCCATCCCTTGCCTCCCGATTGCCCGCCCTTTCCAATAAAGGCTTTGTGCTTTGCTCTTCAAAGTTCATTTATTGGCCACCCCCTTCTGGCTGGTGAGATGTATGGCACTGAACTCCTGGGATGCAAGAGCGATTGGGAGTTTTCAAACTGGAGTCACTGGAGGGGCAACTCCTGGGAGTGAAGTGGGAGCTTCGGCCTCTAAGGCTGGGGCTCTCGGGCTCAGGTGACGTGGCCAGACCCGTCCGGCCAGGCAGAGGCCGCTGGCGTGGCGTGGGTTGGGTCTAGCCTTTGGGGGGGCGGGGGGACGCTGCTGGCATCCAGCAGGGATGGCGAGGCTGGCTCAGGCCACCCCGGCCCGGAGGCATCTCTGGAATGTGGATGCTCAGCACCCGCCCCCTCGGGAATTACCCGCTGGAGCGACAGAAAAGGAACCGGTCCCCAACCCCTGATGGATAGGAGATGCCGGCGTCCACTGAATTGCAGACGTGAGGTCGGGCACATCTGGGGGCCCATGGGGCCGTCGCGGGTACATCCGGAACGACGCGCCTGAGTCACCCTCCGGACCCCACCCCCTTGGCGTGCGCTGGTCCAGCCTGTCCGCCCCGTCTCTCTGGTTCCCCACTTGGCTTCCACCACCACCCTAGCAGCGCTCGGCCGGCGGGGGCGGGGCGCCCAGGGGGCGGGGCTGCCTCTTAAAGGGCCCCCGGCCGCTGCCCTTAGGCCACTTCCTGGGGGCGGAGAGGACTTAAGCTGTAGCAGCGAAACCGAGGAAGGCGTCGGCGTCCGGTCCCGAGACTCCCAGCTGCTTCCATCGGAGCCCTCGGACACTCCCAGCTTGTACTGAACGTGCATCTGCGGTCCCCAGCCGATACAGAGGCACCCCCGCCCCCGCCATCGGCTCCGGTCTGCCTCGCCTCCATCTCCTGGGACCCGCGCCGGAGTCAGGCAAGGCAAGGCCTCAAACTGGCCCCCGGAGTCCTGCGTGGACTTGCCCACGGTGACAGCGATCTGCCCGAGAAGCTGGACCCTTCAGAGTCGGCCTTGTGCTCGCCACCGTCACCTGCTGGTTGGATTCTGGAAAGCCACTGTCTGAAGACTACAGAAAGGAATCGCTGACCACCCAGAATTGGATCTCTATCTCCCATATCTCTCTGACTTCCCTCTGCTCTTTTCATCCGTTCTCTCGACCTTTCCGGCTTCTCTGTGCCTAGAAACCATCCCCCACTACCAAGGCAGCTAGGGTGAGCCCCAAATCTTGCTGCCTTGTACTCCAACCTGTGCCTCCCACTCAGAGACAGTCTGAACCTTACCACTCAGTTCTGCACACATCCAGGAAGTTCTGCCTTTTCTTCTCTTTTGGTGTCTTTTATACTCTTCAAAATTTCTCCTCCTCCTGTGCCCTCTTCGCCCCCCTCCTTTGGGGGCCCTGTGACCCTGAATGTCGGGGGCACATTATATTCCACCACGTTGGAGACCTTGACTCGATTCCCAGACTCCATGCTGGGGGCCATGTTTAGGGCCGGTACCCCGATGACCCCCAACCTCAATCCCCAGGGAGGTGGCCACTACTTCATCGATCGGGATGGCAAGGCCTTCCGGCACATCCTCAATTTCCTCCGGCTGGGCCGCCTAGACCTGCCCCTTGGATATGGGGAGACAGCGCTTCTCAGGGCAGAGGCGGACTTTTACCAGATCCGACCCCTCCTGGATGCCCTGCGGGAACTGGAGGCCTCTCGGGGGACCCCAGCTCCCACAGCCGCTCTGCTCCACGCAGATGTAGATCACAGCCCCCGCCTGGTGCACTTCTCTGCTCGTCGAGGCCCACACCACTATGAGCTGAGTTCTGTCCAGGTGGACACCTTCCGGGCCAATCTCTTCTGCACCGATCCTGAGTGTCTGGGTGCCCTGCGGGCCCGATTTGGTGTGACCAATGAGGACAGGGCAGAAGGAGGCCCACACTTCCGTCTGGAATGGGCCCCCCGCCCCGCAGAACTCCCCGAAGTGGAGTACCGCAGACTAGGTCTGCAGCCGCTGTGGACTGGGGCACCAGGAGAACCACGGGAGGTGGTGGGCACACCCAGCTTCCTGGAGGAGGTGCTGCGGGTGGCTCTGGAACATGGCTTCCGCCTCGACTCTGTCTTCCCTGACCCTGAAGACCTGCTCAACTCCCGATCTCTACGCTTTGTTCGGCACTAGAAACTGAGACCTGGGAATGCTGCCCTCAGTTTGACTTCATGGGGGGTGGGGGAGAAAGAACGGGTCAGTAAAGGGGTTGAAGATTCTCCTGAGGCCTTTTCCTAGCTCTGCTCTGGGAGCTGTGAGAGTCAGAGGACCCACTGCACCTGACTGGAGAGCCCAAGTATGGACAGGAATCCCCACGCTGGAGGGAGCCAACCAAGAGCCCACAGGATCAGTGGGTCTGGACTGAAGCCGATCCTGGGAGGGCTGGGGAGGCTTCCCTGGCTGGTCCTCCCCGAGTCTGGGGACCTTCGGTGTTTCCTTGCTTGGAGCTCAGTATTCAGAGTCTGGAAAAGCAGGTATGCTTCTCTGCCCAGGCTCAACTTAGCAGGACTGTGGAAGGATGGTGAGGTCTGAGGAAAAAAGGAACTTGGGATTGCTCTAATGTGGTCTCCTGGACTGTGACTTCTCCTGAAATGGTGGCCTCGCCTGGCCTGACAAATGAGAGGTCAGAGCACTGTGAAATATGGGAAGGGAGGTTCTTTGCTGTGTCCTAAGCCACCACTGAGGGAGACAGGGAAGGCTACGCCCCACCTTAGGTTGGCATAAGGGAGCTAGGAGAATCCCCATTAACTGTGGGGCTGGAGCATCCCTCTGGAGATCCAGGTGTTTTAAAGAATCCCATGTTGAAGGTGGGGCTGGCTACAGGGAGGAGTGGGGCATCTTCTTGGGTCCTGGCCTTCCTTCCTTCCTTCCTTCATGTGTACGTGCCTGTGAGCCAGTGGCTCTGACTGATGCGTGGATCCCTGCATCCTGGCACTCAGCCATGTTGCTGGAGGTGGTGTCTGTGTGCTGGTCTTTCTGTGGCTTCTGCATGTCCAGGCCTGTTTGGGGTTGCCCAGCAACTGTTTTGGTACCAGGTGTGTCTGTGGTATGGGTGTGAGTAGACTGACAATTAGTTTAATCACAAGGGGTGTGTGTGCACATGTGCTTCACACATCTACATAGGCAGGAGGGGCCTGCTGAGCTTTGAGTCACTAGGATCTTCTAATGAGAGGTAAAGCCACTGGGCTTAGCTAGGCCTTGGAGGCCTGTATAGAACTCTCTGTTGCTAAGGCAACCATGAGCCTGTTGCTAGGAGATAGCTGGGCAAGGCCCAAGGCTGCTCAGGGTGAAGAGGAGATGAACAGAAGAGTTTGAGAGAGTGGGGGAGGATGTGGACAAGGATGGGTTTCTGGGTCCCTGGGGGTACGGGATACTCAAAAACAGCTTCTTCATTGGGAAGTCACTTACTATTTATCACTGGTCATGATTTACAGGAAGAAAAATAAAATTGCTTTTGGAATCACCAACTCATGAAGGCTGCTGAGAGCTAGGTTGGGGTATAGCAGAAGCCCTGCTTTCTCTATCCAACTCCCACTAGAAGAATCTTCTTCCAGTCCCCAATTCACTGGGCCCCAAGTTTACCCCAGCCAGGGATGGGGCAGTGTCACTGAGCTAGAATGCTCTAGAACCTCCTAGAATGCTCTAGAACCTCCAGACACAGGGCTGGAACCAAATCACAGAGCATTCCAATGCCTTCCCAGCCTAGGTGGGGCCAGCCCTCCCTCCAGCACCCCCCAGCAGGCCTCATGTGGACACTGGCACTAGGTGGGATCTTCCTGGCAGCCGTTGAGGCCTGTATCTTCTGCCGCCTCCCAGACCGTGAGTTGTCGGGCCGCCTGGCTCGGCTTTGCAGCCAGATGGAGGTCCAGTGGAAGGACTGTGAGGTCTCCTGGACATTCTCGGCCTTTGCCTTAGGTAAAATCAGACATCCAGGGATGGGCCTAGCAACAGTCACCCCTGTACCCCAAGGGGCCTGCAAGTGGCCTCCCAGCTCTGCCTCTCAGCCAGCTCCTCAGTCCACAGCCCTCTCTGGACATACTTTCTGCTCCCTCTGGGAGAGCTTCTTCGGACCCTGGGAAAGGGCCCAGAACCTCCTTCCAGGTCAATGAGGGAATCACCTGGTCTTTACCCATCTCCACAGATGATGCGTCCTTGAACAAAATCACAGAGAAGACTCACAGAGTCCTGAGAGTCATGGGTGAAGTCAACGGGGAAGGCACAACCTAGGGGCTTGGAAGGCACAACCAAGAAGGGGACTGGGGAGCTGGGGTAGGGAAGGGTGGAGGGCAGATATAGACAGGAGAGCCTGATGGGGTGGTGCTGAGTGAAGGGGTGGAGGTGAACTTGCCCTGCTGAGGCCCTGGGCACTCTAGCTGCTCTCTGCCTCTCCAGAGATTAAAGGGTCTCTCTACTCACTCCCTTCATATTGGCAATGGCTTCAAAAGACCAAGCTCCAGGAGTACAACAGAGAAGGTACCGATGTGGGGAGGGACCAAGAAGTGCCTAGATCCTTGGGCAAAGGGGTGTGTGGCTGAGCTCATCCGCCCCAACCCTGCCTTGTCTTTCATTTCAGCTCTCTGCCCTCCCACCTGCCGTGAGTAGGAAAGGGAAGGGGTAGCGAGGGGCTTGGGGCACCTGAGGAGAGCCTTCACAGAGGGGTGGAAGCATGGAACTCCGGCAGAGAGGATGGAGGCTTCCCGCCGCACTGCTGGTCCTACTGTCTCCTGCAGGGGGCAGCACCATCCTGTACAACTGTTCCACCTGCCAGGGCTTCGAGGTGTACTGTTGGTCCCGAAAGCGCTGCTTCCCAGGTCCTTACTCCCCATCTCGGCCTCACCCCCAACCAGATCTCTGAGGCTCCCCCAGCATCGATGGGTGTGGTCCCCGGGATCGCTCACTGCCTCCTGGGTCCCCTGTAGGAAGCCACGATCTTTGGGAAGCTCGGATCCTGCTCCTCTTTGTGTGCGGAACTGCCCTGCTCCTGGGTGTTCCGAGCCTCGCGGTGGAGTGAGTTGGGGGATCAGGACGGGACAGCCTCACTACCTCCCACCTGTACCCCCTCATCCTTCCTCCTGCCCTCGCGGCCCTTCCCTTCTCCCTTCCCAGGCCTCCCACCCTCTGTTTTCCCTCAGGTACAAGTACTTCCAAGCAAAAAGTTGACTCGTGAAAACGAGGACAGAGCCTAGCCTCCAGTTCTAAGGAGCTCCTGTGCCCACAACGTCCACTCTTCTCTTGGGGTTGGGGAGGGGGGACAGCCAGACCCTTAGTTCCAGCCCCAAGTGGTTCAATCTTCCAGATCCTGATACTCAGCCATACCCCATAGTCCCAGCGTCAGATGGTCTCCAAGGACCCAGCCACCCACAGCTGGAAAGCTCCTCCCCTTCATGCCTCAACCAATCAGACGGGGGTAGTCCCCCTGCCAGGAAACTATCTACAGAAGGAAAGAATCCCCTCTGCTCACCACCACTCCCACGCCCCCTTCTGCCTGTTCCCGGAATGTGGGAGCTGCCAGGCCCCAGAAACTCTTCTTGGCTCTCCTGTGACAGATTGGGAATCCGGGAATGAGTGTTCTGGAAAACTCCCTTCCCCTAGAGTGAGACCACATCAGTCAGCCTGCTGGCAAGCTCCCCTTCCATTTAACATTGTGAAGCCTCCCACAGAGAGAGGCCTCCCTCCTGCCAGGACCAACTAAACGTGCTGTCAAATGGCCTCCAGCCTCTGCCTGGCCTCTGTCTGCAACTGGGGAGAGCACAGGGAGAGGGAGGCTAATGTAACACAGTGGTTCTCAACTTGGGGAAGGGGAGATTTTGCACTGAGGAGATGTTTTTGATTGTTTTGATGGGGGGGATGGTGATGTAGTACTGCCATCTAATTGTTAGAGACTAGGGATGCTGGTAAACATCTGAAAATGCATGGGAATGTCCTCCAGGAGAAAGAATGATCCAGTCTGAACAGTCAGCAATGTGTGCTTGAGAAACCCTGGTGTCTGGTCCCTTGGTTATCAAGAGTTTGGATTTGGAGGATGGGAGATGGGACATGAAAAGAGAGGCCTGTCTCTAAGTCACAGTCCAAGGGCCTAGGCCTGGAACAGATCTTTGCCTTCACACAGCCCCATGGTTTTCAAACTGGATACTGAAGTTCAAACTGCAACTGAAGTTCCCAGTTCTCAACCAGCTGCGTGTGTGCGTGCTAAGTCACTTCAGTCGTGTCTGACTCTGTGACTCCATGGACTGTAGCCCACCAGGCTCCTTTGTCCATGGGATTCTCCAGGCAAGAATACTGGAGTGGGTTACCACGCCCTCTTCCAGGGGATCTTCCCTACCCAGAGATGGAACCTGCGCCTCTTATGCCTCCTGCATTGGCAGGTGGGTTCTTTACCACTAGCCCCACATGGGAGACCACATGCAGAGTCATCTGGTCTTAAAAAAACTACCTGTTGCTGGGTCTTGTCTCCAGAGATTCAGAGTTTAGTGGTCTCATATGGGGCCTCAGTTAGTCTAATTTACAGCCAGCCAGGGTTAGAACCACTGTTTGGGGGAATCTGTAAAGGTGCTGGGGATAGAGAGAAAGGAGTAATTTATCCCTTCTGGGAAAACACCTTCCATTTTGTTTTACACATTCTAGTCCAGTGCTTTCATTTTACACCAAAAAATGGAACCCAGGGATCATACGGCATGCCCAAGCTCATACAACAATTGAAACATTCACTCATTTGATAAATACTAAGTGATTGCCAGCTAGGCACAGGACAACACTTCTGCCCACACTGGAGTGAGAAGCTCCCTGCTGATGCCGCAGCCACAGCAGCTCTCCTTTGTTTCTGGGAGCTGTCTCAAGCCCCCCAAGAATGTGCCCTCTTTCCAGGCTCAGCATTTTAAAGCTGTCTTTCTTACACCCAACATGCAGTGGGTCAACAGTTTTGCCCATCTCTGAAGGACCTTGCTCCTTTCTGCCCCTCCTCCTGCTCTATGGGCCCCAGCCCTCTCTGGAACCCTCTCTCTTCCTGTGGAGCCCAGTCTCCCAAATGTGCATCTGACTCTGCTCACTCCCCTAACGCCCACTCTGCACCCTTAGCGGCCACATTGGTGGTGTGTGTGTTTTTTTTTTTTTAATATTTACTTTATTTTCCTGGCTGTGTTGAATCTTAATTGTGGAGTGGGGACTCTCTAGTTATCGTGCATGGGCTTAGTTGGCCTGCTGCTTGTGGGATCTTAGTCCCCTGACCAGGGCTCGAACCTATGCCTCCTGCATTGGAAGGCAGATTCTTAACCACTGGCCCCCCAGGGAAGTCCCCACACTGGTCTTCTTAAAACTCCACATCACTCAACCCTCCTATCCAGCATCAAATGATGCTTGAAAACTAGGGCTCTGGAGTTGGGCTGCCCGATTTCAAATCCTGTCTCTGGCACTTACCAAACCTTGGGAAAGTTATTTTTCTGTTCCTGTTTCCTCATGTTTTAAATGTGGATCATGTATTTCTTTGATTCCTTGGCCTTTTTTTTTCCCTTCTATCTACATTTTAACATCTCTGAAGAACCCATTTTAAATTGAAGACATGTCATGGCATAATGGTATATATTACAATCGAAAATATCTTAAATTCAGTCCAGCGGCACTTACCCTACAGAATGACTGTGAGGTCCAAACCAGTTCATATAAAATGCTTTGGACTTTGCCCGACATGTAATGAGCCCTCATTAAGTATTAGCCATTACAACCTTTTATTGAAAACCTTCCCTAGCTTGTCTTTGCCTATACAGAGTTGGCCCTTGATCCTGACATTCAAGGCTCTCCACCTGCAGCTCCCCTCGTTGTCTTTAGTCCTCAGGCCAGAACTGTCCGGACACAGAGCTCGAATCCCGCTTGGACGCCCCACAGGCATCTCAGACTCCATGTGCCCACCTTTCTAGCCCTATCTTCCTCCCACTCCCAGGATTCCTCGGGTTTAATGGCACAGCCGACTGTGTCACAGTCCTCCTCTTCCCCTCATGCCATGCGCCCACTTATTACCAGTAAGTGGTCTACCTCGGTAGGTAATGCTTCTTGGAATCTGACCCCCTGGTGTCCCCTCGGGCTTCACTTCAGCTCTGCCCACCCCACAGCCACCCTGAGTCACTTCTAGTTGCCCAAATACTGTTACCTCATATCTCCTTCCTTTGCCCCGGCTTGTTCCTCTATCTGGAAAGACTTTCTCCTTTGGCTCAGATAGCCCCTTTTCTGAGAAAGCTTCTCTGAGCCCCTGAGGCTAAGTGGAGTGAGTCTGCTCCAGGCTTCTCTTGTGTGGCACCTGTTTACCTCAGGTGGTAGTGCCTCTTTACACATCTTCCCGCCGTACCACACACTACTTTCTAAAGCCACTGCTTAAGGTTCTGGGTCTGTTTCCTCAGAGCCTGGCACATGGTAGATGCCAGGAAGTGTCACGACTCCAGCATCTTCTCTGAACCCTTATGATATGTCTTACCCGGGTAAGCCCTTCATGAACACTGCACAGGAGGCTGGTGGAGTTAGTGTTTGTTTTGTGCACAGGAGGCAAACCTAACAGAGTGTGGCCTGTCAGGGCAGGGACAGTTTTTCAGAGCCCCTCACCAATCAGGAGACTGCTGTGGGTGTGGCAGTTTTAAACAATGGCCCCATAGTCTCTGACATGCTGCCTACTTAGAGGCAGGTGCTATGTATCCTTCCCTTGAACCTGGGCTCCATGGCTAGCTGGCTCACTGAATGTGGCAGAAGTGACAATGAGCCACCTTCTGAGCCCAGGCCTTAAGAATCTGTCACCTTCTGCCTCCTGGGACACTCACTCTGGAACTCAGTTGTCATGCTATGAGGATGCCCAGCCTATTTCAAGGGTCCCCATGGAGGGATTTGGCCAAAAGCCAGTATCTGCTGCCAGATGTGTTAGTAACGCAGCCCTCCGTTCTCAGATCATCATCCCCAGACTGTCAGGTTTTCCACCGAAGGCTGCAGACATAGTAGAGCAGAGATAAACCATTCCCACAGTGTCTTGTCGGAGTCCCAGACACAAAGTCCAGAGCATAATGAAATAGTTATTTAATGCTACTAGGTATTGTTACTCAACAATGGATAACTGGGATGGTGAAGCAGAAAGAAGAGCCTAGAAGCTGGCACTAAAAGCCCTGGGTTGGGACTTTCCTTGGGGCCCAGTGGTTAAGACTTGGTGCTTCTACTGCAGGGAACTCGGGTTCAATGATCCCTGATCAGGGAACTAAGATACTGCATGCCACAGTGGTGCGGCCAAAAGTAATAACAAAATAAAAAAAAAGAAAGGCCCTGGGTCGATGATATGCTGGCATTGCCACTTCCTATTAATAGCTGTATATGTACATGAAAAACATCAGTTCATCAGCCTGAGCTTCAGTCTTCCTACCTGTAAGATGGAGTTAATGATGGTTAACAGGTATGGAGTGACAGGTTTGTGTCAGACTATGTGTTAGTTACCTATATAGTTGTGTAACAAATTATTCTAAAACTCAATTGTCTGAAACAATAAACCCTTATTACCTCATGGTTTACCGTGAATCAGAAATTCAGAAGCAGCTAAAATGGGTGTTTCTGGCTCAGAGTTTCTGATGAGGATGTCGTCAAGATGTAGGTCAGGGTTGCAGACATCTAAGGGCTAGTGGATCAGCTTTCAAGATTCCAAGATGGCCTACTCAAATGGCTGGCTGGCTGATGTCGGCCAACGGCAGGAGCCCTCAACTTCTCGACAAGTGGAGCCTCTCCATTGGGCTCCTCAGGACACGGCGGCTGGCCTCCTCCAGAGTGAGTGATCCAAGAGAGGGAGGTGGAAGCCACACTACCTTTCACTACCTAGCTCTGAAGTCACATACCATCCTCACAATATATCATTGATTACACTCTTTGTGACCCCATGGACTATATAGCATGCCAGGCTCCTTGTCCATGGGATTCTCCAGGCAATAATACTGGAGTGGGTTGCCAATCCCTTCTCCAGGCATCTTCCTGACCCATGAATTGAACTTGTGTCTCTTGCATCTTCTGCATTGGCAGACAGGTTCGTTGCTACTTTACCACCTGGGAACCCCATTGATTACATAGATCATTGTGGAAAGGTACAACACTGTGATACCAGCTGGGGAGGTTCACTGGGAGCTGTTTTGGAGACCGGCTACCACACACATGGCCACAGTTAATTCTTCAATAACCCCGCAAGGTAGATCATCCTAATAATCTCATCTTGAAGATGAGGGAACAGAGGTGTACAAACATGAAGTAACTTGCCCAGATTTATAGGTTGGTAAATGATCAAGCTGGGATCCAAACTCAGGTAGTCAGGCTCCAGAGGTGAGCTCTCAGCTACTGGTTTAAAAAATAATAATAATTAATTAATTAATTAGGCTGCAACAGATCTTAGTTGCAGGATGTGGGATCTTTAGTTGCAGCATGCAAACTCTTAGTTTCAGTATGTGGGATTTAGTTCCCTGACCAGGGATGGAACCCAGGCCCCCTGCATTGGGAGCTTAGAGTCTTAGCCACTGGACCACCTGGGATGTCTCAGAGCTACTGTTCTGTAAAGGCCCTCAGCTCCATGATCCTGACAGAATATGGCAGATTTAAGACTGCTTCCACTTTGGAAAGAAAACCATCAGATAGATACAAGGTGGCGGGCTGGTGACTCCATTAACTAGTGAGGCAAATGCAAACTGGAAAAGGATGTGACCTCAGGGTCCTTGAAGATGGAGATGGGGTGAGGGAACAAGAGGATGTTACTCAAGGGTCTGGGGAGAGCTAGCTATGTGGGGCCAGGGAGTGTCACGTGGGGAGGGGGCAGGGGTGGGTTCACCAGGAGAACACTTATGGATTAAGTTTAGAAACTCCCATCCCCATCACTCCCACCAAAGGAGCTCCTGATGTCAAAAATCTCCTTTGCTTCACTCTACCCAGATGATTCTGTCTTGTCCATTTGCTCAACAAAGGTTACTGAGCACTTATCATATGAGTCAGACACCATACTGGGCATGGGGGACATAGCAATGCCCAGACAAGATGAAGTCATTTTTTACCTGGAGCTTGGAATCTAGCAGGAGAGATAGACAAGTTACTGGCAAATTCTATCAGAGCAATGAGTGCAATGAGAAGAAAGCACAAGGACCTTAGGGTGTAGGGGAAGAGTCCAGACCCGATTAAGGGTAGGCTACCTGCACTTAGCAAGGCCAGATTTGGAGAAGGGTGGGAAGACTTTCAAGAATAGGGAATAGTCATGCAAAGGCTCAGAGGAGAGAGAGAACCAGAATGTTGGGGGCCTTTCCTCTGCTGAGAGGTTGATGTGGTCAGGGAGAAGGGGAAAAGCTCGGTGATCTCAGGGATCAGGGCAGAAAGGGAGAAGGCAGAGGCACCAGGATGGTTCCTGCAGAAGGATGGGTCCTACCTGTCTGCCGAACGCAAGGTGGGGAAGGGGAGGTTGGCCAGCAGGCTGCCCTCTCTGCTTGTCCTCCTGGTTCTCTGCCCTATGGGGAAAGACTTGGCTCTGGTGGTGTGAATGTGCTCATCTTTCTCGGATGTAGAGCCTGCAGGGCCAGGCAGAGGTTGGGGAAAGGCAGATGGAGAGGGTGAAGAGGGTGGTGCTCTGGGCCTCCAAGTTTGTGTGTTAGCAGGACGCCCCATTTCAGCCTGGAGGAGGGCCTCCCAAGGCGGGGGTGAGAATCATCAGGCTCTGCTCCCCCATACCCCATCATCTTTATCACAAAGGTGGGGAGGAGAGAAGCTTAACTCCAAAAATTAGAAACAAACGGGGATAAAGAGGCCTCTGATTTCCTGGGGTTTTTTCCAAATCAAAGACAAAGGTGGGTGGAGCCTCTGCCTCTGGTTTCCTGCTGGAGCAGAGGAACCAGGACAAGAGTTCAGTCAGGAGGGCCCCTCCTCAGTCTCCTCTCCATCCCACACCAAGGCAGGCAGGGCAGCCTCTCTCACCTGAGCCAATGGTCAGAGCCTCTTCCTTGAGTTCCCTCCTTTTTCTCTCTCACCGTTTCTCTCTCATCAGCCTCTTTACACCTCGGGTTGGTTCTGTCACTCCCATTAAAACTTTTCAGGGAGTACCAAAGCCCTAAGGAAAGGCCTGAGCTCCTGAGTGTGTTCTGCAAGGCCCTGCAGACTGAACCCAACCAGGTCAGGGATCGTGCCAGCTTGTTCACCTGGGTCCCCAGAACCTGGCACAGTGAAAGCCTGCTGGAAGGATGATCTGACGCCTAGTTTGGCTTCTGCCAGCCTCTCCAGCTGCATCGGCCTTCATATCCCACCATGTGCTCCACATGCACATATTCATTCATTCAATACCCAGAGGACCTCCAGTGCACCAGATCTGTGAGGACACTGGATATCCAGAGGAAAATAAGGTTTTACCTGCTCTTTCCTGAAGATGCTCATGGAACTACTGTGTTTCCCATTAAGAAGGGACTTCCCTGGTGGTCCAGTGGTTAAGAAGCTGCTTGCCAATGGAGGGGACACAGGTTCGATCTCTGTGCCAGGAAGATCCCACATGCCACAGGGTAACTAAGTCCACTGGCCACAACTACTGAGCCTGTGCTCTATAACTTGCGAACCTTAGAGCCCATACTCCACAATGAGAAGTCACTGCAATGAGAAGCTCAACCACCACAACTAGAGAGTAACCCCCTCTCAGCAACTAGAGAAAGCCCTCCCGCAGCAACAAAGACCCAGCACAGCTAAAAATAAATAAATAAAAATTTGGGAAAAAAGAAAAACCCCAACCAAACAAAACAATGTTGAGTGAAAGAAGCCAAATGCAAACAATAAACAGTGTGTGATTCCGTTGACTGAAAGGTCAAGAGCAGGCAGAAACCATCTCTGGGTTTTAGAAATCGGAATAGTAATTGCTGGGGAATTCCCTGGTGATCTAGCAGTCAGGACTCCGCATTTTTTACCGCCCAGGGCTCAGCAGTTAAGACTGAGCAGACTTCTTCATAGCCAATATGCACTGTACCTATTATAGGCCTACACTGTCCCAGGTACCTTGGGACACCTGACAGGTCCAGCCCCCTCCTGTGTGGAGCCAGTCCACAGCAAATCAGAGATGAGAGATGTGCAGGGAACAATCACATCTGTTATCTGCCCTGGTGGGAGGGCAAGAGAGCTGGCAAGAAAATCACAGAACTGTGAACTACGATTTTCCCATCAATGCTGGAATTTTCCATATGTTGACCAAAATGAGGGGGCTTTGCCCCCCACGGGACTCTGGAGACTGCATCTGCTATGCTCACACATCTATTCCTGGGACAGGACACAGGCCAGATGGCCTAAGACTGGTCCTGAGACCTGTGAGGGAAAGGAAGAGGGCATACTCCTTCTCAGCCTTCTTGGAGCCAGACTGTGTCCCGCCCCACAGGGCAAGCAGAAGCCTACAGAACCCTGGTGTCAGCAGAGGTAACATGTGGGAGGGGCCAGAAGGAGGCCAGGAACTGCCAGCGATGGGAAGTTGTGCCCTGAGGCATGGAGCGCTGCCCTGGATCACCAAGACCAGGTACCAAGCTGGGGTTGGGCTGAGGAGCCACTCAGAAACTGTCTCCACCCCACTTGCTCCAGAGCCTGGGGAGCTCCCCAAAAGGTCCTTTTCGGGGGGCAGCACATGAGACTGGCAAGGACATTCAGAGCAGGGGAAAAGGCCAAGGGCTTCAATCTTAGAGACTCCCGAGCGGTCTGGGGCTGACTACCTGCCCCCACCATCAACACCTCAGTCATGGGTCCATTTCACAAACTAGAAGGCTGCGCCAGGCCGGGTTTCTGCATCAGAGTGCCATGAAGCCCTCTCAGGGACTCTGTCCTGTTTAGCATTACCCCGGGGGCCTGGGCGGGGTCTCTCTACCAGGGGTTATTCACTTCGCGGGTGGGGCTCTGGTTGAGGGAGGTGGAGGGTTTGTTTGAAGAGGGCACGGGGCGAGGGTGAAGGGGGAACGAGACACCAGAGGAGGAAGTCTGGGGAGGGGTGAGAAGTTCTTTGGAGAAGTCTGGAAAGCGGGTGGGAAGGCGGAGAGGGTGGGAACGGGACGAGCAAAGGACCGGCGAAGGGAGGCCCCCCAGAGTCCGACCTGGATGGCCGACCGCCAGCACCCCACCAACACACACCTCATCCACCGCCCCCTCCCACCTCATCCCTGGGGAACCGGGGCCAAGCCGCCAGGCCCCGCCCCGCGGCCTCCGTTCTGCCCTCCCCGGGATTTAGTCCCAGCAGCCTGGGCGGCTCCCTAGCCGCTGCTTCCGCCTTTGCCAGGTGAGGGTCGGGAGAGGCAGGGGCTCTGGGGGCCGGGCTGGCGGGGCGGCCGTCGACTGGGGGCGCGTCCGGGGGTGCGAGCCTCCCCTCCCCGGCCCTTCCCTTCCGCGGCCGCGTCTCCTCCTGTGCTCCATCTCGTGCTGTCCGTCCTCTTCTCACCTGGCCACTGGTCTGGATGTCCTAGCGCCCTGGGCTTTCTCCTCCCCCCCCACCTCCGCCCCCGCTCCTGTTCTGGCCCGCGATTCCTCGCCATCTCCGAGCGTCCCTCGGGACCCAGCCTGGGGCCCTCCGCTTCCTCCGGGCTTAACTAAGTAGGGGTGGGACGGGGGCAGGTGTGTGTAAGGGAGGGTGCGTGCGCAGACAGCCGGCACCCAGAGCACCGAGAGCCTTATTGAATAAAGACTGGTGGAGTTGCCTGGGACTCACGTATGCCGGCCAGGCTCTGTCTCGGGATCTGAGCTCAGGTGGGTGGGGAAGGGACTGTGCACCTGGCAGCCTGGGTGTCTCTGAGCAGTATCTGAGGTTTACTGCCCATCACAAATGCCCAATTTGATTTCACACATTGCTGCCTAGGGTGTGGAAGAGGCAATGACTCTGGGTGTCTCCGGGCAGAGGGGGCAGCCTACCAGCATATCTCAGGTACGTGTGGACACCAGAGCTTGATGTCTTGTGTGTTGTGTGTTTGTGTGGACCTGGGTGTGTCACACGTGAGGGCTGATGAATCTTGGAGGCAGTAAACTCAATATGTCTCAAAACGGTGTGTGTGTGTCTCAAAGCGGTGTACGTGGCAGGAAGCCTGGTGTCTTACGGCAGCTAGTATATGCCTCAGCTGGGAGTGGACATGTATCGTGTGTCTCTGGTGTCTTTTGCATCATATCTCTAGCGGATCTATAGGTGTGACGTGTGTGTGTGTTGTACCTCCATGTCTGAAGTATGGTGGTGTTAGCGTATCTGGGCATCTCTGGAGTGTATGTGGTGGATCAGAATGTGTGTGCCTGAGTGGATGTGTACAAGGGTGCACCTCAGGTCTAAGAGGCAGTATATCTGGGTGGCCTAGGGGTACAGGCAGGGCTTCCCAGGTGGCACTAGTGGTAAAGAAGCCACCTGCCAGTGCAGAAGACGTAAGAGATGCGGGTTCCATCTCTGGGTCGGGAAGATTCCCTGGAGGAGGCCATGGCCACTCTAGTATTCTTGCCTGGAGAATTCCATGGACAGAGGAGCCTGGTGGGTTACAGTTCATAGGGTTGCAAAGAGTTGGACATGACTGAAGCAACTTAGTATGCATGGGGGTATGGGCAGTGTGCCATATTTCAGAGCAGGGCCACACACCTGGTCTGCTAGGTGCTGAAATCTTAGGTGTGAGGATAACATTCTTCCTAGGTGGGGATTGTGTGTATGAGGGGCAGGATTCCTGGCTGACCCCGAGATCCCTCCCTCTGTACCTGAGTGTTTCTGAGGGTTTGAGGGTGGAGCTGGCGACCATGTCTCTGGTGCCTGAGTGTCTCAGGTGACAATCCTGGACCATGTGACTGGAGGACGGGGCCTCACAGGGGTCCCTCCTCCAGACATGCTCCCCGAGGCGGGTTCCCTGTGGCTGCTGCGGCTGCTCCGAGACCTCCAGCTGGCCCAGTTTTACCAGCCCATCCTGGAGGAGCTTAACGTGACTCGACTGGAGCACTTCGACTTTGTAAGAGCTGAAGATCTGGACGGCATTGGCATGGGCCGGCCTGGTGAGAGTCCCCTGCCCCGAGGCCCTGCTGTTTCCTTCCCCAGCCTGTTAGTTGTGACTCTCCTCCAACCACCACACCCACCAGCCTTCTTTTTGCTTGTAAATCCCTTGCATCCTGCTCTCTGCTGCCCCCATTACCCCATCCCTCTGATTCTGGCCTCCCTCAGCCCAACGTAGACTGGCTGAAGCTCTGAAGAGGCACCGTTCGGGGCTCAAGTCTAAGAACTGGGTCTACAAGGTGTGTGTTTTGGGGTGGGGGCGAGAAGCTTTTCAGGGCCAGCTTAGGCCCCGGCAGGGGGCAGGCTGGGTGGCAGAGAAGAGTGTAAACAGAGTTCCACACACCTGATTTCCCACCTTTGTTTCAGATCCTTGGGGGCTTTGCCCCTGGGCAGAAGGAGACCACCCCACCCTCAGATAGCCTTCCATCCCTCCCTGAGCCAGATGGGAGACTCAAGTGTCTGATCCCAGACCGGGCTGTGTGCCGAGGGGAGATTCTGGGCTCTGGCTGCTTTGGCATGGTGCACCGAGGGCTGTGGACACTACCCAGCGGCCAGACTGTGAGTGTCCAGGGAGCCTACTTCATTTGGGGATCTTGGGCCAGCTGCCGCCTCTCTGAGGGCCCTCTCTGCTCTGGCCTTGGCTTAACTATTTGCTCCAGTGCCTGACGGTGCTTCCCCCCACGCCTAGGTCCCAGTGGCTGTCAAGTCCCTCCGGGTGGGTCCCGAAGGTCCTGAGGGCACTGAGCTAGAGGACTTCCTGAGAGAAGTGTCTGTCATGATGAACTTGGAGCACCCTCATGTGCTGCGTCTGCACGGCCTCGTACTGGGTCAGCCTCTGCAGATGGTGAGCAAACCCCGACTCTGGCACGTGGGACAGTCCCCAGGCTGATGGGTTACTGGAGGGTGAGCGCTAGGGTCTCATGGGGCCGGACCACCGCTCACACTATGTGCTCCTGCAGGTGATGGAGCTGGCGCCCCTGGGCTCCCTGCACGCGCGTCTGACCGCCCCGGCCCCCAGGCCCCCGCTGCCCCTGGCCTTGCTCTGCCTCTTCCTGCGGCAGGTGGCGGGGGCCATGGTGTACTTGGGGGCCCGTGGGCTGGTGCACCGAGACCTGGCCACGCGCAACCTGCTGCTGGCTTCACCGCGCACCATCAAGGTGGCTGACTTCGGGCTGGTGCGACCGCTGGGCGGCGCCCGGGGCCGCTACATAATGGGCGGGCCCCGACGCATCCCCTTTGCTTGGTGAGAACCTGGGCGGAGGGGCAGAATCTGGGGGCAGGAGCCGAGGGGGTGGTCCTCTGAGGGAGGCGGGGACTAGAGGAGTCTTGCGGTCCGGAAGGGCCGAGAAAGGAGGTCTTTGGAAGGAAAGCAGGCAGGCTGGCCACATTAAGGGGGCGTGCCCAGTGGCAGGTGGGCGCTACAGGCGCACACCCTGCGCACACATCCGGCCCCCTTCAGCTCCACTTCCGCAGGTGTGCGCCCGAGAGTCTGCGCCATGGGGCCTTCTCGTCTGCCTCGGACGTGTGGATGTATGGGGTGACGCTGTGGGAGATGTTCGCTGGGGGAGAGGAGCCCTGGGCCGGGGTCCCGCCATACCTCATCCTGCAACGGCTGGAGAAGGACCGAGCCCGCCTGCCCAGGCCTCCCCTCTGCTCCAGGGCCCTCTACACCCTGGCTTTGCGCTGCTGGGCCTCCCACCCTGCTGACCGGCCCACCTTTTCCGACATAGAAGGGCTGCTCCAAGAGGTGGGAGCTCCTGTCTCCCCAGAAAGCCCCAGTCTCTCTTGCCTCTATTTCCTCTCCCAGGGTCCCATGCACAAGATGGACATATACTGACTCCCAGATTGGAGTCTGGGACCTGACTCTGAACAAAGCAGATTCATTCCCCACCTTCAGGGTCCTCAGAGCCCCAGGGAGATAGCTGGGGTCTAGTTTATGCAGGCTGGGGGCTGGGGAAGAGAGAGGGGAGCCCAGAGTGCAGGATGCAGTGGGTGTTTGACAGGCAGAAGAAAGGTTCTGCGTGGGAGGGGGAAGTACAGTGACCAAGGGGGCAGAGGCACTTTAGGGGTGCACCAAGGAGGGACATATAAGACATGGTAAATAACCAGTGCTAACACTGAGAGTGCTCGGTATGTGTAAGATACTGTACCAAGTGCTCTCCATGTATCCTGATGCATGTTCATTCATTCAGTCCTCACAACAATCCAGCTCATTCTTAGGGAGGGGGCAGTTAAGATGTTGACAGTTTAAGTGATTTGCCTAAAGTCACATAGAAAGTGGAGGAATGGAGAGCTGAACTAGTCACTCTGACTGCAGAGCTGTGCCCTAAATCACTATATACTCTAACATTAAAGGAGTTTAGTCCTTAACTCAGGGCATCTGGGGGCCATGGAAGGGTTGTGAGCAGGAGAGTTACAAGCCATCTTTATATGTTTGTCACTCTGGTTCCCCTGGTGGTGTTAGTGGTAAAGAACCTGCCTGCCATGCAGGTGATGTAAGAGACGTGGGTTCAATCCCTGGGTTGGGAAAATCCACTGGAGGAGGGCATGGCAACCCACTCCAGTATTCTTGCCTGGAGAACCCCATGGACAGAGGAGCCTGGTGGGCTACAGTCCATAGGGTCGCAAAGAGTTGAACACAACTGAAGCGACTTAGCACAGCACACACTCTGGTTTGGTGCAAGAATGGATTAGAAGGATGAGACTGAAGATGGGAAGACCAGTAGCCTGCAATGACTGTGAAGCAGAAGTGAGATGAAGAGGTCTGGATGAAGGTGGAGGCAGTGGTGCTACAGAGAAGTGGAGAATTCCCAGAGGTGCTTGGGAGGCAGATCTGATGGGCCTGTGTATGGAGTGAAAGCAGTGTACAGGGTGACTCACCCCTTGGCCCCCCTAGGTAGAGGCAGGGTCCCCTTTTGTTGTTCCCTGACCCCTGGGCTGTGTCCAGTTTGGCATGGAATCCAGTTCTGCCTCCACTGGATTACTACTGAGAGACAGGGACTATCCTCCCCTGGGCCCAGGACACAGGACACACTTGGTAGGGATTTGCTTCGTGGGTGCATGAACAGTCTCTCCTCTGTTCCCATGACATTACCCTTGTGACTCAGGCCACAAGCCCAGCCACCCTTTCCTCCTGTCTCTACAGGCCTGGCCTCCTGAGGGACGTTGTGTGAGGGAGGTCATGGAGCCCAGTGCCCTGAGGATGGAGCCTGGTGACCCCATCACTATCATCGAGGGCAGGTAAGGGTCTCATGCCTCCCACCCAGCCCCAGGAGGACTCCCTCTGGACCCTCCTGATGCTGGACCCAGCTCAGCTTCCCCCCAGCTCCTTGAACCCCAGGCCTTTGCCTCCTCTCCCCCCTGGATCCTGAGCGCTCCACCACAGTCCTGCCCTCCCCACTAGAGCCACCACTGGCCCATAGAGCCCTTTTGTGTTAAAGAGAAAAAAGTGTCCCTTCCTCTGGGCAGATGTGGCTCCATAGCCTACAGCTTGTGAGCTGAATATGTGCTGGAGCCCAGCCCCCACTCTCCCCTGGCCCCCAGCCCTTTCATCCACGTCTCTTCCCACAGCCCGGACTCCACAACCTGGAAGGGCCAGAATGGTCGCACATTCAAAGTGGGCAGCTTCCCAGCCTCAGCAGTGACGCTGGTAGACCCACCAGCCACCCGCCCCAGAGGCACCCCTGGCCGGGGAGAGCGACACCAGAGAAACGCAGATGGGTGAGGACCTGAAAGAGTGGGGGCCAGAGCTAGGCTAGGGAACCAACCAAGCCAAGCAACTTTTCTGGAAGGGGAGCCTGTGGGGGAGGTGAAGTTAGAGGCGAGAAGGGTGAAGTTGGAGGGAGGTGGGTAAAGATAGAGGGGAGTGGGGTAAAGATGGAGGGGAGTGGGGTAAAGGTGGAGGGGAGGCTGGATGTGCCTCAGGTCTCAGCCCGCTGGGAGGCCCCAGAGATTCTTTGGGGGAGGGCACTGCTCTCTTGGGTGGGGGTAGGGGGTGGAGAATGAACTGGAACACTCTCCAACAGGGACAGAGGGAAGGCAAAGCTTCAGGATGCCCCTCAGGCTTGGGGCCAGAGAAGGAATGTGGCTCTGCAGAGGACTAAAGGTGGGCGTGGCTGTGGGGACAGCCTGCGGGGTCTCCCAGGAGGTCTGGAATCACCCTCCAACAATGCCCCTTGCTCTGATTTCATCTGTGATCTCCCCACCTATGGTGTCTTGCCCTTCCTTTGCCTGCTGACATCCTGGCTAGACTTGGGGTACCACCTCCCTCCTGCAGCCTCTAGCCGCCCTCTGGGCCCCCTGGCTGCCTGGATATGAGCATCCATCCTGCACATCTGGATTCTGGTCTGCCTGGACAGAGGACCACCCTGAGGACAGCACAGATAGCCAGAGAAGAAGGCAGCTGGTCTTCCTCTCAAGTTGTGTTTTCTTTCTCATATATGCAGGCATTTCCAAGAGTCTGGAGTCAGTTCTTTCCCTGGGCCCCCGCCCCACAGGAGGTGGGTCGAGCCCCCCTGAACTTCGACATGCCAGAACTGGGCCCCAGGGACCCCCAGGCCGACCACCCCACCTTCCCATGGCTGCCAGCTCTTCCCAGCCTCCCAGGGAGCGGCCCCCCTGGCCCAAAAGAGAACCCCCCAACAGTCACCCCGTAGGAGCACCTGGAGCCAGCAAAGCTGCCATCCCCTCTGGAGGACCCTCGTCCGACCCCGAGCTGCAGAGGAGGGTTATAGAGGTGAGGTTTCCCTGAAGTGGCCCAGTGTCCAGAGGGGCTACAGACTGGGGAAGGAGCCTAAGTGAGGCTTCGTCCCTGGCAGGTGGAGCTGAGTGTGCATGGAGTCACCCACCAGGAGTGCCAGGCTGCTCTAAGAGCCACTGGGGGAGATGTGGTTTCTGCCATCCGGAACCTCAAGGTAAAGTCTGACCCTTCCCCTGGTTCCCACCCTTCCTGGCCCTGCCCTCTGGCAGTCAGCCGCTTGTCCTCGCACCCCCACAGGTGGAGCAGCTCTTCCACCTCAGCAGCTGGTCCAGAGCGGACTGCCGGCGCATCCTCGAGCGTTACCAGTGGGACCTCTCGGCTGCCAGCTGCTATGTCCTGGCCCGGCCCTGAGCTCTGTTCCTTTGGGCACAGACACCAGACAGACCAAGGGCCTGGCCACATGAGACCAGGCAGAAGCAGAACAAGGTCCCAACAGGCCTGTGGTAGGTATAGGAGGAGCCCAGCATTGGGCACCGGCGTCTCCTCACCTGCCCCTTGGCTTCTGAGGGCACAGGCTCCCTTGGCCATAGGAGGATCTAGCCCACTCTGCCCAACAAGAGGGAGTACTTGGAGGAGCGATGCTGTGACACATCATACCCACAGGAAGCTTCTATCACTACAGAAAATGAGCACAAGGCCATTCTGGGTCACGGGAGAACCCATCCTGAACTGCTATCAGCTACCACACTGGGCTCTGTGGGGGCAACCATCTTGGATGACTTGGGGAATACGGCCTCAGCTGCCTTGGTGTGGTCTGGGGCCATCATGGGTGATGAAAGGGCCTCTCTTAGACTCAAGGACACATGATCTTGGCCGTGTGGATTATGAGATGGGCCAGCCCCTGCCCACCCCAGGTGTCATATTTCCCTTTGTCTCTTCCCACACCCAACTCTTTGTCCTACCCTCTCCCATTACATACATCTTCCAGTGTGCAAAAAGTTACAAAGTTTATATGAATATAACATAAAAAGATACAGCTTCCTTCCTGGGGCAAGGGAAGGAAAGGGTCATTAAGGCACAGGAAGTCGCAGCAAGCACCAGCTGAGGGAAAGGAAGTTGGCACTGGGGTCCTGGCCCTAGTGGGGAGGTAGGATGCCCTCAGAGTGCCATCATCTGAGGCTGAACGAATTGGCCAAGCAGATGCGGGGAAAGGGTGGACAAGTCTGCCATCTTTGGTGCCTTTCCCACCCCCAGCCCTGTCAGAAAACCCCAGAGTCCTGCATTCAAAGGCCTTGTCTGGAGGAGAGGCCCTGGAAAGGGTTGGGAGGAAGTGGGTAGGGAACATTTGAAAGCCAAT
Source organism: Antilocapra americana (assembly GCA_007570785.1). Lineage (NCBI taxonomy): Eukaryota > Metazoa > Chordata > Mammalia > Artiodactyla > Antilocapridae > Antilocapra > Antilocapra americana. Next base: position 27,595,338 of record ML664177.1, on the reverse strand, counting down.
ATGCCTGCATGCTGAGGGACCACTGGAGATGTGGTGGGAAGTAGCAGGGGAAGGGCTCTCATACATACCCTTCTGTAGGGGCCATGGGTGAAGAAGGCCAGGAGAGCAGGGGAGGGATGGGGCACCAAGCCCCCAGCCTCTCAGGCTTCCCTGTCTCTCGCCTGCATTGTACATGGAGGAAAGGGGCTGCCTCTGAGCAGGGGCCAGGGCAAGTGACCATCCTGAATTCTGGTTGAGTTGATGGTCTCCTCACCCAGAGAGGGCCTCTAACTGGTGATGGCAGAGGGCCCAGCGCCTCCTCGCTTCTCGAAGAACATGTAGTCCTGAGGGGAGGGCATGGTCAGCAGGATATCTGGCTGGGCCAGTCTGGCTCAGCTATCCTAACCCAGGTCTGGAACCCCAAACCCCTAAAGACTCTGTCCCTGAGCCTCTCTTAGCAGGAGGCCAAGAAGTGCTCAGAACCTCTGAGTGAGAGCAGACAGGTAGTGGGGGGAGGAGCGAGGGCCACTGACTCACAATGAGGAACGTGGCTCCGAGCAGCACAGCCTTCACCCTCACGTCCAGGTCCAGTGGGAACTGCAGGCCGAAGTCATCTGCGTCAGTGAGGGCTTCTCGAAGCAGGCCCCCCCACTGCTTGCTGATGCGGCCCACACTGCGGGATTCGTCTGGGGTCTTCACCTGGCAGGAGAGAGGGAGGGAGGGAGATCCCACATGGAAGGAATGTGGCTGATCTCATCTGCCTCCAGTCCCACTCCCATAGTCCCAGGTTATGAACTATGCAGGCTTAGTGAATCCTCCCAAAGCCTTTGGGTTCCATGTGACTTCTGAGGACACAGCCACCCAAGGTCACCCTGTGAGTCCACAACAAAAATCGGGATGGCAACTTGGATCTGTTGCTCTTGAAAGGCCACACGTGACTACTAAACATCAGTGTTGGGAGAAACAGAAGCACAATGCAGTCTAATCTCCTTAGCGGATGGCCAGTTGCTAGGTTTGTTTTGGTTACCAAAGTCCTTACCACCCACAGTTGGTGCAGTTTGTGCCCTGTACAGAGTAGCCTGGCCAGATGGGCTAAAAGAGGCTACTAAATGTCTGATTGTGCTCAGCTGACCAGGCTGCTAGATGGCCCAGAGGGGTGTCTGTCTTCTCATCTGCAAGGTAGTGAGGGCTCTGTCTAGAGCGGCATGCAAGCCTCATCCAGGGTGGATACAAGTCCATTCAGTGGGAGAAGGGGCAGCAGAAAGTGGCCTCTGAGGACCAGGGTCTTCACTGGCCTCTCTGAGCCCAGCAGCAACAGGCCCTGCCAATGTGGGTGGTAATTCACAGTGACCACCTGGACTTTATCCTCCACTCATTCTCCTGTGGCTAGAACTGGAGTGATGTCCTGCCCATCCCCTTCCCTGAAGGTTCTACAGCCCTGGGGCACTTCCTATAGACCAGTCCCAGGTTGGGCAGGGCCTCTCCCAGCCAGCCCTGTGGTCCCAAGAGCACAACCCCAAATGTGGACCATTCATATTGCATAAAAGGAAGACTGGGCTGATGAGAACCATGCAATCGACATAGTCCCATCCAGAGCTCACCAAGTTATCTCTTTGCCAATGAGTTCCTACCAAAGCAGCTTTCCCCAGGTACCAAGGTGACTCAGTTTTAAAAGGTAACCTTAGGTAGAGCACCTTATCAGAAGCCTTGGAAAGCCTACTAGACTATACCTGTTGTTTCCTCCCTTATCTACACAGATAATTAAAGTATTCAAGTGCCTTTATCCTTCAGAAAATGTGCTTCCCAGGTTTTACTCTTAAATGGTCCAGGTTGGTGACCAGAATGTATGGTAAGAAGTACATCATCTGGATTTCAGGCTAGGGGTGGATGGGTGGACATTTGGCAAGGCAAGGCACAGGATGTTAACAAGTGAAATTGGTGCTTGCCCCAGGGCCCGTGCTCACAAACACACACACAGCAGCCATGTGGGCCCTGCCCAAGTTATACTCAATAATCATCCTTCACCCTAAATCCAGCCTGGCCTAAGATGATTTTTTTCTCCCTCAACACAAAGGTTGCAGATCCCAATCAGCATTGGCCCTTAAGATGAAATCCTCTCACCCATGTTTTTATAAGACCCTGGTCCATCTTATTTCTGAATAGAGGAAAGCCAGCAGGCATCACAGTGGATTTGGATTAATGAGCTCTTCACTATCCTGCCTCATGGATGCCTTGGTTTATGAAGGTCCCAGGAATCTCCCCTTATTCCTGATACCTCAAAGTTGGTGTCTGTGCCACAGCCGCATGTCCAGCAGGGCCCCACCACTCTCAGGAGGGTCTGGCGGTCGGCGTCCTGGATGGAGAACTTGGGGATGAAAGGATGCCAGGTCTGTAGAACGTGGCCAATGGTGGTGCCCGGTGGAGCCTGGACTTCCATCTGCAGTGGGAGGCAGACAGGATCAATGCCCAGCAGGGTATCTTGGTCCCCAAATTCTCACTAGTCTAGCTCTATCATCTGTTTCCCTTCATGAGACTTCCCATCCCCTAGTGAGACCACCTGTCTTCCCTCTCACTAGGCCTCCCATCCCACCTGCTGCTGGCCAACTCCAATCAGAGGACCATCTCATCCCATGCCTCACCCAGTTTCTGCCACCATCACTGGCCTGCCCCTTACCCAAGTTTCTCTCTGGCCACAGCCTTCCCCACTCACCTCCTGAAGGCCACAAGGACAGCAGCTGCAGCCACAGTGGAGGGGGCGGAGCAGACGCAGCACCTCTCTGTCCCCGGGGTCCACCAGGCGGACTCGCAGGGGCCGGCGGGCTCCACAGCACAGCCGGGCACAGCAGTTGCTCTCCTCCGCTGCCTGACCCAGGGGTTGTCCGGCCCCGGAGCGCAGTTCGTAGCGGTTACAGGTCTCCCAGCCCAAGAGCGCTGCCAAGGGGTGACATGCTGAGGCTCTGACACCAGCGCCTACCCCAGAACCCACTGTCTCCCCCTGTGATGAGGCCCAACCTATTCCTCCTTTCACTCACTTTCCACCGGCTCAGCCTTCTGGTGAATCAAGATCTGATCAATCTGGAAAGACAGTAGGGAACAGGCAGACATCAGCTGGCCTGCCTAGCCGCCCGGTCCCCTCCCTGTCGCTCCTCCCTCCCTTCCTTCCTTCCTTCCTCCCTCCCTCCCACTCACCTGCACCAGGAATTCAAGGCCAGAAGGCACCCCTGGCAATGGCAAGAAGGGGGCAGCTGGTCCCGGGGCCCCAGGGCCGGGCGAAGGGAAGAGAGCAAAGCCTGGTGCAGGGGCAGGCATGTGGGCAGGCACTGGTGCCTGCCCGGGCCCGGACACCTGGCCGGGTCCAGGCCCAGGATGCATTGCCGGCTCCGGGTATCCAGCAGTCACAGGGTAGGGAGGTGGGGGCGAAGGGGCATAGCCTTTGGGGGGCAAATAGCCTGTGGGTGGGACAAGAGTAGGTTAGAAGGGGTCCCTGACTTCATCCCTTTACCCCTTGGTCCACAGGCCGCGAGGCCGCAGGGGAAAATGTGATGAGAAGAGAATGAGAAAGATGGGGCGGGGGAGCAGGGCGGCGGCTTCTCGGGGAGGAAGGGAGGGGCCCCACACAGCCAGTCCGAGCACATTCCCGGAGGATGCGTCTGACACCGGGCTACCAAGTCCGTGGGGGGATAACGGAGACCCTCGACCTTGCGCCCACTTACCTGCCATGGGAGAGGGGCGAGGATTAGCGGGATGTCGGTGTCCCAGAGGTTTAGTTCTAGAAGTGGAGGCAAGCTCGAAGACAGCAGACAGACACAAAGACATACACAAAGACCGACAGGCAAACGCGGAGAGGCAGCTGCGCCCAGCGCCGGCCCAGGGTCTCTAGGGCGGCGCGTCTGACTCGGGGAGAAACCGAAAGTGTCAGCGGGCAAGGCGGGGGCGCTGGGACCCTGGATTCCCGCAGGGGCCCCAGTACCGCCCCCTCCCTTTGTTCTCCCATTCTCCGCGGAGGCGGCTGTTGGCAGACGGCAGGACAGATGGGCCTGCAGTCAGACCGACGACCCGACCTCGAGGGAGGTCTCCTGACCCCTCTGTTCCCCCTGCTCACCTGAAGCCCCTAGAATAGCCCGGGTGCCCCGCACTCGGCGGCCCGAGGAGCTAGTGGAGGCGGGCTCAGGAGTAACTCCGCCCCCGACCCCTCCAGGCCCCGCCCCTCCCGGCCAGAGCGGCACGCCTGCGCAGAAAGAATGCCTGTTTTCCTGTGGGGCCGTGGAGCGCAGCGGCTTGGCCGGTGTCGCAGCTCTTTTCGCTTCGATGCTGAAGCTCGCCTGGGAGGGCAGCCGGGTGAGACCCAGCCCTGCGACCCCCGCCAGGTCTGCGGGATCAGAGTGACCAGTGACCCTTGGTGGGAGCTCGAGCCGCTCGCGCGGCGCTGGACCCCAGGCTCCTCCTCCTGAGGGCGGTTCGGGCCTTGCTGACGCAGCCGAACACCCTACACTCTCACCCATTGGCTTCTCCGACTGGCTCCTGGCTCCCCTTCTGCCTGCTTGGGACTATCTTGCCCGTCTTCTCTACCTGACGCAGCAGTGACCCACACGGACACTTTGCGATTACAATACTTCCTTCAGGCGCCCCCAGCCACGCGGGGGACAGGCCGCCAGACAGTGTCAGTAACGAGCGTGCAAGAGGCGAGGCTCAGGAGGCAGAGGAGGCAGCCCGGACGCAGGCAGGCCTTCCCCAACAGGCATCACTTCCTCGGCTTGGAGTCCGGAGCCCAGGCCGGGAGATGTGAGGGGGTCCTGCGCCTTGGAGGCCTAAAGGCTGAGGGGCAAGAAATGCATTTTTAGAGAAGAATCCGGGCCACGTGTGGGAGCTGGGCTTTGGCCCCCTAGGGCGGCAGGGAGCCCACTGAAGGATTTTCCGACGAAGGAGGGAGGTCAGCTATTTTAGAAAACCATTTAAACTGCGTGGTGGAGAACAGAGGCACATAAGACTGGGTTGTTGCCAGTAGTCTAGGGGAGGGGGTGGCTGTGATAGTGTAGACAGACGGGAAGCGGCAGGCTTTGGCTATATTTAGACAATAATAGAGAACTTGCTTGAGAGGTGAGATGCGGAGGTGAGGAGTCCAGGATGACTTATGTTGACTGTCTGGTGACCAGGCAGATGGGGGTCTCACCCAGCAAGGTCAACATAGGGAGAAGCAGGTTTGGTGGCTCCTCTGTCCCTGTGTCCATGTTCCCCTGGGCTGGTCCTACAGCTTCAGTCATCATCTGCTTCAAACCCAAGTGCCAGACCTCTCTCCTGGTATCCCTTAGTGCCTCAGATTCTATCTGGCCCAAACCATGTGCCAACCTCCACCAAAACACATATGGAAATTCAGTTATTCAGTGGAGATTTAATGAACCCCTACTATATTTCAGACAGGCAATAAAAAGTATGTAGCATTTTTTAAAAAATTAACAAACTTCCCAATCTCCCTGGTAAGAAACAGACAATGTATATAAAATACATCAGAAGTCAGATGGTGACAAGTGCTATAAGGAAAAATAGAGCAGGAAAAGGAGAGAATGGTGAGCAGGAGCTGCAGTTTTAAAGAGGGTGAACTAGAAAGGCATCATCACCAAGGTGATGGTTGACAGACCTAAAGAAGGTTGAGGATTAAGCCATGCAGATTGCTAGGTGAAGAGTTTTTCAGGTAGAGGGAACAGGGCAAAGGCCCAGAGGTAGAAGTGTACCTTGTTTGTTCAGCCACAGTGTGGCTTCAATGAAAAAAATGAGGAGGAAAGAGAGGTCACAGGAGGCCAGATCACAAATGGCCCTGTAGACCACTGGCTTCTATTGAATAAAAGGCAAAGTGTCGGAGGATTTGGCTGGAGAGGAGACATGAGATTCACATATTGAGAGAGTGGTCCTCAACCCTAGCCACAAGTTCAAATCATCTGGGGTGCTTTAAAAAAATACCTCTGGGACTTCCCTGGTGTCCAGTGGCTAAGACTGCATTCCCAAAGCAGAGGGCCAGGTTTCATTCCTCGTCAGGAAACTAGATCCCATGTGCCTCAACTAACAGTTCGAATGCCACAACTTAAGATCCCACATGCTGCAACAAAGATGGATTATCCCAGATGCTGCAACTAAGACGTATCACGGCTAAATACATATTAAATCTAAACAAATCCCATGGACAGAGGAGACTGGCGGGCTACAGTCCATGGAGTCGCAAAGAGTCAGACACAACTGAGCAACTAAACAACAACAAAACTAAAAAACCACTGGCTGGGCCCCACCTCATTTCAATTACATTAGAATACCTGAAGTGAGGGCTTCCCTGGTGGCTTAGACAGTAAAGAATGCACCTGCGATGTGGAAGACCTGGGTTCCATCCCTGGGTTGGGAAAATCCCCTGGAGGAGGGCATGGTAACCCACTCCAGTATTCTTGCCTGGATAATCCCATGGACAGAGGAGCCTGATGGGCTATGGTCCATGGGGTCACAAAGAGTCAGACATGACTGTGTGGCTAAACACAAGCACACATCTGAAGTGAGGTGCAGACATAGGAACCTTTTGAGAATTCAACAGGGAATTCAAGGGAAGTTCTTGCAAAAAGCTAGATGAGATTTGATGGTGGCTTGGACCAGCTGTCAGAGTAGTAGCAATGGAGGTGGTGAGAAATGGTCAGTTTCAACTTATGTATTTGAGCCAACAGGATTTCATGATGGCTTAGATATAAGATGTTAAGGAAAAGGGAAGACAAAGCTGACTCAGACTTGGTCCAGGAGGCCCTTCACTCTTACTGCTTGGTCATTTCCAGCCTGCCCATTCCATCCTGAGCTCCAAGCACTCTGGTTCTCCAATTGACTTACTACCAGTATAATCTAGTCTCCTTCTCTGGTGAAGTATGCATGCTGAACTCAGCAAATGAGTCTTACCAGTCCCCAAAGGCAAAATAAGTTCAGTATCTACTTGTAACCTGAACATACTGTATCAAATTATTTTTTAAAGGGTCTATTCTCACTGTTGAAATCTTGAGTTTCTTGGTACATACAAAGAAAAAAAATCTTAACTTTGGGAATTGGATAGAAGAGAGTTTGAATCACAGCTTCCCCAGGTCTTGTCTGTAAGATATAGGACAAGTTGCTTCACCTCTGATAGCTTCACTTTCCACTGACTAGCAGGACTGTTCAGTGGTAAGTGGACACAACGTGCAGTAATTACCAATTATCACGTGGGCTTTATTTAGCTTGGTTCCTCAAGAGTCTGACCCACTTGGAGGATCAAAGCAAAGGTATTAGGGATACAGTCTATGGACAGTGGTCCTACCAGATGTCAGGGTCTCTGCCCAGAGGTTCCCTGCACTCCAGATGCTGCCTGAAATGAAGGGCACTGGATTGGGAGGTAGGAGCCTGGGGATCCAATGCTGGCTCTGCCACTGGCACTCTGGAGATCTCCTGAGGCCTTATTTTACTCATCTTCATTTTTTTGGCCACACTGTACAGCTTGTGGGATCTTAGTTCCCTAACCAGGGATTGAACCTGGGCCCACAGCAGTGAAAGCACAGAGCCCTAGCCACTGAACTGCCAAGGGGATCTGTAAAGATCCCTTGATCTTTACAATCAAGTGCTATTTTCATCCTCTACTAATACACCTCAGTTTATGCCTCCCCTCTGGATATAAATGCTCCAGTCGCCCCCCGCCCCCACCCCGCATTGCCCTCAAGAGTCCAACCCCTCAGCACAAGGCACTCCATCATTTGGCCCCATCTGTTCTCATCTTTCACTGCTGACCATCTCATGATCTTTAAGCCAGCCACTAGGAACCCTTTCCAGTCTCGAAGGCACGGGATTCTTGCCTCCAAAGTACTTGCCCTGGTCTGGAAGATGCCCCTTTCTCTCCACATCACCTAATTCCTGCAAGTCTCCACTGAACACTATGATACACTGTAGATGCTACAGGGGTATAGAGTCTAGCAGGGATTAGAGTCAGAGATAAATTCTGGATTTAAAAGTATGGAGGGACTTCCCTGATGGTCCAGTTGCTAAGACTCTGCACTTTCAATGCAGAGGGTCTGAGTTCTTTAATCTCTGCTTGGGGAACTAGATCCCATATGCCACAACTAAGTCCTGGCGCAGCCAAATAAATAAAAGTATGCAGGGTATAATTAAAGCTATAGGGCCAAATCAAATTACTTAGAAACTATCTCACTCAGCTAAATGGTCTGCACTTTTTTGAATGCACACCTTCACAAGAATTAAGTATGTACTGCCAGTATACTATACAGATATACACGTTTATAAAATATACACAAAAATAGACATTTTAAAAGGTGAAATTAAAATATGTATACATTTATATATGAGTTCTCTTTAAATTAAAATTTGGTTAAACCAGGTAGATAAGAATCTGGTAAAGCAGCCACAGAGAGACCAGGAGAGTGGTGTCACAGAAGAAACAGGATGTGTTTGAGCACAGTGTGGCCAACTGTGTCAAATGCTACAGAGGCTGAGAGAGATGAGACTGAAAATCGTCCACTGGGTCTGGCAGCCAAGAGATCATAGTGATTCATGGAATCTGTCCCATCAATAGGGAAGAGGCAGGAGGGAAGACTGACCAGAGAGGGTTGTGAGGTAAACTTGAGGCCAGATCTCTCTCCCTGAGCTCCCCAGTTACCTGCTTGGTATCTCCACTCAGATGTCTCCCAGTCATTTCAGAAGAAGTGTCCAAAACTGACCTCCTTCAATCTGTCCCTTCCTTCAGTGTTTCTTATCTGAGTAACAGCACCTCCACCTAACCAGGTGCATAAACCAGAAATCTCCCTCTTTCATCCCTTCTAAATTGGACCATTTTCACCACTTCTTTCCCCCTCAGCCAAGCCACCATCACCATCTCACAGCTGGACCACCAGTGGCTTCTGGGCTGGTCTCTGTTGGCATCCTTGCTGTCCTCTGATTGGTTCTCCAAACCTTTTAAACATATAAATCAGACTCTAGAACTCTCTCATTTTAAACCTTTCAATGATTTACTGTTGCGCTGCAAATAAATTGAGTGCTTCACCACCACTGCCTGCAAGGCCTGCACTGGCCATGGGAGACCCTTTAATCACTACATGTCAGCCAAGCTGCTTTTGCTCTTTCTCCCATATGCTCAATTTTCTCCAGCCTCAAGGAATTCAAACTGCTCCGTTTCATCCTGTTTACCAGGTACTCTTTCTGCCAAAAACTGCACTTCCCCACCACTCTGTGCATGGTTGATTCCAGCCTTAAGGGGCCCTCCTCTGTGAGGCCTTCCAAACTCAAGGGACACACCCTTCCCTGCCCATTGTTCTGGCCTCCCTATTCTTTTCCTTCATGCACATAGCACATCTCATAGTGATATATTTGTGTTCAGTTGTTGAAGGTCTGTTTCCAGTACTAGGTGAAAACCCCACAAGGGAAAGACAGTATCTGTCTCGTACAACCATTGGTTCAATTTCCTTGTAACATTTGTCTGACACATGACCCAATACTTGATGAGCACTTTAATAAAAATTAGCCCCCTAAATACCATTCAGTTCTCTGTCATGGGTGCTACTCCAGCCTGCCTGGTCACCTTTTCTCACTCCTTTTCTGCCTACCAAAGAAACTCAGCCCACACTGAGGACTCAGGTGGCCCCATGCCCCTCCCTTCCCATCTCCTTCTCTTTGTTCCCTGTGTTTCAGCCACACAACAGAACTTTTAAGAATCATCTCAAGCACTGTGAAGCATTTTCTGACTCCCAACATATGATGTTCGGTCTCAGCTTTGAACCCCAAAGTATTTTGTAAGTAATGATACACCTCCCATCCCACCTTGCCTTAACCTTGACTTCTAGGGTAAGTGGGTGCCCCAGAAAACCACTACCCTACCAAAATCTAGTCTTAATGCTAGTGAGCATCAGTACCACAAGATGAGCTTGTTAGAATACAAATTCCCAGGCCCTGAAGAGGCCTTTGGTAAGAATCTGTGTTAGTTCAGGCATTCTTTATGACTCTAATGCCCACCAGTTTAAGAACCTCATAACAAGTTAACCTGAAGTGAACAGTGACTTTCCACCCAAACCCAAGCCTCGCTGATTCTGATTCGGTCTTAGGAAAGGGAAGGAGTTCAAAGGTTGACAATTTTTGCCCTTTCTCCTTTAGGAGGTTAGATGAACAAAAACTCCAAAGTTTCTTATTTGCCTTTCTCTTTTAATTCCTTCCCTACTCCAATTCGTAAAAAAAAAAAAAAAAAAAGCACCCAGAAATTAAACACAAGAAAGCTCAAAGAGCCAAGGCAAGCCAGCCCAAGAGTAGCAGGCTTCCTCCCACAGGAGCCAAATTCTGGAAGCTGGGGTCTCCACTCAAAGCCTGGTAGTAAAAGGTGGTGCAGAACAACGTAGTTCCAGAAGCTAGCAGTAACCCAGCCTGAAGGAGATAAAAGGCAGAATGCAGGCCAGTAAGAATGCAGGGTTAGAGGGAATGGGTGGGGCTTGGTCATGGTTAGGGGTAGGGATGGGGGGAATTACCCAGAGGGGCTTTCTGCACTGGGGTACCGCTAATAGGGCCAGGCTGTGTAAGAAGTGGTGTTTGTTGGACTTGTCAAAGAGCTGCAAGAAAAAAGGAAATGGGGGTACTTCCTAAGCAACGCAAGACACCGGAGGCTGGGGCGGAGACACAAAGGACAGGAACGCCCAACTAGATCTCTCAGGCCCCAGCTTGCCCCTCCCTGAGGCACCCAGGCCTCAAACCGCGTTCCGTCCCTCCCCTCCTTCTCGCAGCGACCCCAGACTTTGCGCTGTCCGAGGCCTCAAAGTCGAGGAGACCCAGCACGGTTACTTCACCTCCTTCCCATAGGCATCCGGAAACTGGGCTCCTGTGGAAAGGAGAAGCAAAGGTTACCAGTCCTAGCGCCAACCCAGAACGTCCCCACGCCGGTGGTGGTGGTGGACCCAGGTGGACGCCGACGAGAAAGGGAGCCCCCAGGAGGCTTCTGATTGGTGGAAACATGCACGGGCAGTTCTGGGAACCCACTGGACCCGGCCGAGAGGTTTTTTAAAAGGTTCAGGGTTCCGCGGGCAGTCTGGTCGATGGGAGGGCCGACATTTCCTTTAGACTCTGCCTCTGCACCAGATCCTAAAGATCTCCCCCAGCACAATCCCAGTTCCATCCCCAGCCTCCTGACCGTGCGCCCCGTAGGAGGCCAAGCCTAAGGCCCCAGCTCCGGACAAGGCACCCAGGCGGCGGAAAGCAGCCCCGGGACCGGCCATGGCTGTCGACGGTCACGCGCCAAACGAACACCGCCCGGGCCCCACAAGAAGCCAACCAATCCCGATTTCCCATGCAAATAAGGTCTACGGGTGCCCAATCCGGGCCGTGTTCATTTTAGCGTCCAGGTCCTCACCCCGGTATTTGGACCTTTGTAAAACCTCTGTTGAGTGGCGAAGACGTCTGGCGGCGGAGAAACCAGAACCAATTAAAGCGAAGGAGCTGAGCAGTGTAGGCGGGGTTGTGAGGGGGCGGGACTAGAGGATTTGCGTCACCGATTGGCCCACTTTCCAAGTTGATAGCCTCTCCTAACACCTCCCCCCCACCCCCCCGCAACCACCGGTCAATTTCCAAAGATCCCGGTCCCTAGGCCAAGTTCCGCCCCTTTCCCTACAAGCTCCTCCTCTTCAACTTTAAACCAGACCCACTCCCCCAAAGAGGCGGGCCCACGGGTAACTAAGCCCCACCCACCAGCGTCAAACCACGCCCATCATCCAAAGCCCCTCCTCCAAACCAGAAGGCTACGCCTTCTTCGTGTGATGCCCCGCCCCTTAGAGTTCAGCCCCCCGCCCCCCAACTAACAGCCAGAACCCTGAGGCTTGGAGATCACGGGGCGGGGGGATGTCTCCACCCTACCCTGGCCTGCTCCGTCCATCCGTCGGTCTGTCCACTCCCGCCCCCTTCCACCTTCTCCAGTCCCCCCCACACTCTGGAGGGCGGGCGGGCAGGAGGGTGCTAGCAAGGGGTGTGCGCCGCTCTCTCGGCAGGGGGCGGGGGAGGCGGCCGCGCGGTGACGCGCGGGGCTGCTGCGGCTGCTCCGCCGGCGGATCATCACTCTCGGGCTGGGATGGACGCGGGGCGGGCGGGCCCTGGCGCGCGGGGCCAGGAGTCCGGGCCTCCCGGCTGCTGAGCGTTCTCTGAAGCCTCTCCCTTACCCTCAATTTCCCTCCTAGGATCCGCGCCGACCCCCGCCCCGGGGCTCCAGACTCGGCTCCCTCCCTCCTCCGACTCCCTGGACCTCCCCCTCCCGCCCGCCCTCGGGATCGACTAGATCCCTCCCCCTCCCTGAGGATTCCGGCTGGATCCCTGCCCCTGCACCGCGGATCCTGCGCTCCCGGGCTTCGAGCCCCTGGGGATTGCCGTGGACTCCTCCTCCCGCACCCGATCCCGTAGGATCCTCCGCCTGTACCGCCTTCTAGCCCCTCGAAGCCAGCCCACGGAGCCAGTGGATCCCCAATCCAGTCCTGTCCCGTTGCTCCCTCCTCCCTCCGCCGTCCCCACTGCGGGGTTCCCTGTTCTTGGGCTTCTCCTGACCCCATCCCCTACCTCTCCTTTCCCCGGGGATCGACTGGATCCCGGCCCCGCCCCCCGGGGCTGGGGCGAACCCCCTCCCCCGCCGGGTGAGGCGCTGCGGGCGGGGGCTGGGCCTGCGGGGCCGCGGGGGCTCACAGGCCGCCGCCCCCCTCCCGAAGCCCGTCTGCCCCCTACTCGGAGCCCTGGATGGAGGCACCACGGCCCCAGGGCTGAGCCAGGTAGGAGCTAAGCCGGGCCGGGTGGAGGGGGCTGCGTGGCGGTCCACTGGGGTCTCCCTTCTCCCCCTCTCTCTCCCTGCGCCTCATTTCCCCCATCCTGCTCTGTCTGCGTGTCTCCGCCTAGGGATGCTCTCGCCGTGTCTCTGCGTCTCGGTCTCTTTGTCTCTGCCTCTCTCCAGCCCATGAATGATCCTTTGAATGGGCCCACAGACCCCGTGTGTTCCCATCTCCCCCTCCCCCTCCTTCTCCCCTTCCCGGCCAAGCCATTTTCCCCACTGCAGGAAGAAGGGGGGGG